>JAQOOD010000003.1:7120396-7464772 GCA_029633175.1 Citrus glauca | reverse complement strand
TTTAATAAATATGAATATTATATAAATAATGTAATCTATGTTGGGGACTAACAATATTAAAATATTTTAATAGTTTAATTAATTTAAATATCTAAGTTATTATATTTATTTTAATAATATATTTTTATTTATTGTAGATGTTTTAAATAAATATTTGCAGTAAGTACATTTCACAATTAAAAAAATCTAACATACTAATGTCAAAATTATTATTTTACATAATATTCAAAATAATTTAAATTTTAAAACACTTGTTTTAATATTAGTGGTTCTATTTATTATAAAATTCAATTTAATATAATATCATATATCTAATAGATTGTAAAATATTAAAATATTTTATAATTTATATATTATTATATTTACTTTAATGTTATATTTCCATTTATTATAAAATACTAGAGTCGATTTTTTTGTGGATAATTAATATAATGAGTATTATGGTCAAAAGGAGATTTTTATATCCCATTTTAAAAATTTAGAGGTATTGGTGATTATTTTCCTAAATTTTAAATTGTAAATATTTTTTTTCCTCGTTATTGTTGTTGTTATTATTATTATTATTAATAACTTAAGTTGTTACATTATTTAAAATATAAAATTTGTTTAGTGTAACATTATTCTTTTTAAATTTATTTAATTTGATCTCTAACTCTTTCCTCCCCCCAAAATTTGGATGGAAAATGATCTAAAATTCTCTTCGCATTTATGAATTTGAATATTTTCTCAATATTATCGACACCAATCAAAGGGAATAAACCAAACCAAACGATTGTGGCTCAATTAACGACCCAAGTTAAGTGAGTGAAAAGAGTTCTTGAGTTCGAACTTTACTAAATAAACTATTTAGGAGGGGAAATGAGCCTTAACTGTGATTACACCCTAAATCTGAATTAATCAGAACCCAATGTATTAGTCAGAAGCCGGATGGTTTAAAAAAAAAAGAATAAACCAAATAAAATTCAAACAGAATAGTGGGGACAAAAAGAAAAGCAAAAAAAGCAGTATGTTAACTATTTACCATAGCCAAGCCGAAATGGCACACACTAACATGGTCATTGAGAAATATTATACAATTCACACATGAAATTAAACCGATTTCCTCACTGTATGGCTCGGTTTATGCTATAAAATGCTGTTTTTCAGAAACTTATTCGGCCTTCACAATTATATAATGAAATTAAGATGAAAAATCAAAATCACCCAATTAAGAATAAGCAAAAAGAAAAGAAAAAGGTGGAGGAAAGCTGGTCACTTTTGGTGTCTTTTGAGCAGCATAGCATATATATCAACATCCCCAGTCATGATTCAAAGGATTTTAAGCAACTCTCTTTCAGGTGGTCCTATGGACAATTGTGTCTCTACATCCATATATAATTCTTGCTCCTCTGACGCTTGCCGCGGTTGCATCCCACACTGAAATTAAATTGATCATCAATCAGTAAACTATCATCAATATGAAAGCTGTATTTATTGCAATTAATATTAGGATTGAAAAGAAATTTATACTTGCTCTCGCAGCTTCGTATTTTCTTCAATGAGGATTTTTTCCTGTATTATGCACGACAAAGCACAAAATAATAGCAATCAGCAAGATATCAAAGATAATAATCATTGAACAAGACTCAATATTAACCGGGTATGCATATATGGGGACACAAATTAAAAAGTTATCACCTTTTCTTTCAGCTTCTCAATTTGTTCTCCGAAGAGCTGAGTCTGAGAAAAGACCAAGTTTCTAAACTGTCAGTAAAATTATTTCAGTAGTGATATAGCCATGTTTAATTTGAGGATAGGCAATGTTAACTCGTTAAAATGTATGTACCTTTCTTGCCCTAATTCTGCTTAAGCTTCGTTCCAACTGGTTCTCTAACTGTTGTAGCTCATCAATTGTACATGGCTCCAGTCCATCTCCAAGGAGTTTTCTGCATTAGCATTAATATTATTCGCAATTTTTTAAGCTTTTCAAATTAAAGTGGAGAATATATATGTATGTGTGTGTGTGTTGAATTCCGCTACGCAAAACAAAAATCCTCTTAGCTAGCTAGCTAGGTATTGAACCTTTTGGCCACTTCAAGAAACTCAAGCTTCGTCATCATGTTAGAAGTCTCTTCCTTGGCATGCTGCATGGAAAAACAAAAAGGAAAAAAAAAAGTACCAAAAAAGTTATCATTAAAATTAATAACTTATTATAATGTCTTTTCCAATTGGAATTGTTCTTTAGTTTTAACTACGATTTAGTTAAGATGCATTCTGATTTTATACAACTGATGATCATCACACGATTGTCAATTCAGTGATAATCTGCATAGATTTTGCAATAATCTCATATATATTCTCTTGAAGGAAGAGAAAGGTAATTATAAAGCAAAAGAAAAAGTGATAGATTCCCAGTTATTTTAATTTTCTCATATATGAAGAGATCTGTATCAGAAAAAAGTGCAACCAAATGAAAGTCATAATTGAGAAACATAAGCTTTTGTAGTTAAATTATATGCATGTTCGGTAATTAGACAACAATTTGGTGTCAAGAAAATGTAGATCCAGATATGTTTGTTTCCCAAGAGATGATGAGATTCTCTAGGTCTTTTTACCTGTGTTATATGCTATCCCTTCTAGCATGCCAATTTTTATGCTTTTACCATCATCTCTTTTTAAAGCTTTTCTTATGCCCCATAAAGATCCCAAATCTTTCTGCAGTTGTTTTTAAGATACCTAAATTGAATCATAAACTTGGTCCATACAGATGTACATGTAATGACTTTTCAAAGATTTTGTATTACATCTGCATGTGCATTTATAACTGTGTTCTGTTAAGATTTTGATTTATAATCAATACAATCATGAATCACAACTTTGTATTGCATTATTGCCCTTCTAGCATTTGGCTCACCAAAACAGTGAAACGTTCTTTACTTGTATATGTGCTGCATTAATGGAGGAAAGGGTAAAGAAAGAAAAGCACGACATCACAAAGACAAACCTGTGAATGATCTTCTACTATTTTGGAGTTGATTCCAATATCTTTGGTTTTCTTCTGATAGCGTTCTATGGTCTTGTTAATACTGAAAATCACACCGATAACAATCAAAATATAAGATCATATATAACACAATAAATAATTACGTACCTCAATAGTACCTTCATAGATAATTCAAATTATTATTTATTTATTTTGCCAAACTTAGTATGCAGTAATTTTATTAAGAAATAATTAATGAGTAAATATATTACCCATCAAAGATAACGAGAATAGTACATAAAAATTTTCTAAAAAATTAAACAAAGAAAACAATATGTATACAATAAGTTGTGATCAAATTAAGAGAGGATGAGAAATATGTTGAAAGCTTGAAAATCAGTAATTTAGCAATGCAAATAATTAAACAAGTCCCTATTTGGTATTGAGGCAATATGATTTAAAAGCTAAACCTATTGCACAAAACAAGCTGTAGGTATGAAATAGAATTTGCCAAAAATAGTAAAAATATTATAATGACTATACTATATATATAAGTGTGAGATAAAACCAACTTAGTTTCAAATCATAACACCAAATAATTACCAAATATTTTAGTATTCTAACTTTTAAACTACAATTTTGTAATAACAATACCAAATACAGCCTAAGAATAAAATATCTAATTAACAAGGTTTTGGTATGGTGGATGGTTTAATTTCTACTACAAAACCAGGCTACCGAGATGGTTACATGGATCAAAACTCATGTCAGTCTGCCGTCATGCATTATTACCAGGAAGATTGTATGCTAGGTACCTCATATTGACAATAATTTATAAGAAAAGATTTTATGTATGTCAGTTAAAAGAGGAAAACAATAGAGTAATTCGACAAATCTTCTAAATTATTCTAAACATTCATCTCAAATGAGATAGTTCTTGGACATGGGAAACAGATCCGTTGCCTTCAAATTAATTCTACTTTTCAAAATTCTCTCATTAGACTTAACTTATAGGCATCTTATAGTATTCAAACCCATCTTCTTAGTTCCTGCACTTGATTAGTTATTAACTTATAAACTGTTTTAGAATCAAAGACAATTCCTTATCACCATCTTGTACTAAATTAGAATATACATATAATCAGTTAGAGCAACATCATTTGTAAGTAATAATATCTCTGTTGCTATCCTATCTAAACAATCGAAATTATTTTGCTATGATGATGAGACAGACTGCAAACTGTTAAATTCTTTTTCATTTTTTTTCCAGGATCCAATATTTAGGATTACATTGTTAAGGATTATCTAACTGAAGTTGATCCCAATAAGTTCCTACTTATATCTTTATATTCATATAATATTAGTTTTATCCCTTCTCAAGAATATTGCGATAGTAAAAAATAGTCTTCAATCAGTATTAATTAAATTTCCCTTTGGAATGAACATAATGAGAAGAAGGAAGTGTCACAATGAACTGTCAAACCATTATTCATTGATATTCAAGGTTCAAATAAAAACTTAGTTATTAATTAATTAATTAATTTCCTCACTTGAATTACAACCATGAAACATTAAGTTATATCTAATCACTCAAACTTTCAATCAACACACGCACGCACGCACGCGCGCGCACACGCACACACACACACACACACACACACCCACACGTGCGCGCGCGCGCACACACACACGCGCACACACACACACACATATATGTATGAGCAAATCAAATTCATGAGTTATGACTAAAAAAAAAGGCTAAGGAAATAATGTAACGTTGAGTATGAGTTAGACTAGATTTAGCCTAGTACGTGTATGAGTTAGAGGCGATCCTGTAAGTTGGCCCTACGGACTACCATATGCTATAAGAGTTAACTCATACATGAATAGGGTTCTTGCTATGTTTTCACGATATAAAAGTGTATAAAACTCATTTGTTGGCTTTTATGTGCCATGCAAGTTGATTTATTATCAAATGGCTCACCCATGGGCTTTTATACACTATCAGAATTGATTCACTAACAAATAATGTTTACTACTATAGAAGCCTTTAAGGCTCACGAATAAGGTTCTCACTATTTTTTCACAATATAAAAAATGTATGAAGCTCACATGTGGGCTTCTATACGCTATCAGAGTTGATTCATTAACAAATTAATTCGTGGGCTTCTATATCCCATCAGAGTTGATTCATTAACAAATAATGTTTACTATTATAGAAGCTTTTAAGGCTCACGAATAAGGTTCATGCTATCTTTTCACCTTATAAAATCATATCAGGCTAACTCATACTTCAAAGCTAGCTTAAGAGATAATGGTTGCACAAATCTTATATAATTAACCCAAGATTCAATCTCAAGTAATGTGCAATATTTTTTCTTTAAGACATAAGAACCAAACAAAAACACTTCGGTCTATAAGCGTTTGTAGTGTCACAAGCACATGGATGAAGTAACTAATCATCAAATGACTCTAACTTGGCAACAGAGATTAGATCTTCTTCCAACCACCTAGAGTATAGATGCATATTGAAAACCAAAGCTACAAGTTCACAGGAAGGGTTGGAGCCTCTAATTTTACTGTAAATTGAAGTTATTCCTTGTAAGAACTGTAGGAATGATATTCTCAGGTGATTCTTTTATCATGTTCCTTAAAAGGTAAACAAGAAAGATTCACCAAGAATCTTAAATGATAGGAATTTGAATGAAACTACCTACCTTCACTACCTTAGTTAATGCATTTCTTGTGTATCAGAATCATTTTTTTTAATTCTTTCTAAAGCCGTACTGAAACTCATGCAATTTTAATATATTACATACAATGGATCATTTTAATTTCTATTCTTCTCTATGTTAAAGAGCGCTAGATTGTAAAGCACAACCACTTGAATTCCAATATTTAGGGAGTCAAAGATCTTTCCATATTCAAATGCAAAAGATTTAGAACAAATTTCCAGAACATAATTCTCATGTTTACATGTTAAGCCCTATTTTATTGAACATGGTTCCGAAGCAAGCTACAAATGTACTATAGCAACCTTTAAGGCCAAAATTAACCAAAAGAGATTTTTTTGTCAAAGCTAAATAATCAGTATTAAGGTTAATTTTATTCTAATTAATTGTATTAATGTGTCTGGTACAATTAATGATATCATATATTAAGAAAGGTAAGGTTAGACCAAGACAGTGGGACACCATGAAGCACGCAATCCATTTCTTTAATTAGAAGTAATTAGTTTTCCAAATAAACAAAGGTGAAGCAAAACATTAATTAACATGTAGGTGAGAATTGAAGTACATCTTGGAGTTGGGATTCCCATAACAGTCTACAAGATTACTAAAATAATTTGCTTTTCTCTTTTGGTATAATTCTGCTATATATATCAAAGGTTCTTGAGTGTTTTCCTGAAATAAAACTTCATTTGTTTGTTAGCACCTTGTTAAATGTGATAATTTGCTTGCTCAATTGCATGGATAAACCAAATTATCAATATAACTATACAAAAAGATAATTGCTGTTTTATGGTTTATTTTCGTTCATCTGTTAAAATTTCTCATTCATGTTACGCTTAAATAATTAAAAATTGAAGGGTACACAGTAAAAATTTAACAAAAAATATGCACTTGAGTACCTTAACTTTCTCTAATTAATTAGTTGAGACTTGAGAGCGGTACACATGACAAAATCCAACCCAAAACTATGTATGCTGTAGAGTACCTTGACTTTCTCCAACTACAAACGCAAATGTTTGCATGAAAAGAATAAATAGCGCTCTTTCCGTGCATACAGTCACTGACCTCAAAACTGCTCTACATGACCAGCTTATGTCATATATACAGTTCCATAGCTAATACAATAGAGAAATTTAGTTCTATTATTAGTGTTTTTCTGTTTTTCCTTTCTTTTTTTTCCCTGCTCAATTTGTCGATAACGAAGTGATTAACCCACCCATAATTTTTCCATCAACTTCAGTTAACCCTAGTGAGTACGATTTGTTAATCTCTATGTCTAGTCTCTCTCCCTCCCCAAAGCATTAACTGACATTTACGGAACCCCTCAGATCAGATTGAGGTGAAACTGAGAGAGTACAAGAATCTGCAAGATCTCTTGCAAGATCAATTAACACCAAAAATTCAACAAAACAAAACCACCTGTTAATATGTGATTCTAAAGACTAAGAAAGGGAACCAGAAAGAGAAGACCCTTTATACACTCATGTACTCATAGTACTATCTTACCTGCTGGGCTGTCACGGATAAAAATCCAATGCTATACGGGCAAAATTATCCAGATTTTAAATTAAAACAGATTCGCAGTAGATACATGAAATATGAATACCAAACAACAATATATATAAATAAATAAAAGCTCATATTAGTGTGTCTGTGAGAACATTACGAAGAAGATGAGGAACGCACCTACAACTAGAGAACTCGTAGAGCTTGCCTCTGGGGGAGAAGATAATTAGTGCAACTTCGGCATCACAAAGAACCGACAACTCAAAGGCCTTTTTGAGCAGCCCATTTCTTCGCTTTGAGAAAGTAACTTGCCTGCTTGTTGCATTTTCTATTCTCTTCATCTGGGTTTTGCCCCTCACCATTTTCACTCTCCTACTCCTACACAAGAAAGACCCACAAATTCAATATAAAATAATAACCTGCTGTCAGCTAGCTGAAAGATCAAGGCAAAATTGTAATTAAATTGAATGAAAATCTAATTGAAACTGATTTGAAAGACCAACCTAAAAGTTTCCAAAGATAGAATGAGAGAATAAACTGAAATCAAAACAAATTAGGAAAGTGCTGAGAAAGAGATTTGATGGGTCTGTGAAAGCTCCAGTGGATGAACAAGAGAGACAATGATAATTATAGAAATTTCTCTTGCAATAAAATCTTGAGAAGCCCTAGATTTTTTCACTGAAAATACATTAAAAAATAAAATATATTTTTATTTATCATCATATCATGATACCATACTCCTTTCTTTGCTTTCTAGCTTCTCCAGCCAATAACCCTAGCTATAGACTCAGTGTATTGATTAAAATAGAATAATATTGCTATTTATAATGGAAAAACAACGGGAGAGTCGAGTGAAGAACCTAATCTCTTTCTTCTTTTGGTAACCTGAGGAAAGAAGCAGTCACCACCCTCAAAAAGAAAAATCAGAGAATAAATGCCAAAGCATGTGAATCCACTACTCATGTGGATGCACGAAAGTTAGATGCTATCGCGTGATGTGATGACACCTGTTGAAATCGACCGACAACTCCCATGTCCGGTATCCGCTCAAGGGGCAGAGGGGTGAGTGAGGCCACGGACAGCGAACATTCCTGTCGGTTGCCAGTTTCTCTCGGACAGTTTCCCACTTTTAAAAATTGGAAACCCTCGAGTTGTATGGAAATTCCGGGTACTCGCAGCGCGCGATAAAAAAGTGGATTTCGCAAACGCGATTGTCCGTACAATGGGGTTAGAAAAACGTCCATGTCTTTCCGTACAACGGGATCGGAGGTGGACCAATGAGGACGCGCCAGCGCATCATGTAAGTTGATCATGATCAGACCTTGTCACGTGGCTCTTCCTCGTTTGGTGCGTTCCGGGCTATTGGTTCTATCAATTCATTTCTTTCCCTTGAGGGGGTTTCTTATGCTTTTCTCGCCTGGGTGGGTTCGTCAGATCACAAGTGGAGGCGCACTGTTGGTTGAGTTATATATTCCTCTTTTGTTTTTCTAATATATCTTCGTTTTTGCTGTGTGGAGCGATCAGCAATGAGTTTGTCTTGTTTTGGGACCACAACGAGGCCTAGGGTGTTAAAGGAATGGCATGTCTCTTTAGGTCTTTTGGGGCATGCGATGTGTCTACGTGTATCTTCATGTTTACGGGGCCCAGTTGCGATTCAATTGCCACATTAAAAAAAAAAAAAGAGGGCCAATCACTTTATTTCACTAGCCATTTTGTGCTCGTTCGAATTCGTTTTTTTGAAGGGGATAAAATTTACCTCATTCTCAATAAATATTGACATTTATTAATGTAATTGATATGGCTATAAGTTATTCACTATCGCCATACAAGTTGTTCTTCTCAGCAGTCGAGTAGAACGTTAGATTCAACAATTATTAGTCGCCAAGACCCATCCAACAGCGCATCCAAAGCCTTTTGTTTCTTTGCATAAAAATAAATTTGTGTGCTGTACTCACGAAGGATTTGCGGAATGACTGGACCTATAATTTTTTTTCCCTATGAAGTATGAAGTATATAGAATACAATGTACAAATTTTTATGTGGCACTCTTGTTAGGAAATTGGTGGTGAAGCAGACACGCAGCTAAAGTAAAATTGTAGGAAAATAAAGAATAAGTGTAAAAAGAGGACACCAGAAATTACGTGGTTCGGCTTTTAGCCTACGTCCACGGGCGAAGACAGAAGAATTTTACTAGTGAAATAAGGATTACAAGTATTGTAATATTTTGGCTCACTACCCAAAACCTCAATACACCCAATCTCACACTCACTAGACTCTCAAGAGCTTAAGCTTTTAAATTCTTCTCTAAAGCTCACGATGGAATTGATATTTAGATGCTAAGCTTCAAATGAGAGCTTCCTTTTTATAGGCAAAATTTGCTATTAAAATATTATTTTTCCTTGCCAAAACCGTGGCCTTCTTGCTTGTTGAATTCTTCCAAAAGTTCAATCTAGCTGCTGCCAAACTTGCAAACTTTCTTCTTTGTTTTGTTTTCAAACAAAAGCCGTGTGCTTCGCTTGTTGAATTCTCCTCTTGCATTCAAAAGTTGTGTGCTTCTAGATGAAGAGTTTCTAGAAGCCACGGTTTTGCACATTCTCCCACTTGGAGATTAAATTGAGAATCAATCAATCTCCACACCATCCTTTCTGCTTCGCCATAAACATGTTGCCTACGTTGCTGCTAGGCCACAAGAGGATCTACTCCAGATAAACTTGTCAGTATTTATCGGCTTGGTCAAAACATCTGCTAGGTTCTCCTTCGTATGGATTTTCTGTAAATCCACGCTTCCGTCTTCCACTACTTCTCGAACGAAGTGATACTGAACTCCTATGTGCTTTGTCCTGGAATGAAAGGCTGGATTCCTTGCAATATACAAGGCACTCTGACTGTCACAAAACACAGGAATTTTCTGTTGTTTGTGCCCGAGCTCCTCCAATAACCTTTGTATCCATATAGCTTCCTTGCAAGCTTGTGTAGCTGCCATGTATTCTGCTTCTGTTGTAGATAAAGCCACAACGGTCTGCAGTTTCGAAACCCAGCTTACAGCTGCTCTCGCAAGTGTAAACACATAACCAGTAGTAGATTTCCTTTTATCAAGGTCTCCTGCAAAATCTGAATCCACATAGCCCCTGACAGTAAACTCTGATCCTCCATAACATAATGCAACATCTGAGGTTCCTCTGATGTATCTCAGAATCCTCTTCACAGCTATCCAATGCTCTCCACCAGGATTCGCCATGTATCGACTAACTGCTCCCACTGCTTGTGCAATGTCCGGTCTTGTACATATCATAGCGAACATCAAACTTCCCACTGCTGATGCATACGGTACTCGAGACATCTCCTTCCTCTCTGCTTCATTGCTAGGACACATACTTGAGGATAATTTGAAATTAACAGGAAGTGGGGTAGAAATTGACTTACAATCTTGCATGTTGAAGCGTCGCAAGATTTTCTTCAAGTAATTCTTCTGTGAAAGCCAAATCTTCCTGTTATTTCTGTCTCGGTGAATTTGCATCCCTAGAATCTTGTTTGCTGGTCCCAAGTCCTTCATTTCAAACTCCCTAGCCAACTGTGCCTTCAATTCTTGGATTCGATCTTTGTTGGGGCCTGCTACCAACATGTCATCCACATACAATAACAAAATAATGAAATCATTATCTCCAAACCTCTTGTAATATGCACAATGGTCTGAACTGAGTCTGTTGTATCCAAGGCTCATAATGAAGGAATCAAATCTCTTATACCAACACCTCGGCGCCTGTTTGAGACCGTATAGAGATTTGTTCAACCTGCAAACCAAGTTCTCCTTTCCTATTTCTGCAAAACCTTCTGGTTGGAGCATATAGATTTCTTCTTCAAGTTCTCCATGAAGAAATGCAGTTTTCACATCTAACTGCTCTAGATGTAGGTCAAATGTAGCACACATCGCCAAGACTACTCTGACTGTTGTGAGTCGAACCACCGGAGAAAATATCTCGTTGAAGTCAATACCTTTTTTCTGAGCATATCCTTTCACCACCAATCTCGCACGATACCGCTCCACTTGGTCATTGCCATCACGTTTGATCTTGTAGACCCATTTGTTTCCAATGGCTTTTCTTCCACGTGGTAGTGGTACAAGTTCCCATGTCTTATTCTTGTGTAGAGCTTCAATTTCTTCCTGCATTGCTGTCATCCACAAAGCAACATCTGGGCTGTCTAAAGCTTCATGGAAAGTTGAAGGCTCTCCATCCTCTGTTAGAAGACAGTATGCAACATTGATCTCTGTGACATACTCCGAGTGCCACGTTGGCGGTCGTCTCTCACGAGTTGACCGACGAACTTCTGGAGCCTCGGACTCGACTGGTTCTTGTCCCTCGTGCTCTGGTGCTGCTTCAGAAGAATCTGAATCTTCTGGATTATTTTCCACATATACCGGTACAGTCTCTGACTTTTCTTTTACAGTTCTATCATCCTCATCTTTCCTTTGCAGTTGATCTTCTAAAAAGATAACATCTCTGCTGATGACGATCTTGTGGGCAGTGGGGTCCCACAGACGATACCCCTTTACTCCATCAGCATACCCCAAGAAGATACATCTTCTAGATTTTGGATCCAGCTTTGTTCTTTCTTGAGCGTTGTACATCACGTACACAGGACATCCAAATGCATGAAGGTAGGAATAATCAGCTGGCTTTCCAGTCCACATCTCCATCGCCGTCTTCAACCCAATAGCTGTAGATGGCGACCGATTTACTATATAACAGGCAGTTTTGGCCGCTTCTGCCCAAAATGAATTAGGTAGACCAGCAGTCTTCAACATAGCTCTTATTCTTTCTGTAAGAGTTCTGTTCATCCGTTCTGCCACTCCATTTTGTTGAGGAGTGTATGCCACCGTGAACTGTCTCTGAATACCTTCTTGCTTACAGAAAGCAAGAAACTCGCCGTCTGTATATTCTCCACCATTATCTGTCCTCAAACACTTGATCTTTTTACCAGATTCAAGTTCCACCCGCGCTTTGTATTCTTTAAACACTAGAAATACATCTGACTTTTTCTTAATTGGATACACCCAACATCTTCTGGAATAATCATCAATGAAAGTCACCATGTACTTTGCACCTCCCATAGATATATCCGGTGATTCCCAAACATCAGAATGAATCAAGTCTAGAATGCATTTACTTCTAGCAATAGATCTACTGAACTTTAATCTATGCTGCTTACTAATAACACAATGCTTGCAAAATGGTAAACTTACCGATTTGAGCCCTGGAAGCAATTTCCGCTCAGAGAGAATCTTCAAGCCTTGTTCTGACATGTGGCCAAGTTTGAGATGCCACATCATCGTTGACTCTTCTCCATTTGATGCGACACACGCATCAGCCTCCAATAGTGTTTCTCCTTTAAGCATGAATAGATTAGCACCGATCTTTTCTGCTTTCATCAATACAAGCGCGCCTTTAACGATCTTCATAATTCCATTCTCCACATGAGTTTTGTACCCATGACTATCCATTTGTCCTAAAGATAATAGATTTTTCTTCAGGCCATTGACATGTCGTACCTCCCCAATTGTGCGAATTGTACCATCAAACATTTTTATTTTGATAGTACCAATACCAGCGATCTCCAAGGCATGATCATTACCCATATATACAGATCCTCCTGAGATAGGTTCATATGTGTGAAACCATTCTCTCCGAGAGGTCATGTGCCAGGTAGCTCCTGAGTCTATAAACCAGACATCAGACAGTCGTTTTCTGCCATCAGAAACAGTTGTTGCCTCGCTGTAGAGAATTTCGCCATCATCTGAGGTACTTGCTACACACCCCTGAGCATTTGATGACTCAGGTTCTTTGCCCTCTTTTCTCTTACTCCAACACTCTTTCTTGACGTGCCCTTTCTTGCCACAGTTGTAGCATTTCACATTCTTCTTACTTCTGGATTTTGATCTACCATGATTTTGACTCCCACTGGGGCCACGTTCCGTTGATCTCCCTCTCGTCACCGATAGTGCCTCCGCTTGCTGCGAACTTGCTTGTCTGTTTTCCTTATTTTTCCGCCTGCTCTCCTCATTTAATACGGAGGCTGCAACATCGTCGAAAAC
This sequence comes from Citrus glauca, assembly GCA_029633175.1. Classification (NCBI taxonomy): domain Eukaryota; kingdom Viridiplantae; phylum Streptophyta; class Magnoliopsida; order Sapindales; family Rutaceae; genus Citrus; species Citrus glauca. Next base: position 7,451,481 of record JAQOOD010000003.1, on the reverse strand, counting down.
TAGACTGTCCACTGGATTGTTGTTCGTCAGGTTGATGATGAGTTGATCATACGAATCTGGTAGACTTTGAAGTAGAAGCTCTGCACGTTCATTTTCCTCTATATTATGACCCAACGTTGTGAGTTGAGAAAATAGAGTCTTCAAGGTGTTGATGTGGTCGGTCACCATTGTAGATTCCGCCATTCGAAGAGTATAGAGTTTTCTCTTCAAGAAAATTTTATTGTGTAATGACTTGGCCTCATATAATTTTGTGAGAGTATCCCATATTTCCTTCGCCGTGTTTTTCTCTGCCACACTGGATAATACTCCATCTGCAAGTGCCAAGTGTAGATCAGAAATGGCGTTGCCGTCTACCTCGTTCCACTTGTCATCAGTTATCTCCATGGGCCTTTCTCCAATTGCTGCCAAGCAATTATTTTTCCTCAATACAGCTTTCATCTTCATTTTCCACAACGAAAAATTATTTCCGTTAAATTTCTCAATTTCATACTTTGCCGCCATTTTGCCGGTAAATACTGCACACAAGCTAGTGTACCACCTTGAATAGTTGTGAGTATGTGTGAGAATGTACACCAGGAAAGTTCCCAGGAAAGACTGGAGGGGTCACAATGGTCCCACTTAAAACCCAGTCTCCTTAAGCTCTTATCGCCTTTGTGACAGAACTTTCCTAGACATGTACAACAACCACACAATTACTTTACTCACACTACTATTCCCTGCTTTGCACCGTCAAATCTTGGGTCGTCCCCACCGTTTCTTGTGAACAGTATCGTATACGTGAATAGTACCGTATATGTGAATAGTACCGTATACGTGAACAGTACCGTATTTGTGAATAGTACCGCTCCCACCGTTTCACGTGAATAGTACCGTATACGTAAATAGTAACGTATACGTGAACAGTATCGTATACGTCAATACCCCGTACGTGAACAGTACCTGACTCCAAAAATACAACCAATAGCTCTGATACCACTGTTAGGAAATTGGTGGTGAAGCAGACACGCAGCTAAAGTAAAATTGTAGGAAAATAAAGAATAAGTGTAAAAAGAGGACACCAAAAATTACGTGGTTCGGCTTTTAGCCTACGTCCACGGGCGAAGACAGAAGAATTTTACTAGTGAAATAAGGATTACAAGTATTGTAATATTTTGGCTCACTACCCAAAACCCCAATACACCCAATCTCACACTCACTAGACTCTCAAGAGCTTAAGCTCTTAAATTCTTCTCTAAAGCTCACGATGTAATTGATATTTAGATGCTAAGCTTCAAATGAGAGCTTCCTTTTTATAGGCAAAATTTGCCATTAAAATATTATTTTTCCTTGCCAAAACCGTGGCCTTCTTGCTTGTTGAATTCTTCCAAAAGTTCAATCTAGCTGCTGCCAAACTTGCAAACTTTCTTCTTTGTTTTGGTTTCAAACAAAAGCCGTGTGCTTCGCTTGTTGAATTCTCCTCTTGCATTCAAAAGTTGTGTGCTTCTAGATGAAGAGTTTCTAGAAGCCACGGTTTTGCACAACTCTCTCTAGAGTTTAAGTTTTAAGTATCTGTTTGGTATGTCTATCTAGTGATTATAAGTACTTATTTAATCTCATAAATTTTTATTATTGTTTGATTTTTTTATTTAATATAACTTTTAAAGATTAAATAAGTTATTTTACCTCTATTAGAAAAAATTCAAAATTTTAGGCTTTTAGAAGTAGAAGTTTAAAAGCTTTTTTGAAATATGAAAATGTCTAAAACATGCTTTATTTATCTAACAATCTTATTTCATTCTTTTTATAGCATAACTTTAAAATATATTTACCTATTAAGGTAATTTTGTGATTTTTAATAAAAACTTTCATTTACAACCAAATATTTAAAAAATTTTGGATAAAAACTCTACTCATTAAAATTCTACTAATAAAAACTTTATTTAAATAAACTCTAATTAAAAATTATACTAAGCGAAACCTAAATAACCAAAAGCCATGTCTAAGATGAAGTTGCACTATAATAAGATTCAAATAAAATATTATAAATATTTCAATAAATATTAGTAATTCGAACGGATGGATAAAAAATAAAATAACAACTTATGTACAAACACTGAAACACATTAGTTAATGAGAGACATGGGGATGCAAACTAATATTTTATAAAACCAAACATATTGATTGTGTGTGTACGGGAAGTGAGTCTTGATATATATTGATTATGGAAAACGTTTTTCAAGATCTAAAATTCCCAATAATAAGTGAAGTCAATATTGCAATGTCTGGGAAGTGGTTAGGTAACTAAGATATCAAAATCGTCGTTTTATTGGAGAAGGTGGTCATAGGTAAACATACATAAACTCTCCTTCCTTTTATTATTATTATTAATAGTATTATTTTTAAAATGCTCACCTTTCAAATATAATAATGATTATGCTTTCATCAGTTGAATCTCAACTATTATGTAGTATTTATTTTGTTGAATAATAAATTTCATAATTTATAAATTTTATATTCTATCATCGAGTAAATGAGTGCTACATAAATTGAAACTTAGGTTAAGACTATATTATTGAAATTTCTAGTATTACCCTTCCAAATAAGATAATGAGGTATTTTGAGTGAAAATTTTATAACTTTAAACCATTATGAAGGTGACCCAAACATATAATAAACATCAAACTGCACTGCTTTTCAAAACAAAAACTTGACCACCTTTTAATTTTTTTATATATATATTTTTTTTTTGTATCCTAGATAAGTTGACTGGTGAGATCATATTTTGGATGCTGATGTAAATTTCAAGATGGTGCGCCAGCCCATATTTGACAGGTCCAATGAATTCCACAATAAGACCCACAAATTTTTTATTTTAAAAAAAGTTATATTTTTTTTATTTGTGGATCTCACTATGAGACCCATCAAATTTATCAAATGACAGATTTTTAATGGGCGTTCGCACCACCTCAGATGGCCTGCTCCTCGTAAGTTTTTCCTCGGCTCTAATTGACAGTCACTGGCCAGTTTTCAGAAAGCAACCTGATCACGTGATTCATGCACATTTTTGGCTTCAACTTGCGATAGTGAAGAACACTATGGGCCAGCATGCTTATTAATGGTTAGCGAACCAGATGTAAACACCAAACACGTTGGTTCTGGTCCATGATTTCCATTTTTCAACTTTCGGATAGCCTTCTGATCTTTCGCACTACTCGATGTTACTGGTGTGGCAAGCATTAAGCACGCAGAGCTATCATTGGGCCGGTCCATCCCATTTTCTAGGGGCCAATACCTGAACAAGACAAACATCACCTGTTTCTAATTACACCCAAATTGTAAATTAGTGTACAGTCCTCCCAGCACATGAGTGCCTGTTGCTCATCGAGTGAAAACGGGAGGTCCATTTAGGTGTTCACTCAACCAAATCCATTAAATAGTTGAACGTGAACAATTTGCAAGACCGACCTAACAAGATTGGCTTATATGATCCGTGGATGACAATTTCACAAAAGAATTAAATTCGACTTCATTAATATTGAAAAAGTTTTGTTGAAGTGAAGGCTTCAAAGTTCAAAATCAAATGGGCATAATAATTCCGCATCTCCACTTAGCATAATGGCTGACTTCTATAACAGTAATTGTCTGGTCGCCCCTACTTTTAAAGTGCTTAACTACTTTTGTCTTATAAATCGATTAATTTAAACTGCTTAACTTAATCCTTCAATTTCTATAACGAAGTTGATTTATTTAAAACTTGACCTTGTTTCGATAATTAAAAAACTCTCATGGTCCTAATTCCTAGTTCCTCCTTCCAGATAACGTTTTAAGTATGATTTTGAAAAATAAAGAGACCCAGGCAACATTACTAAACTAATGAAAGCAAATTCACTTTCTTATTAAATTGTCATCGAATTTAGTCGAAGTTTACAGTTCTTTACCATTCAATCTTAAAGAATTATTTTTAATAATACATTTTATTACTAGGTAAAAATTTTCAACTAATTTATACGGAAGAGCCAACTTAAATTTTTTATTTATTAAAGTAATAAACGAGATGATAGATTAAATATGAAACATAAAATTAAAATTTATTATTATTATCGACACGTGTGATTAGCACTTATCCATGATAAAAATATTATTGACCAAAATGTTATTTTTTACCACGTAAGTTAAAAAGAAAAAACATTGAAGATAAGCCATTTTTTAAAATGAAACCTAAAATGGGGTCATTTTAGCAAAATTCTCAATTAACAAACGATAATATTTGATTTATATTAAAAAAACAAATTAAAAGATTAATTTCTTTTTTCCGTTGAAAATGTTCAAACGCTTTGATGTGGCCGGCCTAATTAAAAAAATGAGAACTAAATAAAAATCCACGCCTCCAAACTTCTTCACTCCGCCTGAAGTCCCAAACGTACCAAATCCATCACTTTTGTTGCCGTTTCACCCTATAAAAATTGATATAAATCTCCCCCCTCTCAAGAATCTGGAGTCTGTTTTAAAAGCCTTCTCCCGTGTGATCACATCCAAAATTACCAGTTTTATTCTTTATTTTTTATTTCTTTTTTTCTCTCGTAAAAAATCAAAGAAACAATGGATGAATCCAGCGAGGAACAGCAACAGCAACAACCAACAGCGATGAAAGAGTGCATGCACAAAACGAAGGCTATACAGTTCCTAGGTCGAACGACACCAATTATTCTGCAAAACGACAATGGACCTTGTCCTCTCCTCGCCATCTGTAATTCGTCTTCTCTCTTTGTCGTTCGCTAGGGTTTCTTCTTCACTAAGTTTAAATTAAATAGACGTGAACTTTTGAGTTTTGACCGAACTGTTCGATACTTCGATTTTCTAGGTTTTTATTCTTTGAATTCTTTTTTCTTTTTTTCAATTTGCTGCGATCTTGCAATTGAGATAAAGTCCACTTGTGACGCAGTGTAATGTTGCCTTTGGATTAATTGTGAATTAATTGATAATTGAATGATGATTTCTAGGGTTGTGTCTTTTGTTGCTGAGAGTGGACAAGAATTGAAATTGAAGCGTGGGATCATAGGTTCTTGAAAGTAGCAAATTTATTTAAGTTCTGTGGTGTACTTGTAGTTTCTCCGTCCTTTTTGAAATTGAATGATGCTATTGGTTTTAGACTGTTTATTGTTTGGGTTATTGATTCTGTCTTTGGCTGCTAATTGTTCCTATACCAGTTAATATTCTTAATTATTGTTAATTGACAGAGAGTAAAAGATAATGACATTAATTTTGGATTGTGAGTAAACTTCAGTAAAGTCTTCACTACTGGTTTTGGTCCAATAAATTATCTTGTATGGACGTTTTGACATATTTCTGATATGTTATGGCTACATCTAAAAAGTGGCAAATCGTAATCTAATGTACTGTTGTCTCTTTTGTTTTTTGTATCAATTTTTTGGTTATTTACTAGTTTTGTTATTTGTAAGAACTGTTTAGTGAGAGGAAAAAGAAGGTGAAATTTGGCTGTACTTAAGTGGTTTTCTTATCAATAATAGTAGAAAGTTTATTATAATTAAGTCAAGTTAGGTTATGTTAGGCACAAACAAGTTGAATTAAGGCTCTTTCTTTTCTTACCTTTTCTGACTTATGAAATTGTTTGGTACATTATACTGACAGCATTTGGTTTATTTTGTCGAGAGATAGGAAGAGATTGCTTCTAATTTCGTTCAAACGGTATCTGATTTGACATTGATGTTGAATGTTGTTCCGTGAAGGTTCTGTTTGTTTATGGGTATCCATAGTTTTTGGAATTTATATGTATCATTGCTGCCACCAGGTTCAGTTAAAATTTATGTTGGTTGCTACAAGCTGAAATGGCTGTATTATGCATATTTCAGTGAAATGGTTAAAGCTATTTTTTGAATCTAATGCTAAGTATTGTCTTCGGTTTTATGTTAGCAATTTTTAGTACATTGGAGAGTTTACCATCTTAACTCAATGAACTTTTTGATATGAGAATACATGATTTGCATTTCATTTTTCACGTATCTAACTAGAACTATGTAAACATTGGTATCCCTTGCATTTTGTAGTTGCAAGTCTTATTGATACAGTCCAGGATGTTTACCTGAAATTTCTTTATTCCTGTTGAATTACTGTTTTAACAGAGTGACTTGTTATTGTAATTCCTTTGAGTTGATTACCTCGTTATTCTTTTATTGTTCCATGGTTCTAAAATTTCCCTATCATTCTTCGCAATGGTTCGAGTTCATTAATTTTTTTGTTGTCATTTTGCTTGCTTCAGAAATTTTCCTAAGGATAAGAGGGCCTGTTTTTTTGCCTTATTTTACTTGTGGTACCTTCGTTGACAGTTATCCTATCTATGAATTTTTTAGGCACCATGGTGAGGGTTTGTTCTCTTTATGTCTCTAGTATTAACAATGAGTCTTAAAACTTTTTTTTTTTTTAATATTGAAATAGGTAATGTTCTTCTGTTGAGGAACAATCTGAATTTAAGTCCAGATACGGGGGAAATATCACAAGAGAAATTGCTTTCGCTGGTGGCGGAACGGCTTATTGATTCTAACAGTAATGTCAATGTAATAATTGCTATTTTGATTGATTTGAAAGTCTTTTCTGGTGTTACTTGATATTGACACACTTAAAAAATGCAGAATAAAGATGCTGGGTATGTTGAAAATCAGCAGCAGAATATTGCGGATGCTATTGATTTGCTTCCGCGCCTTGCAACTGGAATTGATGTAAATATAAAATTTAGGAGGTTAGACCTCTTTCTCTCTCTCATACTTACATTCATATATTGCAACCCCCCTTAGTGCTGAATGGAATACATCACATTTGCAGGATAGATGATTTTGAGTTTACACCAGAGTGTGCGATATTTGATCTACTTGACATCCCCCTCTATCATGGTTGGATAGTTGATCCCCAGGTATGCATTTTTCAGGCCATATATAACGGTTTCAATTGATTGTTGTTGGACAAGTCTGATTTGTGGTTTTGTATGCCATTGTTCTATAATTGCTTGTGTTTGGTGATTTTGTACCCATTCAACATTGTTGCTCCATTGTTTTATGGTTTACTAAGATGGCCTTCCTTTCTTGCTGTTTTTAAGAAATTTATTCTTTTTTTTTGGGGGGGGGGTTTGAGGGTTAATCTATGATATATTGGAGATTATTCCGAATATGATGTTCTATGAGACAAAGACAAATGCTATAGCAATAGCAAGCAGAGTACCATAAAATACAAACCTTTGGTAGTTTTGTTAGCTGCTGCTGGCTGTACTATATTTAGCTCGGAAGCTTAGGATTTGCTTTAGTGTTCCAAATGCCAATATTTCATCATGAGTGTTCTCCTTGTCCATGAACATGGGCTGGTGGATGTGACCATCTCTTACAATTCTATTTCTGTTATATATATTTTTGTTGGGAGCATAATTTATTGGATGTAGTTGATTATGATTCAGTGTTTTTTGGGTGCAGGAACAAAAATACTGAAATTTTTATGAAAATGTAACCACCTGAGTTCTCTTGAAAAAAAAAAAAAAATCCATTGCCTCTATATATATTTATGCAGTTATTTACTAAAACAAAAGGTAACTCTCTCATAAGTTAACATATGAATCGAGACATGGGCAGTCATCCAACATCTTAAGTTGTCAATATGATAATAGTTCTGCACATTATCTCGTTATGTGAGTCAGCTGTGAGCTATAACAAGCTGCTAAGTTGTTTCTTGGTGCCTAATTTAATTAGTTATATGTCTGCTAGGTTTTTCTTTTCCTATTTTTCTTTTGGTACTGAATTCTTCATTGGCATGCACTTGGTGTGTCCTGAGTTGATGTGTTCGGCAAACTAATTAGTCTTGTGTATGCATACCAGGATTATGATACGGCTAATGCAATTGGGTCCAAGTCCTACAATGCTATTATGGGGGAGCTTGTAGCCCTGGAAACTATGGGAGGTGACTGTAAAAGTAACTCTGAAGAAGATTGTGTTGATTTTGCTGCTGCAACAACTGCAACTTTAGGAGTTCCTTCTCCATGCCTTTCTAAAGCCAGATCTTTTGATGATTCTCCACGTTCTGTATCTGATCAGCAAACATTAAGAAAGGGGGATCTTGAAGAAGAAGAAGAGCTATTGAGAGCCTTGAAATTGTCAGAGACTGACGTACCTAGTTCACCGGGCAATTCAGTTTTAGCTAATGTTAACGGTGCTACTATGCCTGTCAGTTCTGATGAAAGTACGTGTTCCAACATGGATGTTCCTGCAGATTCTGTACATACATTAGAGCGACGCACTGTTGTAGAAAGTGAAAGTTTTCATCAGCCAGAATCTTCCATATCAGGTAATGGCATTGTCTTGAGCAATGACGATAATAAGGTAGAAATGGAAGCTTTTGGGAGTACTGCTGGGGAAGAAGCAAGTTCATCCTTGAAGGCAGATGGTAGTATGAAGCTTGATCAGCCATCTAAAATGGAATCTGTAGCACATAATATTTCTAAAGATCTGGTTGAGAAGAAAAGTGTTCAAAAATTGGTCCAGATTGAGGAAACAATTCTTTTTTCTCCTGGAAAGGATACTGCAACTGTGTTGGAGACACAAGTAGAAATTTCCCAAGGTGGCAAAGAAGTTGAGAATGAACCCACTTCTACCAATGTTCATGAGCCAGTTGATAATCTAAGTAGGTGTAGCACAACTGAAGTTTCGTGTCTCTCTGTTCACAATGGAGATTCAGATTCATCTAGTGGCAGAATACAACTCAGTGATGTGCCTGAAAACTTTACCTCAAGTGTTGATGGCAGTGAACCCATATATGAAGGAGAGGAATGCATATTAGATTCAGGAACTGCAATGTATGAAGACCGAGAGCCTGTGTATGAAGGCGAGGTGATTCTTGCTGAGCAAGCTGACAAAAGCACTTTGGATGCCTGTAATGTTTGGTCTAAGGACGAAATCACTCAACAACAAGGTAAGTGCTGCCCTGTGGCAAAGATGTTCTAGCATGTCTCTTTGTTATGCTAGTTTTCTATGTACTTGAACTAATTTGAACCACTTTTTCTGTTTTTTTCATTTCTCAGGGGAACTTATTAAGAGCTTTTTGAAGAACAATGCCAATCAACTGACTTTTTATGGGTATGTCAATTTTAGGTTTGGCTATAAAAGTCCTAGTCTCTTGGCAGGCTCTTTGTTTGACTACTATAATTATCTTTTGCAGGCTTTTCTGTTTACAAGATGGTCTTAAGGAAAGAGAACTTTGTGTTTTCTTCCGTAATAATCACTTCAGCACCATGTTTAAGGTAGTTAGGAGCTGCAATATAGTACTTGTGTAATTTAATCATTGACATTGCTGTTTATGGACTGTCAGCTACTTTCATAGCCAGTGAGCAGTACAAAGAAAATGTCTATACTACATTTTCTTTCACCAGATCTCAATTTTTATTTTTTTTTGTGTAGTATGATGGCGAGCTTTATCTTTTAGCTACGGACCAAGGGTACATAAATCAGCCTGATTTGGTTTGGGAGAAACTGAATGAGGTAAAACTGTTTACTCAGTAATCCTATTCACTTGTTGTTAATTGATTCATATCTGAGCAGAGTGAAATGTAATATCATATATATGGGATAGGGTTAAAGTCATCTCATTTTGATCAGATTGTGGATAAAATTTCTATATGGGAAGAACTTCATTCCCTGAAAATAAATTGTAGTGTCTTTAGTTTCTAATTACGTTATCCAAATTTAACTTTGTATATGTTTGTCTCTACCTTCATTTACTTTTAGGTCAATGGGGATACATTGTTTATGACGAGCAACTTCAATGAATTTAAAGTAGAAAGTCATGCGAATGACTCATGGGATGAACATGGTGCTATGGCCAGTACTGCTGTATGTTCTCTTTCTGATCCAAAATCTTCTGCTTGCCGTCACAGAACTTCAATGAAACTTACTTTATTATGCGTGCCACAGGACTATCTTGCCCATTATGATACTGCCACACACGGAGGGTCAGATATGAAGTAATTATTCTAACTTTCATTACTAATGCATGTATTGATTTTTATTTTTTAGGATGGAAGAGGTGTACAATTAATGGCCTCTACATGTTAGTTGCTGTCTTTCGTTTGACAAGTTTAGCATTTTTAACTTTTTTAACTTTTTTAACTTTCCATTCAAAAGTTACCTTAATCTTGATTTTTCATCAAATTCTTAACTGCTCTACATTAGTAAGATAAACAAACTCCAAAGCAATGCAATTATAGTTGTTTGGAGTAATGATGGAAGGACCAATTTCATCCTCAACGTTTTTCTAAACATTCTGAAGAATTTTTATGAAGCTTTTGGGAACTTATTCTAGCAACAATATTTTAATTTAGATTTATATTCAAATGGCATGTTTTTTGTTCTGGCAGTTCTGATCTACAACTGGCAATAGCTCTTCAACAACAAGAGTTTGAGCAACAGCCACAACGTCCTAATGTGCAGCAACAGCAGCCACCCGTTACTGGCAGTTCAAAATTGATAACTGGTCCCCAGGTAAATGCCTTATTGTGCCTTCAACTTTAGATCTACAATTTAGGCACAGTTTTTTGTTTCCATAAACAAGATAGTAAATAAATTTGTCTAGTTGGGAATGTTCAAAAGATATATTTCAGAAACCTAGAAGTTGCCTTTCTGTTTGATGCATTCAAGTTATACCCCAAGATTCCAAAATGCCTCACTTTTCCAGAACAATTTTCTGCCCCAAGCCCTATACTCCCGAAATTTGCAAATCATTAAGGCCATTTCATTTGGGAAATTATGATGTGAATTTGCATATTTGTTGAAGTGATTTAAAAGTAATGATGAGCTTTCCATTAAAAAAAAAAAATCCATAGCTGATCTATAATAGTGAAACAGTGTGTTGGAATATAACTGTCTGACTTATATGAAGTTTTATCAAATAAAAATTTTGACCTTTGGCAGGTGGCAAGAGCCAGTGGTAGAGGTTCATCTTCCTCGTCTAAGTCTGATGGAAAATCAAAGGAGAAGTGTAGTATAATGTGAATTTTTTTCTTAGGCTGTTTGGATATATGCACTACTGTAAATGATCTGCCTTCTTTTCCACCACCCGCAACCCCACCCCCCCAACAAATTGTATCGAGTGACATCAATAAAACCGTCCAATATTATTAATTACCGTGACCATTTACTGTAAAAGGGAAGTATATAGTAAAACTTTTCTAGTATAAACTTTCATGTAGTGTACTCCAAGGTGGTGAACAGAAATTGCTTAGTTTTTAGTTTCCTCATTCACTTCCTCACGCAAGGAGCGGGCTATGATCAAAGTTAAATTACTCATGGTAGCCTGTGCTAATCTAGATCTCTCTCTTCTAAAGCTTTCTGGCCCTTAGATTTATTCGTCTCCACATAGCAGTCTCCTTTTGCAAAAGCTTCTAGGAAACATCAATCGTCAATGCATGGAGGCGAATTGCATGATGAGAGCCTGAAATTTTGATGGAAAAGTTTTGAAAGCGTAGGTTCCGAGCCCTCTGTTTCAGTCTTTCACTTTTTTTTTTTTCCTCCTTTTAGCGTTCTCATTACCTCTGGTTGAAGGCCTCGGCCACCTAAACCAATGTACTCTGCTCCCCAATCCTGTTCGTTTGTGGCGTTAAGAATGAAATATTATTTAAGGCAAAAGCGGACCCACGGGACATAACACACCAAACAACGTCCGAGATTTCACCACGCTAGAGCTGGCTAAGCTCCACCGACAGTCTACCCCTCTTGTTAATATATTAAACGACATATGATTGTTTAGTTTATTAATCCGGAGTTATCCATGATCAAAATCAGGATTAGCAAAAGATTGACTTTTTGTAAATTTGTGAGGCCATAGAGAGATTAAAGAAAGCAGAAAAAGATGACTCGAGAAAGGGGGAAGGAAAAGAAAGGGAGGAGAGGGAAAAAAAAAAAAAAAGAAGAAAGAAGAAGCGAGTGGTGTGGGGGAGGGTTAATGAAATGAAATCGAAAGGGACAGACAATATGCAGCAGGATAGACCAAAAACATTAGAACGTTAAAACAACTGTTTCTCTAGCAGTTCGTAATTTTTATTATGTGGGAAGAGACTTGAGAAGGTAGCGGCGGGGACCACCCTAAGAAGGGGTGTCGTGATCTTAGGTTTTAGGTAATGCGACAAAAGGCTACAGCTGTGACGGTGACCCCACCTCTACTTCCCCAATCCCACCACCTCACCTCCGAACGACGACATTTTGCTTCACCTGCACTTCCTTGGAAATTACGTGATTCCTGGTTCTTCTGCCCTCCGGCTCGCAGCTCGCTTCGGCTGGGCTCCCCTCTCGGCTCGGCGAACACCATTGCTTTCCACGTGTCATCTTCTGATTAGTGACGTGAAGCTTATTTCTTATTCCTTTTTTCTTTTTTTTTTTTATTGAAATTGCATTTTCCTTATTTGCTTTAACAGCGACCATAGAAAGGAGAATGTTATTTTGACCCAGAAAAAAAAATTAGAGGTACAAAATTTGACAAAAAATACGAATAAACTTAAAATCTTTTAATAGAAAGTAATTTGATTGATAACGTATTTTTTAATCTTTTCATTCAAATAATGTGGTGTGCCGTACACGATTACAGCCACATTAAGTAGATGATAAATTTTTATAATTTTGATGTAAATTTATTATATACTACTATCTCATGTCATCTTCTATATAATAGATGTGAGAATATTTAAGAGATAAATTTTGGGTAAACTTTACGGCGTGTAGTATTGTTCTAAAAACTAATCAGCCATGATTTCTAGATTCCATCTTAATCATTCATTGATAACAACATACAACATCATATTTGATACCTTAGATTCTTTTATTATATTATTTTGTCGCATACAATAATTTTTATTTTTTATTTTTTATCTACAAACTAAATAATTGCAGAGCGTAGCTTCTACAAATTAAACACATGCTAGTATGCTTGATAATGACACTCAAGCCAAAACTCGGGTAGTTGAGTTTGAGGATCTACTTATTTGTTTGGCTTCAAGTGCTTTTAACCAATCTAATTAAAATTGCACATAGGAATCTCCTCATCAACAATTTTGAGTTTCAACTTTGAAATATTAACCATGCGACCATGAAAGATGAGAACTAAAAAGGAACCGGTACAGTAGGTTCGTGGTGCTTTTCTAAGTCTACATTGCCCTGTAAGAGTAAGATGGTGACTCGTAAGCTAAAATGTAAGCGAGGGCCCAAACGAAAGCTGCTTTTATCTGCAATCACTTAAGATAAACAAAGAAGCGAATATGTACTATAAATGAGCGTTTTACTTGAAAATATGCAAGAGCTACAGAACCATAATGAGTTGAAATCTGAAAAACTTCCCTTGCTTCCAATAGCAACAGTACTCCACTTAAATCAAAAGGAACCTCCAGTCCCCCAGTTCTTTGGCTTTGAGTTCGACTCATCTATTTTTAAAATATCACGAATTTTGTTTCGTTGTGAAAGACCCACCTTCTAAATTTGTCTTCTAATTGGCCCACCACCTTGCAGGAAGCATATACCCACCATTATGATGCGACTATGATACTTTGTTCTCTTAAGGATTTTTCTTTTTCATTTTTTTTTGTTTTAAATTGCATTTTATTGACTCCAGTCATTCCAATTTTGATACACCCTCCAGTGAGTGACACATAGAGAACCGTCATAAATAGGGTGTGCAACGGTTCAAAAGAATAATTCAACAGGGGTCATGTCTGGGTAAGATACAATTTCAAGAGTATTAATTTGCTGGGTGTTTTAGGTTAGAATTGTTTCACGTTTTCTATTACTTTGCATGGGGTGGATAATGATGTTCGGCTGTAAGCAAACCAAAGACGCGACAGAAATGTTAGGAACACTATCATTTTGGGTTTGAGTTTTTAAAATTAAAAACTTGACTTCAAAGATTGAAAAGAAAAGAAAAAGGTTAAAAAACGCGAAGTCTAAAATGACAATAATTTATTCCTAGACTTTCTATGGTTTCTATCGTGCCTCTTGCTTTCTTATGGCCGAATATCATTATTATTTGCACGTGGTTAGCCAAAATTAGTCGTTGATCATTTTTACAAAAATTATTAGTGTTCGAGGTTCTCAAAGATTTAGTCTTAAAACAATGTGGAAAGTATTTAGCTAATTTCGTATTAGATCTGATAGTTTTCGAAAATGAAGAATAACAATTCTTAGACCCCTTTTGATATTGAGATTGACGAATTATAATTTAACTTAAAAAGTACAGTACTAAGGTGTTTGGAAAACACTATCTATTGTAGTTTAAAAATTAAGTTGATTTATTCAACCACTTTTGTGATGAAAAATATATAACATTTTTACCAAAAATATTATCTAAAATTTATTTTTTCTCCCACACTGTTAATTTTTTTTCACAGTAGTAATTTTTTTTAACAGTAGCTACAGCTACCTTAATACCGTGAAAATTAAGAATTTCAAATTCGTAGAGATCTTTCTAGTAGTTAACAAAAAATGTGACTGATCGAACGGTTAATACAATCCCATCAGGAGTCATTTTCAAACACTGTGACGTTGACCGGTAGGTCTACCACCTATACCTGACTGCCACGTTATCGTAATCTCGAACAGTTGCTGGCGTTGGTGGTGAGTCCCTCATCAGGCGTCTCAACGAACGGCTGCCCTAATTCCTTTCTCGCTTTGATTACATTTTTTCGTCTCTTAAATATCAAATTAAACATATAAAATTACATTAAGCAAATATACCAAACTGAAAGGAAGCATTTTGTACACCGGCCAAGAAGGCTCAGATAATAATGACAGCTTAACCTCAGCCGAAGTTCTTTGATTAAAAGAAAAATTAATTCAAATAAATAAAGTTTGGTATGATAAAGTGATTTCTTATTTTATTCATTTATTTATTTATTTATTGTTGTTTGGTCTGGTGGGCGAAAAACCAATTGGTTGGTTGAAAGAATTTCGAGTCATTTTTCATTTTTTTTAACATACAAAGATAAAAATTGCCAATTTGCTAATTGCCCACCTGGCTTCCTGTTTTTGTCTTCAGTAACAAAAAAGATCATCCTTTTTGTGGCAATAAAGTTTGTACATCACTTTATGACAATTTAATTGCTTAGAATTAGATATTTTCATTTAAAAGAAGAAGAAGAAGCTAATTATGAATCTTTTGTTCTTTATTCTTAAAAATTGTTAATTGTAAGGATTTATTTAGAATTAGTTCTCCACTTTGTATCCAAAGGAGTTTGCATGAAAATTCTTAAATTTACTTAAGTATCAATTCTCCTAATCATGCATGTTCATCAAATCTCTTGTAACTATTTCGATTTTGATTAATAAAACTTTCACACTTCAAAAAAAAGAAAAAGAAAAAGAAAAAAAGAATCTCGAAATTTATAATTTCTTTCGAAATAAAAATTTATAATTGTTCTCAATAATTTAAAAAAATTGCGTGAATATTGCAAAAGAGAATGTCTTGTTATGGAAATTTGGGAAAAAAGAAAAAAAATTGAAAGCCTAAACATATGATTACAACATGCAATGACATGATAAGGATTGATGTGAATATAAGACACATCCAACATACGAAAAGATAAAGTAATGATAATTTGTTTTTGAAAGCACACTAGATCGGAGATTCTCATTGCCTCACAGGGTGCTTGTAGCTGTAGACTCGTTGCCCTAATACAGAATTAAGATTAATTTATACATTACTAATTAGGAGAGAACTGTTGGTTGCCCAAATCACAACCAAAATAAAATCCGTTGGTTGAATTAAAAATTCAGATTCATGAAGCACGCACCAAACAGTTCTCCAAAGATTATCATTAAAAGAAAAACAAACACCTAATCCTCCAATTCATTAATTTCTGATAACTTGAAGAGAAATAAACAATATACAGCTTAACTAAAGAAAAAAATAAAATAAAATAAAACCAAACCCACCCACCAAAAAAGCTTATAAAATAAATAAAACTAATAACAAAGCCAATCAAATTGTGATCAGCGTCACAGAATCAACTTCATCTGTGATTTCATTTTCCTTTCTTGATCATCAGTTCATCTCATCATCTCTTTCAAAAAAAAAATTGAAATTAATTAAACTGCTCTCTTTACTCTATATATATATATATTTTTTTTTCACACACACACACACGTATAAATATGCTTTTGCTTTGTTTGTAATTTTTCTGAGAGTCTGCAAAAACCTGTTGATGATTCAGAAAATTTTTGAGTCTCAGATCCCAAGAGACATAACAATGATCCTCTCTCTTACACCATTAACGAGAAAACCAAACACAGTCTAGTGTCTCCTTTTCTTTCTTTTCTTTTCTTTTTGTTTCCTCTTTATCTTCATCATCATCATCATCAAAGCACAGGCCGCTTTCTCTGTGGTCCTGAAATCCATTTCTTTAAATTTCTTTGCAACCCCTTTTTGTTTTTTTCATTTTGTGGTTTGATCACTCTATTCTATAATATTTTTATTCAGTATGCAAGAACCGAGCTTAGGGGTAATGGGTAGTAGCAGCAGCGGCGGCGGAGGCGGCGGCGGTGACGTGTCCGGTCATCACGACCAAACAGCAACTGTTCAACTCATCAAAGCAGAAATAGCAAGTCACCCGTTATACGAACAACTATTAGCAGCGCACGTGTCTTGTCTCCGTGTAGCTACCCCGATTGATCAGTTGCCTCTTATTGATGCACAGTTAGCTCAGTCCCACCACGTTCTCAGGTCTTATGGTTCTCTTCAACAAGCTAATAATAATAATAACCACTCTCTCTCTCCCCATGAAAGGCAGGAGCTCGACAACTTCTTGGTAGGTTTTAATTTCATCATATATTTCTTTTTCTTTTAAAAATCATTTACTAATTAATGTTCTTTTTTGAGTTAATTATCATATGGTTTTGATATGGGGTTAATCATATTTGATTTTGACGTGGGATGTTGTTTGTTTCAGGCACAGTATTTGATAGTATTGTGTACTTTCAAAGAGCAGCTTCAGCAGCACGTCAGAGTCCATGCCGTTGAAGCTGTCATGGGCTGCCGTGAAATTGAGAATACTTTGCAGGCTCTCACCGGTTTGTCTCTTAGACTACTATCTCTATATACATATATATATATATACGCTACCTTTCGTTGATATTATTCATTAGTGTTATTTCCTGATCACTACTTGATGATTAGTTAGCATACATAAAAATTATCTTGGTAGACATTGTTTTGTTAGTTTAATTATGGAAGATTAGGAAAAGAAAAATTGGTTTGCCTGCTCTGAGCTAGTGTTTTGAGTTTCGGCACGTTTGGTAGGCGAAGAGATAAGAATTAGTACTTGGTTTTCTTGTTAAGTTTTGAGCATTTTGTAGAGGGTAGAGGAGGTGATGAGGTTGGTGGTGAAAGTAGGACCTACTTATGATAAAAATCTTTAATTAGTAGTACACATACATTTTATATGTCTTATTAGTTTGTTTGGTGAAGAAGGGTTACCACCATCACCACCTATCGCCGCCACTGCCGCCGCCACCATCAACGGCGGAAAAATTGGCTGTAGAAGTACCTACTCACACACACACGCACGTACCTTCATACATATGCATACTTATATTAATCTTTCTTGCTTTAATTTGTGAAGATAATATATACGTGATGCAAATGCATTATCATTGTTTGGTGGTTGTGGCTTTCTTTCATCTTATAATTGAGTTAGATATGGGGGGTTGAAGGGATTTTTCTTTCAACCAATATATCATACAGTCCTTATCACATATAAACGAGTTATTGTACTTTAAGATTAATTGCGTGCTGATTAATTTTGTGATCAGTATCGCAGTAAGAGAAACGGGGGAAAAAAAAAAAAAAACAAATGGGTCATCTTGTATCCTGCTCCTGTCCTTCGTAGCTAGCTGGTTCTAGAATCTAGGGTTTGGGAACTTCAACATCATAGAACAAATTTAGTGGGGGTTATTATTATTAAATATATATATTGTTCTCTGATTACCATGCCAACATTAGATTTGACCCTGGCCGAGACAGCTGGCTCTATAACACTGGGCATAAAGTCCTCTTCTGAGCTCTGTGCTATGATTATAGACATGGAGGCTGTGAATATTACGTCGGCACATTTAATAGTTTGGAATATGGAAGTAACTAATTATTTTACTTCTGGTAGCTATATTTATCTTTATCTATACAATTAGACGTGCATGTATACTAAGATCTCAATAAATTAATAACATTAAGAAAAAAATATTAGTTGGGTAAATATTATTCAATTAATTAAGGTTTCAATTTATCAAGATTTGATTGTGGTATATATATAGTTGGGCTCAGGTACAATGTTTGTACGAAATTAAAAACTGAACAGAGCTAAAAGATAAGTAATAAATAAGAATTTCAATACAATAAAAAAAAAGTAGGACTTTGAAATTCATATTTTTCTTATCTTTTAACTTTATCCGTATATTAATTTCATGTAAGCATCCGAATGTGAGCACACACACATATATATATATAGAAATTAAGTATCAATTATTATTAAAAAATG
This sequence comes from Citrus glauca, assembly GCA_029633175.1. Taxonomy (NCBI): domain Eukaryota; kingdom Viridiplantae; phylum Streptophyta; class Magnoliopsida; order Sapindales; family Rutaceae; genus Citrus; species Citrus glauca. The sequence continues at coordinate 7,432,946 of JAQOOD010000003.1, read as the reverse complement.
AACTAATGTAGTGTAAAATTTCAGTAAAGTGTGTGTTTTCATAAGTTTAGGGGGGATTAGGTTCCTCATCTTACTTTTTTACCCCGTTAGTTTCTTAAAAATCTTATGACAACTAGTAGTTATAACTTGTTAGGCAAGATCCACCGTTTTGCTTCCAAAATTTTGAACATGCCCACCCCTAGCTTTTCTAAAATAACATATAGAAATTCGGTTTAATAAGCCCACGGGGCGAATATCTATAAATTATTCTTTATGTGATTTCAACTGTTTTCTAGACTTGGTTTCACTGAACTTTATCATCATACAATTATCTTTAAATGAAAGAAAATCAAATGAATGAATTCTTAAGAGTCTTTTTGATCTAAATACAGTAATTGTGTATTTATCATCCACTAGACTAGGCGATGATAATGTAATAGGTATTAGATGGAGGGGAGGAAACTGTTGCTCGTTCATGAATGTGAAAAAGATGATTAAGACGGCTTTTAATCATTGTATTTGAACAAGGATCATCGCCCAACTACACTCAAAATATCTTTAATAAATGGGTCAACTCCCAACTACCAACAGCTAATTTCATGCTTTTTGGACACTTGGTCTAAAAAATTGGGCATTGAGATTAAGTCAATATCTGTTTTTTATCATATGTATCTATGGGAAAATTTGACCAATTCAATTCAATTAGTTGTTTTATTTTTTAGGCGGATTTTTCATAGGTATCTATGTGAATAATGTGATTGTCCAGCAGCTTTCAACCTTGCACTCAGCCCTGAATACCTAAACTAAACATTGATGAAAGTGACAAATCAAACTCAGCTAGGCTCAGCTTGAGGTACCCCTACTTTCTAGTTTCTTGCTTCTGTCAAGGAGCGAGGAGGAAATAAATGACTTAAAAGAAAGCTAGTTTTGATTGTATGATACTAGAAAACACTTCTCTCAATGCAATTTAAGCAAATATTAGAATTAATTTGGAACATGAAACATACGAGCTTTCTTCCAGGATATATATTATGCAACTTCACTGCAGAGTGAAGAACCAGAAGATTCAGGAGCTTAAGGGGGGTTTCACCTAGATGCCATTCGACTAGTAATCAAGATCATGACTTGGTAACCTACAATTAAAATTAGACAGACGGACAGACAAGTTATGTTGTTTGATTTGATAGATGAGTCAATAATAGGGATTTGATTTCATGTCCTCAAAAACTCTTTCAAACAAAACATTATGAATTTTTTTGTATGCTTCTGTAAAAGTCTGAAGGAAATTAGCAAAAACACGTTATTGAAATCCACTCTGAATTTTATGATTAAGGTGCGCTTTCTTGAAAGAAACTTAAAAAAAAAAAAAAATCCATGAGGAAGCACTTCACTTCAGATATTTTGTTAACTTTTTGATCTTTGGAAAATCCAATTAGAAAACCAGGGAACCTCATTGGGCTTCGAAGGGAGCTCCACTGTCACTGTTGGGCCTAATGGACTACTTTTACGAAGCTTGGGCTAACTTGGCCCAGAAAACACACTGATCAATTTATCATTGAGACTTGAGATGGCTCGATAATGCTTTTTCCATGCGCTTATGTATGTTTTCAGGAGTATCATTGGGTGAAGGGACAGGCGCAACAATGTCTGACGATGAGGATGACCTACATATGGATTTCTCTCTTGATCAATCTGCTTCTGATAGTCATGATTTGATGGGTTTTGGTCCATTACTTCCTACTGAAACTGAAAGGTCTCTTATGGAAAGAGTTAGACAGGAGTTGAAGATTGAACTGAAGCAGGTGATGACTATTTAATATTTATATTTATATATACATGTACATACATATAAATATTGCCCCACAATGAATGTTGTAATTCCTTGCAGGGTTTTAAATCAAGAATTGAAGATGTAAGAGAGGAAATATTGAGAAAAAGAAGGGCCGGAAAATTGCCCGGTGACACAACTTCAGTGCTCAAGAATTGGTGGCAGCAACACTCCAAATGGCCATACCCAACTGTAAGTTAAACTTAAAACTTGCTGAAAATCATCCAGCATCTCATATAATAAAAGCTTTATAGTGTTTGACATTTTGGGTTAAATCACTGCACTATCAGAAACTAAATTTCCTCGTGAGCTGGATTCAAACCACAGACCTCTTTAAACCAACTAACACTCATACCATATATACGAAGTTTTATAACTTCCATGACTATCCTCAACTTAATGGAATAATTATTGCCGAATAAACATGTGGCAATAATGTGGTACTTGCAGGAAGATGACAAGGCAAAGCTAGTGGAGGAGACAGGCTTGCAACTAAAGCAAATCAACAACTGGTTCATCAACCAGAGGAAGCGCAACTGGCACAGCAACTCCCAGTCTGTGACGTCTTTAAAGTCAAAGCGCAAAAGGTAGAGAGATATCACCAAATATATCTTGACGATGAATTAATGATGTATGAGCAATGAAGGAGTAACTCACTTTTGTGTCAATACACATTTAGCTCTATCTAGCTAGCTTGCTTTTGTGGCTCTGGGGTACATATCGTTCTGGTGCTAACTTTTGTGAAGACTCTGAAGAAACTTGGAAAAGCCTTGGTAGCTACTATAGAATGTAATAGATGAGATGGGATTTACATAGCTTACTTATAAGTTTGTAGATTCATTACGTTTCCACGTAATTTCTAGCTTATAACAAGTTGAAGAAACTCGAGGTTTTAAGTTGCTTCGTTCTAATTCCAATGATTGTAAAATGTACATGATTGATCTTTGCTGATGTTGATGATTGTAAGCTTTGGATAGCCTAAACAAGATTTCTAATTTCTATTTTTAAAGGGTAAATTCTCCGAGTCTCCGACTCCGAGATGAGAATCTAATAATGGGTCCATCATAATTCATGTTGAAGTGACACGCCATGAATCACGTGGACATGGTCTGATAAGCAGACAAAATAATTTTTTTATCATCAACTGTAGAACAATTAGTTTTCTATTCTCGGAACCACGCAATAATGGGGTGATAGTCCAATTTCATTTTTACACGTTCACATCACACCAAACAATTGAGAGTAAATTCAGCTTATTCCAAGTTTGGATATCACAAAACAGAATGTTGATGATAGTTTGATAAATGCATAATTATAGATTCATGAAATTAGTACCAAATTTTTTTAAGCTGTTTCCATTGGGAACTAATTGATAAGTGATAAGAGCATTTCAATGAACTAAAATACCGTTCGGAACTACTTAACTAGAGTTACAAGTTTTCAACTTGACGTGGCCGTTAGATTTTTTTTTAGGGTGTATTTAGGATTGAGGTAGACTAAATTATTTAATAAGTAATAATTGCTATAATTTAAAAATTACATTAATATAATTTTTCACTTATACAATAAAAAAAATTTTATTTTATAATTATAATTTTTTCTACAATAACTATAAATTAAAAATAATAACACTTCAATTCAAATAGAATCTTACTAAACAAATTAAAGGTGCTTTTTTTTAAAAAAAAAAATTAAGCTAGCTGATGGTGATGGGTATCCGTTCCCTCACCCAACACACAAGAAAAAGTACTTCGCTTTTGTGTTTTACATATAGACAAAATTTTATTGGAAAAGAAAAATGTATGACCCATCATTATATTGTAAATCGTCTATTCCGACATGCCCACTAAACACTTTTTCTAATGAACTTACTGGCATCCACTAGATATATCAAATCAAATGACCGGTGATTTTAGTGCTGTTGAGTGGTAACTAAATAATGACGTGCTCAGTAGTCCGTACAATGCACTATAGAGTCGGGGGCATATGCCAGCTGACCAGCTGAGAGTGCAAACTTTTTGTTCGCGTTGATTATTTATTGGTGATTTTGGCTAGAACTTTCCAAATTGCAATTCTTCCAGACAAAATATTGGCTTCTTAAACTACATGGATACTTGGGACTTGCGTCATATGACCAAAAATATATAACAATTAATTAACTGGCCGTACAAAGAGATAAAAAAGAGAGATGCTCCACTGCTTTGGTGCGAAAGATCAGTTACGTATAAATTAATAAATTAAGCATCGCTTAATTTTTTTTATGAGAAAGCCAAAAAGAGAAGCCTAAGATCGATCGAAGAAGAGCCAGAACCAAACTTCACTTAACAGCTGCTTCATTGGGCAATGCATATTGTAAGAAAATATTTTCGGGAGTACAAGTGAGCAAGCAAATTCTTAAACAAATACTTATTTTGAGAGCCATTTGACCCAAAAAAAAAAAAAGGAGATTAGGGATTATTATTATTATTATTATAGTAATTTATTTATCAACCATACACTATTATAAAGCATTTTTTCAATAGAAAAATGACACCTATTCCCCCAAGGCTTGAAACATGGACATATAAATCTTCAAGTTTTCAATAAGAGACATTAAGATAATAAGACTTTTTTATTTTTATTTTTGTCATAATACCTTTTGGCTTAATTAATCCAAAAAAAATGACTCCCATATTTTATAATAAATAGAAATATAATAATAAAATAAATTTAACAATATTTTAATCATTTACAATCTATTGACACACTTTATTATATAAAACTAAATCTTATAATGAATAGAAACATTAAAATAAAGCTAAAAAAATAAATTATTTTGAATATCATATAAAATAATATTAATATTATTAAAATGTGAGATATATTAAGTTAATTGTAAAATCTATTAACCTACAAATTTATTTCAAATATTTTAATTAATACAAATATATTATTAAAATAAATATAATACTTACATTTTTAATTTTTTTTATATATTAAAAAATAGTTTAACATTATTTTTTTGCTAGACATATTAAATTATTTACATTACATTTGTATTTATTAAAGATTTTAAAATAAATTATTTTAGCTACTATATTCCAAGGATGTTTGAGTAAAAAAAAGTCATGGTATCCCTTGTTGAAAACTTGGAGGGTTGTATGATCATTTTCTAGTGTAGCCATACAGGTACCCTTTTTCTAAATAAATAAATAAAAGAAGGGTGGGGCTATTTGAACCCACTAATTTACTCAAAAAACCCACTTTAAAAATAATTTTTTATCATTAAAATACCCCTAAATTAAATTACAGTTATGGATATTAGAATATAATTAAAAAAAGAATTTTTACTCTTTAAACCCATCTTTATATTCAACATAGTTTTATAGAACCCTAATCAAATTTTCATTAAACCCTAATCAATCAAGAGGTGTGATTCTTCTCTCAAGCCATATATATTGTTAAATAGGCACATGCGAGTTGATTCAAAGTAACAAAATTAATTGTTATTGATTTGGTGGATATTGATTTTATGGAGGATTAATTGTTTAATTGTCATGATTCGTTTGGGAATGACTCCTCACTCAAAATTGTTTAATTAATATTGATGATTAAATTTTTAATTAATATTGATGATTAAATTTCTAATTAATAATCAATTATTATTTTTTTCCCAAATTCTAAAAAAATAATTTTTTTTTCTCAAATTCCTCATATTAGATTTTCATACCATTATACAATATTTTTCTCACCAATATAATATAACTCAAAAAATAATTTCAAGATGACAACTATTTTCTCCATTTAGAATGTTTTGATTCATTTGTCCTTACATGAGGGCCATTCACTCAAAACTGATTATTAAATTTTCAATTAATAATCAATTTCCAATCTAATGGGTTTATAAATGAATATTATGGGTTTAATGAGTAAAATCACTATTATAAAAACGAGGTTTAGAAAGGGCATATTAGATATTTTAGTAGGTTTACTGAGTAAAATTTAAAATTTTAAAATTTAAAGATGGGTTTATTTAGTAAATATGTTTATTGAGTAAATTGGTGGGTTCAAATAGCCTCACCCATAAAAGAATTGTGAATGAGGATATCTCCACCCGACTATTTTATAAACTTCCCCACCTGCATAAGATAATTACATTAATAACTTCTCATTATTTCATAAAGTTATAGATTAACAATGAGTTTGAATAATTAATTAATTAAATCAGTTTTATAAATTTTTTTTTTCTAACTTAGGTCTTTTAATAGTCTTTGACCATTTAAAGTTCCTTTAATATAAGTTTAATATGACTATTTTATCCTTAAAATATAAAATAACCAAATTATCCCAAGAAACATATACTATTGTAACTAATAGTTTAAGCATTTAGTTTTATATTTTATAAACTAATAAATTTTGAGTAAAATTTAATAATTTTCAATACTTCACATGTCATAAATAAGTTTTTTTTAAAATTAATTGAATATTCATAATCATGCTAGTAAAATAGTATTTATGCATCATGTAGAAACAATAAATTTTATATAAAAAATTATTGCAGTTAAAGTAAATTGTTGAATATTTTATGAGGATAAAACAATCACAAATTATGTTAAAGCAAATATTTTAGTTCTAATGATAGCAAATATAAACCTCTTGCATATCACCTTAAAAGCTTATTCTAGTTGATGATTCCCAAATGCGCTTGGACTCTGTAGTGGGCAGCCTTTTTGTTTTCACTGAGAGGTGATAATATAATCAAGACTATCCCTTCCCTTTTATAACCAATATTATTGCCCACTCGATCTTTAACCGAACATTGATGAATATGATAATAATTGTGTCAACATTTAGTGCATAAATCAGCTCAATGATCCTAGTTGCTTTGGGAATCTTGTTAGCAAGCGTGTCAACAATCACTTGGCTATTACTTACCACACACAACTCTTGATGAGATATCTCTATTTATAATAATTAGTAAACGAATTCCTGTCATAAACAAGAGACTCATTAAAATCAATAGTTTTCAAATTAAAAGATAAATAATAATAATAATCATCATCATCATCATCATTCATAAATTTGAGAAAATTTTATCAATGTAAATTGACTTATGTAACGGTGGTAACAAAAAAGGGAGTTGGATTTATGCATAACTAATGTCTAGCTGGAACAAAATCCTCTTCTGATTTGAGTACTACTGAACTTTTAAGGATTTTTTACCATGTGTCTTTTAATAGTAGTGTATGGGTAATATTTAACTTATTTTACTTTTTTATTTATTAACAATCAATCAGTGATTGAGCTATTTGCTCAAAACATGATCAGATCAGGAGAGAATTATAATTCTGTCTAGCTAAGACTGTATTTGAAAGAGAGTTATGGAGGGAAAATAAAAGGAAGTAATTTTTTACTTTTTCTTCTTTTAGGAAACCTGATAGTAATAGATTGTAAGTTTTGATATATTTGGAGCATATGAAACAATAAGAAATTAACATCAAATGTTCTACGGTTTTATACACCTTTCAACAGTATTTTCTCTCTTAGTCTTATCAATACATATCACTCATGTTTTTGAAAAAGTCATAGATACTCTCGGTGTCTATTTTATATTTATTAAATTTTTATTATATTCACATGTTCCTTTTAATCAATTATATTGTGAATAAATATACACACATAAAAATAATTCAACAAATACGAGAGTATATACTAGAAACACCTGGAATTTTTCATTGGCCTCAATAAACCAGTTATAACCGAAAATATTCTAACAAATTTAGAAGAAATGAACCATGACTAAGTTCATAATCAAAATTAATTCCAGCCTTCCAGGTTAAACCTAGCTAGCTTTCATGCAAACTTTAAATAGCAGTATAAGACTCAAATCTTACTACTGCTTTCCAACCACCAATTTAATGGAGTCTCACTTCTGCTATCTTTGGCTCATAATCTCTTCATTCACATACTTTTGCCTCTTAAACAAACTTCTAGCACACTCACTCTTTCATGTACATCACCATCCTGGAATTCGAACAAACGTAACCAAACATCTTTTCTTCTCAAATTTCACTTCAAATTATGAAATCAAGCTCCTAGGAAATGCATCAATCTCACAAGATAAGGGTTTCATTCAAATCCCTGATCCATCACCAGCAGTTGATCATGCCTGCCAAGCCGGCCGAGCCATCTACTCTTCTCCCATCCGACTCTTAGACCCTCTCACAGCCACCCCAGCTTCCTTCCAAACCACCTTCTCCTTCCAATTCACCACCACAAATAATTCATTCTCAGGCAGCGGCGGCAAGGGCCTGGCCTTTGTAATTGTCCCTGATGAGTTCACGGTAGGCAGAGCGGGGCCGTGGCTAGGCATTGTTAACGACGCATGTGAACATTACAAGGTCTTCGCGGTCGAATTTGACAACAGCAATGACCCAAATTTTGGTGACCCGAATGATGACCATGTTGGTATCAATCTTGGTACTGCCGTTTCTTTCAAGACCGCCGATTCTTCAGAATCCAACGCTTCACTTCATCATGATGATGTAGTTCACCGAGCTTGGATAAGGTATGATGGCCACCGAAATTGGATTGAAATTTATCTTGGAGTAGATGGAGATACTGTGCCATCACAGCCATTGTTATCATCTTCCCTTAATCTTTCTCCTCTTTTAAAAGAATATATGTTTGTTGGTTTCTCTGCTTCTACTGGAGATTCATCGCAAATACACAGTATATTATCGTGGGAATTTTTCTCTACGAGTCAAGCAATGCTTAATGAACCTCCGAGTCACATCTGCCGCAAAAATATTGCTCACCAAGTGTCCAAATATTCGATGACAAATCAAATAAACAGACCAAGCAGTTTCTTGATTTTTTTGTGTTTATTTGGGCTGTTCGTGGTAACTTTTCTGAATCTTTACTGCAACAGTAATCGCAGCAGTGGCAGTGGAAGCACCCTGGCTTTTGTCTTTCCTGATGGGAAACAGAGGCCAGTCCCACCAAGCAAACCTCGCCGGTTTGAGATTCTTGAACTTTACAGGGCCACTAAACGATTTAGCAAAATGGAAGTGTTGGCTAGTGACACAAGAGGGGTTCTTTACAGAGGAACTCTGCCTAATGGATGTTATGTGGCAGTGAAAAAATTCTCATCAACTGAGTGTCTACACTTGTCGAGACTGGATTGGACTCGAGTTCTCAAACGAATCTTTTCAATAACTACTAATGTACTGTGCCACCCAAATTTGGCTCCAATTCGAGGGTGGTGTTGTGACAATCGCGAGACGATTATTGTGTATGGCTATTATCAAAACGGAAGCCTTGATAGGTGGTTATTTGGTACGGGTGTGCTTCCGTGGAGTCGGAGGTTCGAGCTGATAAAAGACGTCGCAGGGTCATTGAGCTTCCTGCATTCTAAAGAACTCACTCATGGAAACCTCAAGAGCAGCAGTGTGTTTCTCGACGTTAACTGCAAGGCCGTTTTGGGTGATTATGGTTTCTTTATGGGCTCCGTTTCGAGCAAGAAAGCGGATGTGTTTGGGTTTGGAATGCTGGTGTTAGAGATAGTATCAGGCAAAAGGATAGAATTAGAAGAAGAGATAACGGATGTGTTAGGGTTTGCATGGGCCATGCATGAGAAAGGAGAGATGGTCAATGTGATCGATGAAAGGATGAAATCAAATATGAACTTCGAGCAAGCGATAAGGGTTTTGGAGATTGGGTTAGTTTGCACTTTGTGTGAGGGCAATATTGGCATTGGTAGGCCATCAATGGAAGAAGTGGGTCACTTCTTGAACATGAAGAAACAGATTCCTAAGTTGGCACCCCGTCGGCCGGCCGAGTTGCTGCCGGAAAAGTACGACGGCTTCTCCGTGTAGGCTGGCAGAAACTAACTTGTTTTGTGTTAAAAACTCTAGGCTGTCAGTCAGCTTGTATGGTTATGGACTATTACTAAGCATTATGAAATTATGGAGTTTGAATTACGTCACATGAGTAATTTCTTTATACACACACACACATGTGTGTGTGGGTATTTTTAAAATGAAAAATGGATTTAAGATTTTACGATATTATAACTTTTTTTACAATTTATAAACTGTTGAAATATTACTTCATAACGTGGTAAAAATCTTTTACAACATTTTAAAATTTCGGTCACTTACACTAGTTAGGGACTTTATCTATATATAATATATAAATATTAATAAAAAGGAGTAAACAATTAACCAGTGAATTTATTGGCACCCCTTGAAAAATCTAATCAAACACTATTTTTGCATTAATAAATCTATACTTATTGCAAATTACAAATGGAATTACAGTTAAATACTTAAAATCTCAGCTACCATCATCTTCAACGCCATGTCGCCATATGCACCTTCAAACTCTAGAGCCGATGAAGAGCAAATAACGCTCTTCTTCTTATTATCTTTCCATATTATGCTTTTGTTTTTTTTCTGGGTTTGATTTCAACGTGGAAAAGAGATGATGATTTTGAAGATAATAAGAGTTAAGTAAAAAGTAGAAGTTGGTGAAATAAATTGAGGTCAAATAATTCTGTAAATAATAATAATAATAATATTGAGTGTGCTGCCATTAGAACCACCCAAAGTCAATTGGGACGTTACATTTGCTGACAGCCTCGGGCCAATTCTAATCAAGGCCTAACATGTCTTATCTATTACCCAATCACATAGAGTGTGCTGCCATAGAACTAATTAAAGTGTTTATCTATTATTTGCAGCGAGATAAAAATTTGTTTTATTTATTTTTCACTATGTTGTATCTTAATTTAAGTTATTATTTTTATTGTAAAATTTTTTTTTGACTTAGATGATTGTTTCCTAAATTTAGATTAATTTGATGATAAAAAAATTTATATTTTGCAAGCAAAATAAAATTGAAGAGAGAGAGAAAATATAAATGGCTTAATTCCATTTATATTTGTCCTTAAATATAATTGTAATATAACAGAATTTTAATGAGATTAATGAAGGGGTGTCAATAGTCCAACTCTTTCTGTTAATTCTTTAAAGAATGTTTATTTTGATCTTTTAAGCCCATTGAATTTATTTCTCATATTAGTGTAATTGATGAAGCTGATGGATCTAGTGTCACATGAAATATGGTAAACAAAAAAGTTATTTTAAAAGAATGTGTAGTTTTCTTTTAATTCCTTTTAATTATTTTTGTTGACATAGATTTATAGTCAACTAAAAAAATTAATTTAAGACTTTTGTTATTTTACATGATCATGTAAGATACATGATTCTTCCACAGCCGTTGGATGAAAATCTAACGGTTGTGGAAATAACATGATTTTATTATCTTATATTTTCATAATAATTTGATTTTCATCAAACGACCGTGGAAGAATTGTGTATCTTACATGATTATGTAAGATAACAATCTCCTTAATTTAGATAGGGGCGAAATAATAAAAAGATACAAAGAATTAATGCGGTTCAGCCTTTAGTCCACGTTCAATAGTAGAGAAAATAAATCTTTTAGTAAGATCATGATTACAATTTAACTCTCCTTCTCTTTGCTATTTTTTTATGCTCTCCTACTATGAGAAACCTCTGCTTTTATAACCTTCTATAAATATTTTTTTTTCTAATTTAAACTCTTCCTAATTCTCCTCTATCCCCTCGGATTTTAATTACAAAATACTTTTATCTTTTTATAGATTGTATCCGTGTCAAATTTTATTTAATTTACTTATAGACCAAACAATGTCCTTCCATTGCTGACTCTTATATTGCTGGGCTTGATCCAACAATAGGCCCTTTATTTAGACTTGTTTTTTTCGGTGCGGCCCATAATCTAAAACTAGGTCACGGGCCCCCATAGAATAGGATCCATGACTTTTTGCTGTCCTTCACTCCTGGGAACCATGATTTTTGCTCTTGGGGGAACATGAGTCATGCTCCCTATTCTTGGAAGTATAATTCTTATTCTTTGGTGAGCATGGTTCCTACTCCTTGAGGAGCATGACTCCTGCTCCCCATCTCTAGGGAGTTCCTATTTCCTGGGGAGTAAGGTTCTTGCTCCTTGAGGGAGCAGAGCATGGTTCTGCTCCATGAAGAACTATAATTTTTGTTCTAAGGACCATGGTTCTATTTTTGGGGGACCACGCTCCTTGAGGAGCATGACTTATGCTCCCCAAGAATGAGGAGTAGGTTCTTGCTTCTTGAGGAAGCAAAGCATGGTTCTGCTCCATAAGGAACCGTGATTTTTGTTCTAAGAACCATGGTTATATTCTTAGGGGAGCATGGTTTTTGCTCCTTAAAAAGCATGACTCATGACACTCATTCTCGAGAGCATAATTCCTACTCCTTGGGGAGCATGACTCTTACTCCCCATTCTTACGGGAGCAGAATTCCTGCTCCTTGAGGTACATGACCCATGCTCTCCATTCGGAGGAGCTTATGCTTCCTGGGGAGTATGACTTCTGCTTCATATCCCTGCAGGAGCAAGGTTTTTGCTCTTTGAGGGAGCACGGTTCTGCTCCCCAAGGAGCATGACTCTTGCTCCTTGTTCTTGGGAGCTTGCTTCCAGCTCTTTATTCTTGAAGAGCATTACTTTTAGCGGCACACCTTTATTAATTTATTATATTTCCTACAATAGTTGCTCCTCAATTCTTAGTTTCTTGTTCCACCAGAAGTATAATAAGTCAAGTTGTTTCTCTCTCTACTTATTTCTATATGAACTATCATTTGCCCCATTTGCCCACCTTGTAAAGTATTAATCCTTTGGTTTTCATTTTCCTTGGTAAGTGTCTTTTCTATTCTCTATATTTTTGGAGATTTTAATGTCTTCTGATTTTGAAAATAACTCTAACTCTTTTTTATCATGAGTACTTTGAAGATGATAATGATTAATTTTATATACATCTAACCAACTATCCCTTATTGTAAAATTTACTCACGTGTCATTTATTCCTGATAATTAAACTAACCTCTAACCCAACACTGATTGGTTCATCGATAAGGTGAGGATTACAATTTTCTGAAAAATTAATTTCATCTCATATAATCAAATATGAAATCCTATGTTAAATTGAACTTAGGAAGTCTCCAATTGTTGAGCTCGCTAGCCAGCCTTCTCTTGAGGTCATTGCCTTTCATCATGATTTTTTTCATTATGGCGTTAGGTTACCATTGCACCCCTTCTTGAGATATATACTGACCAGTCTGAATTGTGTCCCAGCACAACTTTCCCCCAACGTTTGGTGTACCGTGATTGGCATGTACATCTTATGAAAATTGAGGGATTTTCCATATCCTACATTTAGTTAGTTCTAGTGAATGTACGAACTAATGAATTTTTCAAGTGATTAAGGTTGTCCTCTGAAGGGTTGGTATTATGTTCATGTTTGGGCTAGGTCTCCCCCTTTAATCATTCAGGGCAAATATCACGATGGTTCTTATAAAAATTATTGGCTTTTTGCCCTTGAGGATTGAGAGCTAATAAATTCTCTTAATATGTATCTTAAGTATCGGGTTCAAATATTTTTTTTTACTCCAGGCAGCTTCATAAGAAATTTCTACAGGATGTGTTTTTCTTTATCAGTGTACTTATTCTTTTTTTTTTTTTTTACAATGTCATGTCATGGGGCTGCATCCCTATTGATCATGATAAGTAAAATCATATCAATGAAGTTTTAAAGATCCTATAAACTTGCGGTCCTGAAAATATCTTTTTCAAACAGACTTTCTAACTACTTCTGGTTTTATCCATTCTACTTCTACCAATATTCCATTATTGAGTAAGTTTCTATTTAAGCATAGTAATTTTAATGCTATAAAAAAGGTGTAATTTTTTTCTTTTTTTTCTATCTTTTTTTAGTTATGGCTCCTGGAGACGACGTTGTCTAAAAAAAAAATACATAACTTCAAAGATTAGCATGAGACATAAAGGAAAACTAGTCATTCAGTCTATGGGTATCATTTTTCAATCATGGCCTTAAATATCATGAGAGAATGATTCCACATACTGAAAGACTGGCTTATCCATAAGTCTCCTGCTAATCTTTGAAGCTGGGTATTTGTCTATCTTTTATTTTTTGTGCGGTATCATCTCTAGGAGCCATAACTAAAAAAAGACGGAAAAGAAAAGAAAAATAAAATATTACAACCTTTTTGTAGCATAAAAGTTACTATGCTTAAGTAGAGACTTACTCAATAATGGAATATTTATAGAAGCAGAAGGGATAAAACCACAAGCGGTTAGAAAACCTGTTTGAGAAAGATATTTTTAGGTCCACAAGCTTACAAGATCTTTAAAAATTTCATCGATTTGATTTTACTCAGCATGATCAATAGAGATACAGCCCCTTCACTATAAAAAAAAAAAGAAAAAAAAGAGTAAGTACGTTGATAAAGAAAACACATTTTATAGAATTTTTTATAAAGCTACCTAGAGTAGAAAAGTGGGTTTAAACCCGATACCCAGCATACATATTAGGAGAATTTCATAACTCTCAATCCCCAAGGGTATAAAAGTCAAGAATCTTTTTATGAACCACATGAGATTTGCCTGAATGATTACAAAGGGAGACCTAACCCAAGCATGAACATAATATCAACCCTTAAGAGGGGAGTTTTTATCACCAAAAAAACTCATTAGTTGATAAATTCATAAGAATAGACCAAATGTGGGATCTGAAAAATCCCTCAATTTTCATAAGATATACATGTCAATCATAATACACCAAATATTAAGGGAACGTTATGCCAGGATACAGTTCTGACTTGTCAGCATATATCTCAAGAAGGGGTGCAATGGTAACACAAAGTCATAACGAAAAAAATCATGATAAAAGGCAATGGCCTAAAGAGAAGACTGGCTAGGGAGCTCACCAATTGGAGACTTCCTAAGTTCAACTTAACATATGATTTCATATTTGATTCTATGAGATGAAATTAATTTTTCAGAAATTGTAATCATCACCTCATCGATGAACCAATTAGTGATAGTTAGATAATATATGACAATAGTCATCATCATCTTCGAAGTACTCATGATAAAAAGGAGTTAAAGTTATTTTCAAAATTAGAAGACATAGAAATCTCCAAAAATAAAAAGAAGAGAAAAAACACCCACTAAGGAAAATGAAAACCAAATTATTGATGTTTTACAAGGTGGGCAAATGGTGCAAAGGATGGTTTATATAGAAATGAGTAGAGAGAGAAACAATTTGGGCTATTATACTTATGGTGGAACAAGAAACTAAGAATTGGAGAGCAGTTGTTGTAGGAAATCTAAAAAATTAATAAAGGTGTGCCGTTAAAAGAAATATTCTTCAAGAATAAAGAGCTAAAAGCAAGTTCCCAAGAAAAAGGAGCAAGAGCCATGCTCATTGGGGAGCAGAACCATGCTCCCTTAAAGGGCAAGAATTTTGCTTCTGCAAGGATATATAGCAGAAGTCATGCTCCTTAGGAAGCATGAGCTCCCTCGAATGGAGAGCAGGAGTCATGTTCCCCAAGGAGCAAGAATTACGTCCCCCAATAATAGGAGAATGAATTATGCTACCAAGAATGAGGAGCATAAGTCATGCTTCCTATGGAGCAAAAACTATGCTCCCCTAAAAATAGAACTATGGTTCTCAGAACAAAAATTATGGTTCTTTATGGAGCAGAACCATGCTTTGTTCCTTCAAGGAGCAAGAATCTGCTCCCTCAAAGAGCAAGAATCTAGTCCCCATTCTTGGAGAGCAAGAATCATGCTCCTTAGGGAGCAGAAACCATGCTCCCTCAATGGCCTCAAGAAGAGGTTCGTTGGCGAGCTCACCAATTTGAGGCTTCCTAAATTCAATTGAACACGAGATTTCATATTTGACTCTATGAAATGAAATTAATTTTTCAGAAATTGTAATCCCCACCTCATCGATGAACCAATTAGTGCTAAGTTAAAGGTTGGTTTGGTTATCAAGAACAAATGACACAAGAGAAAAATTTATAACAATAAGTAGTTGGTCGAATGATATATGACAATAATCATCATCATCTCCAAAGTAATCATGATAAAAAAGAGTTAAGAGTTATTTTTAGAATAAAAAGACATTGAAATCCCTAAAAATAAAGAGAAGAGAAAGACACTCACCAAGAAAAATGAAAACCAAAGAAGCTCTACAAGATGGGCGAATGATGCAAAAGATAGTTTGTATAGAAATGAGTAGAAAAAGAAACAATTTGATCTCTTACACTTCTGGTGGAATAAGAGACTAAGAGCTGAGAGCAACTATTGTAGGAAATATAAAAAATCAATAAAGGTGTGCTATAAAAAGTAATAATCCTCAAGAATAAAGAGCTGGGAGCAAGTTCCCAAAAAGAGAAAGAACCTTACTCCTTCATGAATATGAAGTAGAAATCATGCTCCCCATAAAGCAAGAACTCCCAAGAATGTAGAGCAGGAGTCATGCTCCCCAAGGAACATGAATTATGCCCTTCAAGAATGGGTAGCAAGAGTTATGCTCCATAAGGAGTAAGAATTATGCTCCTAAGAATGAGGAGCATGATTCATGATTTCCATGGAGCAGAAACCATGCTCTTCTAATAATATAACCATGGTCCCTAGAGCAAAAAATATGGTTCCTTAGGGAGCAGAACCATGCTCCTTTAAGGAGCAAGAACCTAGCTCCCCCAGGAGTAGAAGTCATGCTCCCCGTGAAGCAGGAACTCCCCAGGAATGGAGAGCAGAGTCGTGCTCCCCAGGAAGCAGGAACCATGCTCCTAAGAATGTAGAGTAGGAGTCATACTCCTTAAAGAGCATGAATTATGCCATCAAAAATAAGAAGCAAGAGTCATGTTTCGCAAGGAGTAGGAATTATACTCCCTCAAGAATAAAACTATGGTCCCCAGAGCAAAAATCATGGGCAACAAAAGTCATGTTCCCCAAAGATGGGAAGCAAGAGTCATGTTCCCCCAATAATAAAACTATAGTCCCCATAGCCAAAACAAAAATCATGGTTCCAAACATGGTATTGATATTAAGTTAATGTAAACAATATTTTAATACCTCATAATCTCATGTACCAAACACAACTTTAATCCACCATTAATATGTAGCCCCAACAATTGGACATTATTTCATAGAATCATGTATCTATAATGATATCACAAACGACTTTCTCAAGGTTTATATTTACCCACTTTTAAGTGGGTGAATTTAAACTTCAAATAACCATAAAGAAAATTTTAAATTAATTAATTATTAAACTTTATCATTTCTTATTCGTATAGTAGATTTGTATTAGTTTCATAAATATTTGTTATGAGTACATTCTTTGTATACTAATTCTGTATCTACAGTAGTACTCATTAATGATATAGTCAAGGAGCAAATACAAATATTGAATGAGAAACTTTTGTACATCAAAACTCAAAAGTCTCATGACAGTTGTGCTACATGTATGCAATTAATTAATAAAAACATTATGGTTTCTTAGTCTATTTGTTGTCTTGTAGTTATGCACTCACTTTGTTTTTGAAAAAAAATTATTATTATTTTGTGTTAAGTCTAATTACAATAGCCAACAATGCCTTAATTAAGTTAGTCATCACTTTCTCTTCTTAATTTTAAGATGGAGGGTTTGCTTAAAAACTATAAATCTAAAGTATTAAGTTTTTGGTAAATACTTATTATAGCCTGCTTGGAATTATTCTTAAGAGTCTCAGAAGCAATTTTGAAAAGTTAAAATTTAATTTTAGTACTTGATAAATTTTTTTAAAAATCACTTTTGATAAAGTCACTTCATCTTAAAGCATATTTTTAAAAACAGGGGTAGAATAACTTTTGAAAATTAATTTTATACTTAGTAATTAGTATAATTAATCCAAAACTTTTCTTTTTTAATTAAGAAAATAAATTTATTAACAATTATATTGAGATAACAAAATAAAAATTACTTTAGTTATCAATTATTATATACACTCACTAAAAAAAATTATATATACATGTTAATAAATGTGCAAATAAATTTTATTTAACATTATCGCCATTTTAGTCATTTGTATTCTTACAGTAGTTTAATAGTAAGATTTATCAAATATGTATAATTATTTTTTAAACTCACAATATTTTTACGATCAAATTTTATTAAACCGTTAACTGATTATTTTTACAGTTGATTTTTTTTACAATACAACTATAACAATTATTTTAAAAATTATAGCCTTTATCAAAAAAAATTCTTATTGTAGATTGTATACAATGTTAATTTTATCTCATATTTGTATGATAAATATTTATATTTTTGTTAAAGATTATTAGATCTTCTTTTTTTTTTTTGAATTATATTAGATCTTCTTTTACTTGAATAAATGATTGACCTTGTTTTCCAACCTATCAATAATCGGCCTGACAACTATATAGATAAGCACTTATAAGTGCTAGTTACGAGTCCTGAAAGCGCCACATACCATCAACTTTTATTTCAGGACTATAACCCTTTTTTTTTTAAAAAGAAATCATTCTAGATTCACAGTACTTCAATACTTAAACAGACATTGGTCCCAAAAAGACTACGAACCTTTTTATTGAGGGAGAAGACTGTCCATAATTAATGAATTCAAGGGGCTCACTTTAATATTGGGTAATAATTTGGATGGCTATTAAATCAACGACCACTTGAGGTGGGAAACAAATTTTCAATTCGGTAGAAACACGTCTATTCGTGGTACCAAATTCGCTCAAGAAAAGAAATAAATCGTTGTATAAAATTGAATTAAACGTTAACCTGCACGTGATTTGTTCAACTCATTGGAAACATCTATAGCTCAAATCGTTGTACAGAGTTGAACTAATTGTTAAGCTCGTGATTTGTCATTACCAGTAATTAATTAACTTTTAAGCTAGACCAAATTAAAGTTTAGACAACAAAGGTTCTCAAAGTAGCCTGTAGTCTGTACGATCCAATGAGCCATGCCATATAAATTATAATATATACACTATTCAACGAGTTCTGCATTTATACAGTAACTGAAGTCCAGCCTGGAAATTACGCATTTTTGTAGTTCATATCCACTTCAAAAATCTTTCTTCAAAAAATTATGAAGAGGTTTACTGCTAAATTACAAGAAATCTTACTCCCACCAACACATGCACGTACTTAAACTTATAGCAATGATTAAATAACACATAAAATATCACTTTAGTTAGAGCATAAATTTTTATTCTAATTTTGTATGCCTATCGTTATTCATTTTGATGAACTATAAAATTACTCGAAATAGAACCATACCATTTAACGAATTAATACCACATCACTTAGGAGTACTAATTAAAAAATATAAAATTAGTGCATTTCTCCTAAAATAAATTGGAGATTCATTTATAAAATAGAATAATTTTGTATTATATTTACTCCTTTTCCCGTGCATTCAAGCAAAATAAGCAAATACATAATGATAATTTGTAATTTCTCAATGCAGTTTGGGTAAATTTACGTTCAATAGCTTTTTCGTTTCTTCTAAATAGCGACATAATTTTAATTAATAAATCAAGTTAATCATGATGAACAGAACCTATTTTAACAGTTAATATATTACAAAAACAAATGAGTGATCATGTGACAATCTAAAGCAAATCCCATACATGCATGCTGTAGAAATCTTTAACTGCAACCAAAATTTCTCCTTAATTTCGCCCGAAAAGAAAAAGAAAAAAGGGAAAGAAGAGTTAACCGCTGGTGGTCAGTTAGTTATAGTGGAAACCTAGAGCTTTTAACGGTCGGATATTAGGCCAACTAGGTGAATGTCCAAAACAAAACCGGAAGGAAATCGTTTCGTACTTTGATGTTTCTAAGAAAGTGAATGACAGACCAATTCTATAAGGAAAAAGCACGTTTGGAACTTTCCAAGCAATTAAGCCAAACCAAAGCCATCTCTCTGGTCGTTTAATTATTGTCAACGCCGTCAATTCAACTCTTGTATTAAATACAGATATTTATATTTATATTTATATATATATATAAACTATAGCAGGCTTTCAACTTGCCAGCCTAAGCAGTAGCCACCATTCTCTCATTCAATTCAACTCTCTCTCCTCTATTCTAAGTCTCTCTATACAATACCAGTTTTCCCCCCCTCACCCTCAGGTTTTTGCTTTGTTTTATTTTTATTTTTTTCTTTTTTATGCATTAATTGTTGAGAATATTATTCATCTGATTGGTTGTCTCTTTTGTTGTTTGGTGCGTGTTTCAATATAGTTTGATGGCAGCACATCCGGCTTATGCCGAAACGATGTCGTTTGGGGGCTCAAATCATGGTCAGGGCCAAGTAGCTGTTCCTTTTGAGACCCATCAAGGGTCTTTAAAAGTTCTGCTCTTGCATGGGAATTTAGATATCTGGGTCAAGGAGGCCAAAAACCTCCCCAATATGGACATGTTTCACAAGAAGATAGGTGACGTCTTTGGTAAGTTAAATGTAAAAGTAACCAGCAAAATTGAGAGTCACTTGTCTGACAAGATAACCAGTGACCCTTACGTCACTGTTTCTATTTGTGGTGCTGTAATTGGGAGGACTTTTGTGATTAGTAATAGCGAAAGCCCCGTCTGGATGCAGCATTTCAATGTGCCTGTTGCACACTCCGCTGCTGAAGTTCACTTTGTTGTTAAAGATAATGATTTTGTTGGCTCCCAAATTATGGGTGCTGTGGGGATACCCGTTGAGAAATTATGCTCAGGAGACAATTGAGGGAGCATTCCCCATTCTTAACTCGAGCCGGAAGCCCTGCAAGGCTGGAGCTGTGTTAAGTTTATCAATTCAGTACACCCCAGTTGAGAATATGAGTCTTTATTACAGGGGAGTAGGTTTCGGTCCTGATTATATTGGAGTTCCTGGTACTTATTTTCCTCTTAGGAGAGGAGGTAAAGTTACACTTTATCAAGACGCTCATGCTCATGATGGTTGCCTTGCGGATTTGAAGCTTGACGCTGGTGTGCAGTTTAACCATGAGAGCTGTTGGCAGGACGTCTATGATGCTATAAATCAGGCCCGTCGTTTGATTTACATTACAGGGTGGTCTGTCAATCACACAGTTAGACTAGTTCGGGATGGTAGTAACACGCTCATGTTAGGAGACCTCCTCAAGATTAAATCACAGGAAGGTGTTCGGGTCCTAATTCTTGCGTGGGATGATCCTACTTCTAGAAGCATTTTGGGATATAAGACGGTAAGAAAGTGGCTGGACTAATAATACTCTTCCCGATTGTTGATTTTGTTTATCTGTTTTGTTGCTTAATTAAGACTCAAATTTATGTCCTTGTTCTGTGGTCTTTTGCACTCAAATGAAGCATTGTTATTTAAGGACAGCAGTTGACTCCATATTGGATTCCAAACTGCAGTCTGGGTGCAGGATTGATCTTTGCCTCCGACTGTAAAGGGGCAGAAATAGTGTATTTTAGTGTTATCTATGACAACTGCCTTGTGGGTATTAGCAGACGCAGAAATTGCATATGTGCACTCAGTTTAGGCAATATATAAGTCAATTTAGTCAATTTATAGTCTTTATTATGGTGGGAAATCTTTATTTTACTACGTCTCATTTAACAATGCTTTCTTGGTGTTATTGATGTTGCCTATGTTTGAATTAATTACCTGTAGTGTGGTGAGTACATATATACAAAATATGCAGTTTTATCATCAACTGAAAATCTGCATACTTATTCCATTTAGCATTCACATGCATTTGCTACTTCACTGGTCACTTAATAAAATTATATGATTTGTAGGATGGTATCATGGGCACCAATGATGAGGAGACTCGCCGTTTCTTCAAGCATTCTTCAGTGCAAGTTCTACTTTGCCCCCGATCAGCTGGAAAAGGACATAGCTTTGTTAAAAAGCAGGTTGGGATATAATTAGGCCCTTGAAATTTGCTTCCATACCATACATAAATGATTTATGGTGTCAACGAAGTTGTCATATGCCAAAATGATATTGACTAATCCAATTTATGCACCATGATTGGATATAAATGTTAAAGTGCTAAGTTCCATCTCATTGGAGAGTTGAACTTGTTTGTATATGGTAATTGCTTCCCTTGATTATGTTCTGAAAACAGAGGAAAGTTAAAGAAAAATGACTTAACTGGAAAAGAAGAAAGAAATTTATAGGAAAGATTTTCTTATGTGACATATATGGTAGAGCTTAACATTGTGGAGATGGGCAGTAGATGGATGCATAAAATGCTTTGCCACTGCGTTATTTTTTTTCTCTCTGAAGTTAGCCATTTGGCTAATGCATAGCCAATTGAGTTGTGAAATCCTTACTAGTAAATTTCACTCTTCAGGATCTTCTTTTCCAGAGTCATTATTTTCCCTCTGTTGTGGATTTGAATGACTCTTTTTCAATATAAATGTTGTAATACAACTAATAGCCCATTTGGGAGTGTGGTGAGGTGGCTGGACTGCCAAAACCCAACTATTAAGGTGTTTGGTAATACTTGTAACTGGGCTTTGACAGTTTAGTAAAAATTTTTTCCTAAATTATACTCTACAGCTGTAGCTTTTATTCCACAGCAGCTGCAGTTTAAAAGCTACAACACCCCACTCCCAAACACACCCTTAATACAAAAGGTGCCATTATCAGTATGAGATCTAAATAATTGATTTTCTTCAATTTCTAGTTGGCATTAGTAGCCGTTCACCTGTGGTGATCTTGTATAATTATATGTCATATGTGTGATTGTCTCTGTATATAATAATGTTCAAGATCAGTATTATCTTTGACAAATTGTTTCAAATGATTTTTTGACTTTCAGGAAGTAGGAACAATCTATACACATCACCAGAAAACTGTGGTTGTAGATGCTGATGCAGGACAATTTAAAAGGAAGATCATCGCATTTGTTGGAGGTCTTGATTTATGTAAGGGTCGGTATGATACTCCTGCACATCCCCTTTTTAAGACATTAGAGACAGTGCACAAGGATGACTACTATAACCCTTCACTCCTGGTAAACATTTAACAAATGTTCCTTTTCCATTTGATCTGAACGCTTATCCATACTCTAATCTTCTCTTTTACTAGCGGAGCATCAGGGCACTCAAGAAGATGAAAGATTTGATCCTTAGAAAAATTAATCATTACTAATATTTACTGCAATTATGTTAAGGTTTTCCTTTTCCTTTTTGTGTTTGAAACTCAATCAGGAGCCTATTGCTGGTGGTCCAAGAGAACCATGGCATGACCTGCACTGTCGAATCGACGGTCCAGCTGCATATGACATCCTTACTAATTTTGAGGAGCGTTGGTTAAAGGCTTCTAAGCCCCATGGTCTTCAAAAACTTAAAAGTTCAAATGATGATTCGTTACTCAAGCTTGAAAGAATTCCTGAAATTGTTGGGATGACAGAAGCTTCTTACCTCAGTGAGAATGATCCAGAAGCTTGGCATGCTCAGGTACATTAGATGTCATTTAGATATTTGTTTCACTTTCCAGTACTTGCCATCTTCAGTTTTTCCTTCAATATAGATAACTTTTTGACTAAGTTTCCTCACACTTGAAGGTTTTCCGCTCAATTGATTCAAATTCTGTGAAAGGCTTTCCGGTTGACCCTAGAGATGCTACAAGCATGGTAAGAATAAGTAATATAATTTGGTGGCTATGAGCAAATGATGATTGATCAACTGACAAATTGGTTACACTGTATCAGAACCTAGTATGTGGAAAGAATGTCCTCATAGACATGAGTATACATACCGCCTATGTCAAAGCAATCCGAGCTGCCCAACACTTCATCTATATTGAAAACCAATACTTTCTTGGCTCATCATTTAATTGGGATTCTCACAGAGACTTAGGTGAGAGCATTTGTGATAACGAACAAATGAAGGATGTAAACATATCAATTCAATTATCTAACTTGAAGCTTCAATATTCTTTTCTTTGCTCTGTGTTCTTCTTGGTGTACGGTACTAATATCAGGTGATGGTGGCTGGTGATGAGAGCATTTTTTTCCTTTTATTTGCAGGTGCAAACAATTTAATACCGATGGAAATTGCACTGAAAATAGCGAACAAAATCAGAGCAAATGAGAGGTTTGCTGCATATATCCTAATCCCAATGTGGCCAGAAGGTGTTACTACAAGTCCTCAAATTCAGAGAATTCTATATTGGCAGGTAGAACCCTCACTCCTTTGAAATATGGCACTAGAAGTTTGATCGTTAATGCATCTCTTATGCTAATCTTATTTTTTATGTTTGCCGCAGCATAAAACAATGCAAATGATGTATGAAACAATTTACAAGGCTCTGGTGGAATCTGGTCTCCAGAACAAATATGTGCCACAAGACTATTTGAATTTCTTCTGCCTCGGCAATCGCGAGGCATTAGACGGGGTAGACAGCAGCAATGCTAAAGATTCCACGGCAGCAAACACTCCACAGGTACCTCCCTTTCCAGTTAAGTCATGTTTTCACCTGATTTGTCAGCTAATAAAATGTTGTATCCTTGGTAACTCAGGCACTCGCAAAGAAGAATCGGCGCTTTCAGATATACATTCATTCTAAAGGCATGATAGTTGATGATGAGTATGTCATAATAGGATCTGCAAATATCAATCAACGTTCCCTGGAAGGCACCAGAGACACCGAAATAGCAATGGGGGCGTATCAGCCGCGCCACACGTGGGCGAGCAAACTCTCCAATCCTTATGGGCAAGTGTATGGTTACAGAATGTCATTATGGGCAGAGCACATTGGAGCCATTGAGGAATGTTTTAACAGACCGGAGAGTCTAGGATGTGTAAGAAGAGTAAGGTCACTGAGTGAACAGAATTGGAAACAGTATGCAGCCGATGAGGTAACACAATTGAAGGGTCACCTACTTAAGTATCCAGTTGATGTTGATCCAACGGGCAAGGTTAACGCTCTTCCTGGATGTGCACAATTTCCAGATGTGGGTGGCAACATATTGGGTTCATTTATAGCCATTCAAGAAAATCTCACCATTTGAATGAATCTTGCTTGTGCCAAATTGCCCTCGTTATTTTTGTGCCAAAATGTCATCAACTGTAAGATATATTCCGGAAAATTTCAGACCATGAATATCAAATACATTTGTTATTTAATAAACATTCGAAAAGGAAAATAATAATTTGATCAATGTCGATCCAAATTTTTACTTCGTTGCCATTTTCATTGAACATGTGCAGTTTCACAGTTTTGACTGGACAAAAAAAAATTTTAAAAAAGGCAAGATCCGTACATTGGTGCGTTTCTACTTTTCGTTAAAGCCAGATCCATACCTAGTTTTTTTTAGGACTTGACTAGCTTACAGAATTTGTAAGCTACAGACTGCAGCATCAGCCGTTGGATGTGGTTGGATGTGGAGTGAGAAACTAAACAATAGAAGATCGTATGGTGGGATGACGGGGGATGTTTGTTACATAATCTGTACCATAAACAGGTCCGTATTTTTAATAACTGTTTACATAAAATAAATGTCCATCGGAAATCAATTAAATAAAATAATCCGGTCATGTTCCAAAAAAAATAAAATATTCTGGTAGGCATAGAGTAGATCAGTAGGCCCCACGGGAATCTGGTCCGTTGGTGTGGCGAGTGCTTGCAGCGTTCGTTACTCTGACGTTGTAATACAACAGCCGTCCCATGAATCAGAGATGAAGGTTTTTATCAGGTGCATTGCCGGTACATCAGTAACGATCTTTTCTACTCTGATTAGTTTTTGAAGGCCACATCATATCCACGCGGACCGTTATATCGATCAAGGCCAATTTTATTATTCCATTCCATGTGAGCGGTGGGCCGGCCAATGATTTCAACACAGTTCAAATCTCAAAGTGTGTTTGTGTTCAACAATTGGTTATATATAATTCTTAAGTTTTCCGTTATGGGTTTTGTGTTTTCAATGTTCCAATGCAATTAATGATATCACCCTAAGCTGGCATTTACTACTTTTTATGTTAAAAGCCTCGGTTTACATTACATATATTTAAAAGTCACAATTCACATAATCAATATCATAATGATACTCTAAATCCTAGTTCTTTTGTTGATATTTTAGCATCATTGTCCGGGAAAGAATGCGGTTCTCTTGTTATGAGTCAATGGTTTTATTTAAATGATTAGTGCATGGTTTTTCCCTTTCAGTATATTGTATTGTACTTAAAACCATGTGATTTGAATGAATCGTTTCCAATAAGGAATTTTAGTTTTACTAAAATAGGGATAGACTCACATATTTCAATACGCTACATACAAAATAAGTGCCTTAACGTTTGTGTTTTTAAAATTTTTAATTTATTCTTAATTTTAATATAGTTAAGGATCCCTAATTGGAATGTTTTTATACTTTGACTTCCATGTTACATCAAACTAAAATTATGATCTTTTTTTAATCAATTTTTTAGATATACTATCATCACAAAGTTAGTAAATTAAAATAACCATGCTTTTATATCATATTAATATTTATGACAATGTATATAACTGAACGACTCATAAATCTATCATCGCATATGGAGATGGTATTTCTTGTCTTTTTCACCTATTCAACAATCAAATTTTGATGATATAATCAATTATTTGGTTTAATAGTATTGTAGAAAATATAAAGTATTCAATAAAGTATAAAGCAATACCCCAAAAATTATGTCTCAAGAATGGGCCCCAAAAAATAAACTCTAAGGAACAGTAATTCTACCCTCAAGAATGGGCCCCAAAAAATATACTCTAGGAAGCAGTAATTCTACCCCTAAGAATGGGCCTTAAAAAATATATTCCGATAATGAGGAACAAAAATTCTACCCCCAAGAATGGTCCTAGAAAATATACTCCCCCAAGAATGGGGAGCATGAATTCTATCCCAAGAATAGGCCCCAAAAAACATACTCTCCCATAATATGGGCAGGAATTCTACCCCATGAATGGGCTCAAGAAAATATGCTCTCTCAAAATAGGGAGCAGAAATTCTACCCCAAAAAATGAGCTCTAGATAATATGATCCCCCATAATAGGGAGTAGGAATTATACCCTCAAGATTAGCCCCAGCAGTCATACTCCCCAAGAATAAGGAGCAGGAATAAGGCTTCCATGAATGGGAGCAACAAAATCATGCTCTCCATTCGTAGGAAGCAGGAATTAGACTCCCTAAGAACGAGGAGAATGAATTAGGCTCTAGGAATGAGAGCAGCAGAACCATGCTCTACCAGGAATGGAGAGCAGGAGTTAGACTCTCCAAGAATGGGGAGTAGCATTTAGGCTCCAAGGAATGAGAGCAGCAGTACCATGCTCCCTAGAATGGGAAGCCGGAATTAGGCTTCCCAAGAATGGCAAAAGTCATAGATCCAGACGGTCATTGACCCAGTTCTAAATTATAGAGCGCACAAGAAAAGTCAAGTCCAAATAGAGGAGCCATCATTGAAGGACAATAGAAGAACATTATTTGGCCCAAAAGCAAATTAAATAGAGTTTGACATGGATACATCGTATGAAAAGCAGAAATATTTTGTAATTAAAATCCTAGAGGATAGAAGAGAGTTAGATAGGGTTCAAGTTAGAAAATAAATTTATCTATAGAAGGCTATAAAAACAGAGGTCTCTTATAGTGTAAGGGATCGAAAAAAAAATAGCAAAAAGAGAGGGAGTTAAGTTGTAAGTGCAATTTTAATAAAATATTTATCTTTCTATACCCGTTGACATAAGCCAAAGACTGAACCACGTTAATTCTCTGTGTCTTTTTATTATATCGCCTCCACATAAATTAATTCTTTATGTTAACCAGAAATTTGTGTCAAACTGTTTGGCGTCATTTGTTGGGACAGTATAAAAACCATTATTATTAAGGTCGCATCAAACCCAGTTCCTAGTCCACCAAGAAGGTAGCGTAGTAATGTTGGGTCACATCTTCCACTCGCGTGGCAAGTGGCTAATTTAACACAGAATATAGTCAGGGTTCCTCAGTATATAGAGAACCAGGAACATCGAGCAAACTCAAATCCGCCTCTGCAGGAGGAAGAAAGGCTGCAGAATGACTTGAAAGAAACTCTACAAGATAACAATAATAACTCACAACAGGTTCGTCAGAAAAGCAATCCTACCAAATCAGCCAGAAGGGTAGATGTTAGCCTAAAATGCTACATATAATGTAATTTTCATAATAATAAACATGTGTCTTAAGTAAATTTAATAAAGATTGTATTTCATATTTTCACTTATTTTTTTAAGGATAATATTTATACAAGTGAATCAAGTGAAATTAAGGTCAAGACACTCAACAAATAATGACGAAATCAAGAATAAAGTTTAGAGTTCAACAAAAAAATTATTGCGATAAATTCTTGTAAAACTAGTATGATTTAATTGATGCATGATTTATCATTTGAGAAGCTCAAGAGATTAATTTAAATAATTATTTTTCATAAACTAAAAAAAATTTTATATTTATAAGATAGAGTATTTTGTGTATTTGAGTAATTTGGACTTAAATGAAAAGTTTTGCAATCTTTGAATTTAATAAGAATTATTTTAAATTTCAGAGTTGGACTTTTTTACTAACATTTAAAATATTTTATGTCATATTATAATTTATGAAAGTTTGAGGACCTGAATATAATCCAAACATTTGAAATCCAAAATTAGACAGAGAGTGAGTGGCTAACTGACTGAGAAAAATCTCATATTTTCAAATTTTAGACTAAAGTGAAAGGTTTTAAAAATTTTTAAAAATATGAGTATTATGTTAAATTTTGAAAAGGACTTCTTTGAAAAATAATAATATATTTAGGGTCATATCATAGGGGATGGAGGTATCTGAAACGACCAAGTATAAGTAAAGATGTTCTCCCACATCACCAAGCTACTGTGATGGCGGGTTTCTTGGTAGTGGAGCACCCTTCGGTTTATAATGTTATCTTAGATAGACCAGCCCTCAATCTTTTTAGAGCAACAACCTCAACTTAGTACTTAATGATAAAATTTCCTACAGAAACTAGGACTAAAATCTTAAGGGCATATCAAGAAGAGTCTAGAAAATGTTATGTCACAACCTTAAAAGGCAAAATGGACAAACGAGAATGTTTTCAAGTCACGCTTGATCCTAGAGAGAAGAGAAACGAACAAAGAGGATCACCAGTAGAAAAGCTAGACACCATCCAAGTGCGGTACAATGATCAAAGCAAGACAGTTCGTGTTGGGTCATCATTAGCCCCCAAAATATGAAAATGGCTAGAAGATTTTCTCATATCACAATCTAATGTGTTTGCATGGTTTCATGAAGACATGTCTGATATAGATCCAAAAGTGATAGTCCATCGGTTAAATATAGATCCTAGTCACAAGGCAGTACGATAAAAGATGAGATCTTTCAATCCAGAAAGATACAAAGCAATAGAAGAGGAGGTCGAAAAACTTTTAAAAATAAGCTTCATTAGAGAGGCCTATTATCCAAACTGGTTAGCCAACGTAGTGATGGTTAAAAAGTTAAATGGAAAATGGAGGATCTGTATAGACTTCATTAACTTAAATAAAACATGTCCCAAATATAGCTTTCCTTTGCCTAGATTTGATCAGTTGGTTGATATTACTGCAAGGCATGAGCTGCTTACTTTTATGGATGCATATTCTGGGTATAACCAAATTCAGATGTACCCACTAGATAGAGAAAATACATTTTTTATCACGAATAAAGCACATGTACTTTATATGTACTGTTATAAAGTTATGCCCTTTATGTTAAAAAATGCAGGAGCACCATATCAAATATTGGCCAATAAAATGTTTTATAAACAGATTGTAAGAAATATAGAGGTCTGCGTAGATGATATGCTTTTCAAAAGTAAGAAAATGGAAGATCATATCACAGACTTAGATAAAGCGTTCAAGATTTTGAAGCAATATAATATGGAGTTAAACCCAAGCAAATGCAAGTTTGGAGTTTTCTCAGGAAAGTTTTTAGAGTTCATGGTAAGCCGAAGAGGAATAGAAGTTAACCTAAAAAAAATTTAAGCCCTTCTAGAAATGGAGTCTCCAAAATCGATTAAAGAAGTTCAAAGGTTAACAAGAAGAGTTGCGGCCTTAAACCGTTTTATTTCACGAGTGATAGATAAATGTCTGCCATTCTTTAAAATTCTCAGAGGGGGGAAATAAATGGTATGGACAAGGGAATGCAAGAAAACTTTTCAGGAGTTAAAGAGGTATCTGGGAAGTCTTTTAATTCTCTTGAAACCAATTTTGGGAGAAGATCTTTACTTATACCTGGCTGTTTCAAACTCGGTAGTCAATTCAATATTAATAATAGAAGAGAGTAAGGTATAAAAGCCAATTTATTATATGAGTCATGCTCTGTTAGATACCTAGACAAGGTATCTAGCTATAGAAAAAATGGCTTTAGCACTAGTAGTATATGTTAGGAAGCTAAGGCCTTACTTTCAAGGTAACACCATAATGGTGCTCATAAACCAGCCTTTGAGGCAGATAATGCAACAACCATAGGTGTCAGAAAGATTGGTACAATGGGCTATAGAGCTGGGAGTGCATGGTATTATGTACTGACTTAGAACATCAATTAAAGGGCAAGCAAACGCAGACTTTATAGCTGAATTTACAGGTAATCGGTTCAATTAGTCCAAGATTAGTGAAACAATAATACCAACCTAGGGATGGATGGATCGTTAAACCAACAAAGCAGTAGAGCAAGATTGATCTTAGTCACTCCAGAACATACAGAGATAAGCTCTGACTTCAGGTTTGGGATCAAGGCCTCCAATAACAAGGCAGAGTACGAGGCCTTGTTTGCTAGTCTCGGGTTAGCAAAAGAGATGGGGGCAGAGAAGCCGGAAATTTTTAATGATTCACAATTAATTATGAATCAAGTTATATTCGAGTACCAAGTAACGAAAAGTATGATGTTAATATATCTACAAAAGGTCAAAATACTATTAATGAATTTTGTAGAATACACTATCACTCAGGTTTCAAGGGAGAAAAATAACAAACCAGATGCCCTTGCAAGGCTGGCAAGGCATCAGCCACAAATGCAAGCTTAAACGGATTAATCCATGTTGAGTTCTTGCAAAATCCGAGTGTTAATCACGAGGAGCACAAAGAGATTAAAAAACCTGAAAATATTTCTCTCTCCGCCAAGACATCGCTGTCCTGTCCTTTCGAAACCCCCCTCAAAAATTTAAAGATAAAAAAACTAAAAATATTTTTTTACTAGAAAAAAATAAAATAAAATGAATTTCTGATATGATATCAGTACCAGATTACTTGTGTATATAAATTTACATAAATAAAATACCACACACACTTTCAGCTTCTTGCATGAATTGAAAGCTGAAAGCCACCCAACCCACACACATAGATTCAAATCAATAATACGAAATTCTAAGAGATCCAAATTCAAATCGAAATCCGATCCAGTCTCATCTCTCCTTTGCATTCACTCACCATTACCCAATGGGTTTCCCAGCCAACGGCTCCGACGCCGGCTCCAAGCCGCTCAAGTTTCTCATCTACGGCCGCACTGGCTGGATCGGGGGCTTGCTCGGCAAGCTCTGCCAAGCTCAGTCCATTGACTTCACCTACGGCTCCGGCCGCCTCGAGAACCGCGCCTCCCTCGAAGCCGACATCGCCGCCGTCAAGCCCACCCACGTCTTCAACGCGGCCGGGGTAACCGGCAGGCCCAACGTCGACTGGTGCGAATCGCATAAGGTCGAGACCATACGGACTAATGTCGTCGGCACCCTTACGCTTGCTGACGTCTGCAGAGACAAAGGTTTGGTTCTTATTAATTACGCCACCGGCTGCATCTTCGAGTACGATTCCAATCACCCCCTCGGATCCGGCATCGGCTTCAAGGAGGAGGATACTCCGAATTTTGTCGGATCTTTCTACTCCAAGACTAAGGCCATGGTATAACTCTCTCTCTCTCTCATTTGATTTGACTTGACTTGCTTTATTTCCATTTTCAAAATGGATCTATAAAGACTCAAATTGTTAGTAAATTTATTTATTTGTGTGCTCAATAATATAGATCTTTTTAATTTCGTTGCGTACAGTAGAGCACTGGATCTGATTATTTAGTTGATGGATCTACCTCATTTAGTCATTTCTGTAAATTCCTCTGCAAATTGTGATGTATTTGTTCCTGGGAAGTTAATTTTAACACTCCCATTTCGGCTTCCAGCACTTTGCTTATGTGGACTATTGTAGGCAAACAAGCTGTGCTGATGTCACCTTTGGGAAAGCTGTAAACGAGCATTATTAGCTGGGTTCTTTTAGTAATGTGACTTAGTCACTAACAAAGATAGATCCTGGTTTTTATATTTGCTAGCTGGAAAATTTTAGCCATGATCCACAAAAAATATATAGCTTTATTGTATGCTTTATCCATGGAGACGAGTGTTAACTTGCATTTTTTTTTTTTGTTGGCATATTTTGTGATGTTATAATGGCAGCCTTGTCACAGTTATACCTGTACAGTTGTTCTCACGCCGTGGTTGTTTTCTGATTCATGACAGGTAGAAGAGTTGCTCAAGAATTTTGAGAATGTCTGTACTTTGCGTGTCAGGATGCCGATCTCATCAGATTTATCCAATCCTCGCAACTTCATCACAAAGATCACTCGATATGAAAAGGTAGTCAACATTCCAAACTCAATGACTATCTTGGATGAGCTTCTTCCAATTTCCATTGAGATGGCAAAGAGAAACCTCACTGGAATTTGGAACTTTACGAACCCCGGTGTGGTGAGTCACAATGAGATTCTGGAGATGTATCGGCAGTACATAGACCCCAACTTCACTTGGAAAAATTTTACCTTGGAAGAGCAGGCAAAGGTGATTGTTGCCCCAAGGAGCAACAACGAGCTTGATGCCAGTAAATTGAAGACGGAATTCCCTGAGCTCTTGTCCATTAAGGAGTCCCTCATCAAATATGTTTTTGAGCCAAACAAGAAGACCACTGGAGTGTGAAACTCTTTAGGTTTGAGGTTTTTCAGTTTCCCTATTTATTGAATTTTGTTTACGCAGGTTGATGTGATTCCAATGCTATTATCCTTGCCCCAATACAACATGCATGATTACTCCTCTTTGTATCTCAATACTGTATTCGCAACTCAATCTTGAATAAATTAGCCAAAAGTGATTTGTTAAGTAGAATTTTTTTTTTTGGTAAATTGATTGATGTACTGCTTGCATGGCTGAGGACAATGTTTGTTCTGTTCTTGGCTTTGTTATGTTGTAATCTGCAATTATTTGTTATTGCCATTTGTTTGGCCTATTGAGCTGATATATATAGACATATATCAGAGAAAGAGAATGGTAGCCTTTTATGTTTCATTATATAGCAAGTTTCTATTATTATGAATTATTAGCTATTTATTTTTTTCCCCTTAGCGAAATGTTGAATATTTGCTTAATGCAATTTTGCCTTTTATTGTTTCTTTTGCTGCTTTAGGTTATCTTAGAAGGTCTCTTTAGTTGATTCTTGGGGAGAAACTTACATGTATGACAATGGGGATGATATAAAATGCCAAAGAAGATTTTATCACAATTTGCTGTGTTGTATTTACAACAGGCAAAAGTGGGATAGTTGCCATTTGGTATTGCATCCATCACTGAGAGAATCTTTCTTTAAGTACTAGAAGCTTTGTGGCTGTGGAGTCTATTTAAGCGCAAATGAGAAAGAAGAGTCGCTTCTTGTTATTGCAGACACTACTTACTTTCATGCTTGTTTTATCATCGTGAATGGCTAAGGAAAGATGCTGCCTTATGGATCAAGCAGATGAAGTGTGTGTGTATTGTAATTATTCCTGCTAAAGAAAGTTTATTTGATGTCCCCCAAATGCGTCATAACTTCCAACTAAATAAACAAAAAAAGAAAAGTATACAGCTTCTGTTTTACAAGGTGGGAATGGTGTTTGCAATGACCCTCCTTGTGTTTTATTAGTGATTATGAGAAGAATCAATATTGTCCATAGTCGAATTAAAATTTCTAAAACAATAAATATAATAATAATAATCATAAAAAATAAATTCAACTCTAAACAACAACCAAATAGCAACACATCCTAACAAATTTGAAGTTTTCAATTAATAAATCCTCTCCTCTAAATGAAAAGTCTCCGTCTCTAAAATCAATTTACAAAATATTAGAAATGAACTTATAATATATATATTAGAAATGAGAGAAAAGTCATCAATCCGATAAGTAAATTTATACATAAAAAATACATAATAATAATTACAAAGAACCATGAACTAAGTATGATAAAGCTATATATTTTTGAAAATAAATTCACAATATTTTGTTATGGAAAATGATGAACTAACAAATGCAAGACAAAGGGACGACAGAAATGGCAGCCAATGCTGTCATTTCATGCGTTCCTTTTTCTAATCTTATTTGTGGGGCTGACAATAAATAATAAAATAAATTAAAAAAAACGATGTTCTCACGAAATAAAGTATGAAATGTCTCTTACGATTTCACACACGCAACAAAAGCACCCAATCGCCACCTTCACGCGTCTAGCTCTTTCATTTCTCCCTCATCACAACTCTTTCTCTCTCACCTCCAAGCTGCCGGTTGCTACAACAAGCTCCATTGTAGAAGTTTCTTTTCTCAGAACATAATCGCAGTAATGTTTAGAAGTGATTTCACAAAATAACTTTGTATTTGTTTTTTTTTTTAAGAATGAAGAATGCGGTAGTTTTTTTTTTTATTGTATTACATAGTGGTTAGACCGAAATTAATTTATTTACTAAGTTGTGTGCTTTTGCTTTCAACCCACTTAGATTTAACTTTGCTGAATTTGTAATTAATCGCAGAAGTATCCTGCTGAGGATTGAAACACAAAGAAGCAAATTAAAACAAAACACAGGTAAAGCAAGAAAAATAATTAATTAAATAATATAGTTGCTTTAAATACTACAAAAATTACAAACAAAATGCTTCACTTTAATTGACAAGCATGAGAATTTTTAATGAAAGTTACAAACTCTAAATTTTTTTATGGCAATAGTGGGTAATAAATTTGATAAACAAACTAGAATAATTTAGAGGCTGCAAAGTTGATGGAAGAGATAGATGGCAAAGTACAGAACAACAGCTGAGAACAACATCGACAAAGGCTTAATGATTGCTAGATCAAAGTTTTTGGAAGTTGGAGTGAAGCTTGATTGCCTTGAATGACTTCTTCATAACCCATCTTCAAAACCCAACTGATATTAACAGATCGATTCATTGGATGAGACAGTTGTGTATGTGAGGGTATGAGAGCAAAGAGACTTGTTGTTGTACTGTTGGGAATGAAGCAACTGCGTGGAGACGAGAGAAAACAGTTGTTGCGGTGGAGCTTATGGCTGCGGCTGGCAGCTAGGACACGAGAGAGAAAGAGTTGCAATGAGGGAGAAAGGAAAGCAGTGTAACGAGGGAGAAAGGAAAAAGCCCGTGAACTTTGTTATTTTAATATTTTAATTTTTTAATAAAAAAGAGAAACATAAATAAGACCCACAGAGATTTATTTCGATTGTCATTTCATTGTTCATTTAGCACTGCTCTATTTTGTTATTAGACGTAGTAACATAAAAAGTTTAGTCAAGAGAGTCATGACTTATAAATCACTTTGAGAATTCTCTTGTTAGCGACGTGGGATTGGGATATTACAATGCCAGTATTGATGCTCTTGGATTAATTATAGATGAAATAACGACAAAATGGGCGAGGAAAAAAAACCCAAGGAACAATTCACAGCACATACTCAGTTGTCTCTGCTTCTTAAAAAGAGAAATGCCAATGCAACGATAGTATTATTCAAGATTTATTTTCTTGTTGAATAGACTGTAAAAAAGTTGCATCCAATCTCAAAGCAAAGAAACCTCAATGTAGGCATCTTGAATGGGATTTAATGACGTCCAAGGATTCCGTTCTTGGTGTACATGGAAGGACCCTTGAATTTCTGGTTCTTCTGGGGCATTGAGTCGGAAGAGTGGACCGCACCAGGGAGAATGTTGTATATCACAACTGGGCTTCTTACTTGATGAACTCCATCTTCCCAAACGATTGCACCGGACATAATTGGCTGCTGTGCGATCTTTGGACCGGTGACCTTCACTGTAAACGACTTCTGCTCCCCAACTGCGGAGAATGACAGAGATTGTGGCTCGACATCTACGCTAACAGAAGCAGGCATGTATGGTCTGACAGTGTAGGTTGAGTTTGGTGAGCCAACATTGGTAACTGTCCTGGTAAAGACCCCATAAATTGGCTGCCCATCTTCGATAGCTAGAGAGAATGAAGGGTAATTGAGATCCCAGGCTCTTCCGGGCTCTGTGCTGTTGCAGACACTGCTGTTATCACCGGTGATTTGTCTTATGATGGTGGTGTTGTAACCTTGCTTGCAGAGGAAGTTAACGTAATCAACCTCAGTCGCATCATAGACAAGCCCTGGGTCTATTGCTTGGGCTGGGTTGATGTGGCCTGACCCATAGGCAAATTCAAGGTCTTCTTGCTTCCTCGAGTCCATGACATAAGCTGTTCATAGACAATGAGGCAACGTTATCATTGGCAGAGTTATTTGAAGTCTATGGAAATGCTACTCATGCATGAACAAATGAATTTGCTTACCCGTGGTCATGAGGGCAGATTTGATGGAAGAGGGCGACCAGTTGGGATGAGCAGCCTTGACATAGGCAGCAGAACCGCTAGCGTGCGGGCAAGACATGGATGTGCCAGAGATTATGTTGAAACTGACACTCCTGGTATCTTCCGGGTCGAGGGAAGGCGGTGAGACAGGAGACCAAGATGCAAGAATGTCCACTCCCGGTGCAGTAATGTCCGGCTGTACATTATCGATCTAAAGATTTCAGTACATGATTTGAAACAATTTAATATAAACCAATGCTTTGAATTGAATCTGTTAACACCTTGAGAATGTCTACAGTGATGGGGTTGGGTCCTCTTGAAGAAAAAGATACAACTTTAGGTGCCATGGCATCCTTCCAAGTCTCGCCGAACATAATAGTTGCAATTGGATATCTGGAAAAGTACACTTATTCTTGTTAAGATAGCAAACAATATGAATTTTAAGCAAGTTATGATCCACGTTACTTGTTAGAGAGAATGACTGTGCGGGACTGCTTACTCTGTTGATCTGATGTAGTCCAAAATATCCTGGCCATTTTCTTTTCTGATTAGTGTCGCTGGTAATGGGTAACTGAATGCCAAGTCAGTAAATACTGAATCGGCCATTATGGTACCCAAACCATTAACCGCCAGAATGTCTGAACCATCCAACAAACTTTCACAAAAAACAATCTTTCCTTCCACTTTGTAAGAGTTCAAGGCATCAGCAGCGCAAAATCTTGCAATATCTGGGTTAGCTCCAGCAGAGTAGTTTGCTGCATCTCCTCCCCAGATCAACGGATATGAGATTCCATTGAGATCAAAACTATTGATGGAAAGTCCCTTTAAATCATAGATAAAGTGCAAATGGCATTAAGATACATAAATTTGAGGGAAAAGCTATGTAGTGTACAGAAGTAGGCAACACATTTCACTCACAGGGTAAGTTATTCCATTGCCAAGCACCGCTTGGGCAACAAATTTTCTATCAATGCTACTAGCAGCAACTGTCAGCGTCCAGGGGGCAAAATTGGAAACTGAATAAGGATCAGGCCCGGAATTTCCAGCAGAATTTGAGGTCAAAATACCATATTTCATGGCGTGGAAAGAACCAATGGCAATAGGGTCTTCAAAATATTCAAATGGAAAAGCACTCCCAAGGGACACCGATATAATATCGACTCCATCTGCTATTGCATCGTCAAATGCTGCCAGGATATCTGCTGTGGCGCATCCATCTGACCAGCAAACCTTGTACATGGCAATCCTTGCATTTGGCACTCCACCTCGTGCAGTTCCTTCGGCTAGTCCATAGTAGCTTGCATGAGGTACTTCCCGTCCAGCTGCAGTTGAGGAAGTATGTGTTCCATGTCCCTCCGAATCTCTTGGGGAATGGAAATCAGTGACTTCATAGATATTTTCACTGTTGTAGTAACGAGCTCCAATAATCTTGCTGTGATGTCAAATATATTTCATTAATCGCTGACTGATCGATGCAATTCTGTGAGTTCTGTTCTCCCACTTAATTTACAGTGATCAAACTTATTCTACAAGTAACTGGGAGAGGAAGAGAACTTACTTGTTGCAGGTGAAGTTGGCACCTGTACATATTCCTTTCCATTTAGCCGGTGGTGGACTGAGTCCTCTGTCGTTAAAGCTAGCAGATTCAGGCCAAATTCCTATAGAAGAAAGAAATTTAAAGCCTCAGTTCAGAGCATCATCTTGGCTAACCTGCATAAGAAATTGATGAGAGTTTTGAGTCTTTAACACAATGACCTGTGTCCAGAAGACCGATAATGACACTTCCTTCTTGAGAAGATGAAAGTTTGCCTTTGGAGAAACCCATAAAGTCCCATGACCTTGTAGTGTGAATCTTTAATTTATGATTTGGAATCACTGAAATTACACCTTCCGTTTCTGCACCCATTTTAATTGTATTCTTTTAGTATGGCACGGGCTGTATAACATTATATTTGCTAGCAACAGTACTTGGGTGACAAACTCACCCGAAAACCTTGCAACTTCTTCATCTGTTAATTTGGCCGCGAATCCATTAAAACTCCTTCCGTAGCTGTAGACTAGAGACTCTTTGGCCGATAAAGTACTGAAATTGCAGGAATTTAAATGTTATTTAGCTATTTTGGGGGAAAATGATATAGTGTCAACTGCATTTTTAAATAACGATGTCCAATTAAATAATAGTCACAGCTAAGTTACCGATCAATCCAATGATTCTACATATTTCTTCATCATTGATATGTCTGTTGAGATCCATAGGTCACTATTAATTAACAGTATTTTTTCTTCTCTCTCAAGTTACTTTCTAGTTTTGGAAACTGTTTAGCGTGATCACGGCTAGTAGTGTTTAGTTTCTTACACCTAGTAGTGAATTGAATTTTTGTTACATTTAATAGATGTAGAATCAATTACTAGTAGCTGGGCTTGTTAATAACCTTCCGAGAACATTTTGTAGCATGGAATGGTGTGTCGATGCAACAGGGAAGTCCCCTTGAGGCCGCCCTCCCATGTACACAATATGAACCTAAAAACACACACACGCACGTCTCTTTAGCTTCAACCAACATAAAGTATCCAAAGAAGTAAGAACTAATGCACATCCACAGGCAAACATGGAAGCCACGGTACCTTCCTCTCTTGGCCATGGCAGTTCAAGACAAATGCTGCAAGCAACAACTTGTAGAAAAGAGAATGCAACTTAGAGTCTGCCATTGAAGCGAACCTGGTCTCGGCCAAATTGCGTGACTTGATGATTCGGCAACAACATTAATCCAAGGTATTTATAAGCACATTTGATGATTGTTATGTCCGCAAATTCTCTTGTACACATGTAGTGCTCCTCTGTCACCATGCCGTCCTGTTGTTTGCCTCGCAGTTTTGATATCTTCGACAACTTACAAGCTTTAATTATAAATGTAGGGAATTGGCATGCATTTATGCTCATATTACTACAATTCCAAATGACGTGCAATTGAGGCCAGTCTTGTTTTAGCCGTCAGTTTAATTTTCTAACTCTTGCCATGATATGTAACATTAGAATGTGCATTGTCCGGTGTTTTTCAAGCAAGTCAACTTCTTTTTTTTTAAATTATTATTATTATCATGATCATGACGATGATGATGGTGATGTTATTCTCTAATCTCTCGTTCTCCCAGTCTCGTACAAACTTCTTTGCTGGTCCGTTAATATTAATGAAATACGATAATTCAATTTTAGGATAATTCAGCAGAAAGGCTCTAATAACAAATATTCTTAAGACAAATAATTATAAGTGTGTCTGCTTGCTGTTAAACGACGGGGAAGTAAACTAATTTTATATTACACCAATTCTTAGAAACTAGCATCGTGTCGGATTTTTTTTTCTTGACTTGAAATCTTTTTAAGATGCATTATCAAAGTCTTTTTTTAGTACTATCTTTCCATCAACCAGTCTCTTACATCGAACCGACTTACGGAATTAAAAAAATTAACCAGACTCCACATAACATAAGGTCTAAATTATATAGGCATCTATGATGCAAATGCACCTTCTGAGTTCGGATGGATTTGTAAAGCAAACAAAAAAACAATAAATATTTCGAATAATATCAAAATAAGGGGGCTTGGAGATATTTATTCACTATGAAAATGATAGCCAATCACGTGTCGCCACATTTGCCATGCTACAAGCTTTTGTCCAATCACATTTGGTTTCTTTCTGCTTTGATTTTTTTTGCTTTTATTAAATGTTAATTAATGGGCATTTGGAATTCACTCCTTGTACGTTGGAAATCCATCTAATTATTAAGTCTCACAATATTTACATTTTTAAAAAGGCGATACTGTTTACACTTTAAAAATTATTCTAAATATTATTATTATTATTAAAATATTGAGTTTTATTTCATACACTTTTTAAAATATAAAAAAATTCTCATAAAAACATTTTAAATTAATTATCTTTATTTATTCTATACAGCTAATTTTTTTATTAGTAATTAATAATTTAGTTGGATAATCAATTATTACGTTAATATAAAAGAAAATAAATTTACTTGCCTTAACCACTGTACAACATTAATCAATTTAAAAACTAAAAAGGAATGGTTGGCTTCAAATTCAATGATTTCAAACCAGACAAAGTGAATCACCAGATCTCTTGATGGCCGAAAGCAGGCTCCATGGGCTTAGTCACTGCACTTTATTAGTTTTTGCTTCAAAATGGCTTCTACGAAAGCCACTC
Organism: Citrus glauca; assembly: GCA_029633175.1. Taxonomy (NCBI): domain Eukaryota; kingdom Viridiplantae; phylum Streptophyta; class Magnoliopsida; order Sapindales; family Rutaceae; genus Citrus; species Citrus glauca. The sequence goes on along the minus strand of JAQOOD010000003.1, from coordinate 7,392,324 downwards.
AAATGGGTCTCTCTTCATCTACCATCATAACGGTTTGTTTATATTTTTTTCTTACTTATATGGATGATATCACTGTTATTGGAAATCAATGGGAATATTATTAATCAGTTCATTTATGGTCTTACGACTAAGTATACACGCAAAGATGAAGCATGTGGAAGTTGATTTCTACTTTGTTCATGATAAAATAGCCAAGGGCTTGTTGACTGTTTCTCACATCCGATTTGAACGGCATCTGGCTTACTCCTTGACTAAGCCTCTCCATTGCACACTCTTTGTCTAAGCTCGATCCAAGATTGGCGTTAATGATGATAAGTCTTTTTTATGGAGACGTAACAACAATATCGTGTCTTCATAACATACAAGCATGGCTTTGCCTCTTTGGTTTTATGTCCATATATATTTGTGCCATCTTTATAACTTCTTATGTAAACTTACCTACATTTCATAACTTATGTTGAGGACTTATCATAAAATTTGTAAATATCCAATCTAAAAGACTATACTTTTAAGTGGAGTAACTTACTTTCTTATAAACTTAAGTATCTCATATACTAGTCAATGTGAGACAACTCAACAATCCACCATCGAACGAAATCACCACATAGTCCAGTCTTTTTTGTCCGACACACTTGAGTTGTTCTACCACCACATTCTAACTAATAAGATTTAGCTCTAATATCACTTGTTGGGGAGACTCAGCATAAGATTTTTAAATTTCCAATCCAAAAAATTATCGTTTTAAGTAAAGTCGCATACCTCCTTATAAACCCAAGTATCTCGCTTTTAGTAGCCAATATGGGACATAACTCAACAACTTATCTCTTAACTATCACATAAATACCTCACACTATATATTGTAATATTTATAAGTTAATGAATTAAGCTTTCAAGCTTTCATATAAGTCTTACAAGAAACACTCAACAATGTTCAAAGGAATTGATCAATGTCCTGGAGATACATCGAGTTTCCAACTCTTCCAACGATTTTATTTTTTATTTTTTATTTTTTTGCAACTTATCTCTAGATTATCACATGAATATCTCAAACTATATATTGTAATGTTTATAAGTTAATGAATTAAGCTTTCAAGTTTTCATATAAGTTTTACAAGAAACACTCAACATTTAACAATGTTCAAAAGAATTGATCAATGTCTTGGAGATACATCAAGTTTCCAACTCTGCCAGGGATTTTATTTTCTATTTTATTTTTTATAAATCTCAGCAAAGCTTGAAGAGAAGAGACCTCTTAGACAAACCAATTGGACAAAAGCCCAATAAAAGAATAACCAACGAACAAAGAATCATTAATAACAAAATAATAGCAGCTAAGGAAACCCCTCACAATTTTTCACCAATCAAACGATTATAAGGAGTAAACATTGTAAACCAAACAGATATTTTTACGTATTTGTATGTTGAAATTTTGAGAGGAAAAATTTAGGGGATTAAGAGAATTGAACATTGATTGAGTGCGTTAAATGGGTGTTTAGAGTGATAATACTATATTTGCTTACAATAAATTATTCTTAATAGTAATCTCCATCATAAGTATCATTGTAATAAAAAAATTTAAACCTAAGAGAATTGAATATTGATTTAATGTGTTAAATGGGTGTTTAGAGTGACAATGTTATACTTGGTTATAATAAATTATCCTTAATAGTAATTTACTTCATAAGTATCTTTGTAATAATTTTTTTATAAAATATGATTATTGGAAGTAGTTTTTAGAGTATAAATAGTTCCATCCTTTTAAAATAGAAGTTATATGGGACCAAGCCATTTATTCATTGTAGCTTCGCACGCATTAATACAAATGTTCTGTTGAAATTTATTGATGTTGATTTTATGTTCAACAATAAATTTGTATTGATCAAGGAACAACATCGAACATCTCATTTCGAAAGGAAAGAGACAGTACAATCTTGAAGGATCAACATGATCCTGACCTTAGGTGAGAGGTTCATCCAATGCCATTAACCCTTTTGATGCTTAAGTCAACATTAAGATCAATAATCATCATAAAAAATTTAAAAGAAATTATAAATAAAATATGCAGCTCAGTAAAATAGAATAGGCTAAGTTGAGACTTTCAATTCTTTATTATAGACTTGGGATTTTGTTGGGGATTATTTTTTAACTTTTCAAAAGTAATTTTGAAAAGTTTAAAATTAATTTTATTGTTTAGTAAATTTTAAAAAATAATAATCTTTGACAAAATCATTTCATCCTACAACAAATTTAAAAAAGCAAAGAAGTATCACCTTTGCAAAATATCAAATCGTGCAAGTTAGTTTTATACTTAATACAATTCTATATAAATCCTCACATGTATTATTAAATATAAAATTATCCTTACTAAATTAGAAAATAAAATCATTAAATTTAAAGAAATTATTTTTATTACCAGTTATAGTTGAACTTTAATAAATTAATAGCATAACAAATCTATTAATTTAGTGAACATTAATACATATTGATAAATTAGTAATTACTGATTTACTAATAGAATAATAATTTATAATTTATATAGATAAAATCACATTTATAATAGAAATTTTTATGAAGTATAGCAATAGTATGATTAGATAATTTAGCGATTTTGTCAAGCTATATGACATTATTCTAATTTGATCTTAATTGAATGAATCATTCATTTGATAATCCTTTAGCTGGATTGTATGGCTGGGTTATGATTACATAGTAACTCATCATAAAAGACTTTTGGAAGTAATATATTAAGCCAATTTCTCTTTTGTTTCTCTTAATATAGCACATAAAATACAAAATGAATTATCATCTTTAAGGTGTAAAGAAGGCAATCATGACCGATGAATCGTGGACATGCACAAAGTATTATACCATTACAATAAAGAAAATCGTGGACGTATCATATGTATTAAAATTCAAATTAGTTAATTATTGATTTATGTATTAATTGGTTCCAGTAGAAAAATAAGAATTTTTGAAAATTTTATTAGCAAATAAATTTATTAAATTATCAATGTACCACATTGTACCCAAGTTGGGATTGAAAAAATTATTATTTAATTGAGGTTATCAATTTTGACTATTAATTTAACGAGTATCTACTATAAATTGAGATAATAAAATAAAATAATACCTAAAAATATTTATTTTAATTGTAAATATATATATATATATACACACACAATAAAAAAATTATTTATACATGTTTATAAATTTGTAAATAAAGTTTAGTTAATATTATGTTCATTTCAGGCATTTGTATTTTAAAAGTAATTTAACAGTAAAATTTACTAAATACATAGACTGCTTTTTAAACTGACAACATTTTTAAAAATAAAATTTACTAAAGATTTAATTAATTCTTTTCATAATTAATTATTCTTATAGCACAACTAATAATAATTAATTTAAAAACTACAACATTACCAAACTGACTCTTAATTAGTTAAACCATCTTTTTTTTATCAATATTAACTCATAAAATCAAAATAACATCTAGCTTCCTACTTTACGGGGTTAGAATCTAATTCAAATTTGGATTTTTAATATTAAAAGAGTCACCTAACCTTTAGTACCAATAACTTTATGAGTTATGTGGTGGAGAATAAAATGTTGTTCAAGTTATGCACATCAACAATTCCTTGAGTAGGTATTTACTCTCCTTATCTGGGATCAAGTCTTTTCATATTTATAACAAAATATATTTTTTGAAATCACTTTCTATTGAGATTTTCTTGTGAGCTTACGAATAACACTTAAAATCTTAAATTGAGTTATGTGATGTAATTATTTGTTGGGAGATTGTCAATTTTTTTCTATTAAAATTAATGTATATCATTTACCCTATATTATTTTCATAATATCCAATAATTGTTCTGTCACTATAATTTTAGAGTATTACTTTTATTTTCAAATATGTTTTTATTCGTATTGATTATTAATAAAATAAATCATATAAATTAAAATTAAAAAAAGACTAATGCAGTGCTGTAAATTTTTTGTGTCAATTTTTTTTAATATTATAAAATAATAAGAAAATAAATGATAAATATTAATTTCAATAAGGAAAATATTGACAATCAATTTTTATTATTTGGGTTTTGACGTCTATCTGTATCCCACTTTTACAGTTCATCATTTATTATTTAATCGAACTAACACTTGGAATGGCTCGATGCATGGACCCCATCGTCCACAACATCTGAGAGGACCACGACTGGTGATAATAGCCGTCCATGCGATTGTCATGGGTCCACCAAAACCGGTTTGCCGGACAGATTCAGGCCCACCATTTTTTCAAATAAAAGCCTTTTCATCTTCAGACTCCAATAAACCAGTGTGCTGATCATGCACACCGCACACATGACCCACACACATCAGCGGATTAGGAAGGATAGGCAACTGGGCCCCATTCAATTTGGTGCACGCTTCGACGTAGGTCCCCACTCACGGACCACGTCTGGATGGGGCCAGCAAAAGCTTCTACGCGCACAAAGAGCGCGTACAAAGCTCTCCACGACACGTGTCGAGAGGTAAGCACGGAGCGATTTGGGATTGGGAGTGTAGTGGGCTTGTAGACCCACAATTTGGATATGGACCACAAGTGCGTCAACGAAATGCGCCTACCTCGGTTGGATAGGATTGGAGTCTTATACATACGTGCGGTCATGGTACCCCACGTGTGTCACGGTTCATTCCGTTGGCTTTTACCCCCGAAACGTAGATGCGGACCAGCGAATACTCCATGTGGATTTTAACTCCCAAACGTTGCCGTTTCCTTCACCATCTGTCTAAGTTCATTTTTTAGTGACGGTAAAGGAGTAAACTTAACTATCAAATTCGATGACCTAACTTTATTTCAAGGAAGAATTTCTTACGGAAGATGCCAAACCATGATCCGCCATGTGCCACCTTATTATCCCAGCCCATGGATTAATTGAGATATACTAAAAGCTTCAGATCAATAACATCTACTCGTGCTTACTTTTTCTATTATGAACCCGAAAGCAAGGCTTGGTGCATGATGCAGTGAGTAAAATATTTTACATAAGCATTAATAATCAATATATATATACGAGTAGAAATTTACTGAATTTTTTTTTTTATGTCAACTCTATAATGACACAATTTGAATATTCATATCTCTGTAGGCCAGATCTTGATCTTGTAAATATTTGGAGAAAAAGAAAGTTAATAACTAACACACACCTAACAACTTGAACTTGAACTCCTCTCACATGCAAGTGGGTTTATAATAGGCTGTTAAAATCTCGACGAAATGATAAACGTAATTACACTGTTCATAGAGAAAGAAAATTCTAATTCATTTCCATTTGAACTTTGAAGCGCAAATTACAAATTTACAATCATAAACATTTTTCTTTATTTATTATTATTATTATTATTATTATTATTTATAAAGAGAAAACTACACTTAAATGTTCAAGTTAATCACTCAAGAGGATAAAGCACTCAATTTGCGAACACTAAACCCTCTGAAATTTTCAAGGCTTGTTAGGTTGCGAATGTAAATTCCCAGAACGGCCCAGCAACTGCAACTCCTGTTTATCATAAATCTCCAAACTAAAATCCCTTAGCATCTGGGGCTTCCCGCCACTACTCATACTTGGCGCCATGCTCGAGCTCCAATTCGTGGTGACCGTTGCTCCGACACTACTCGACAAACCATTTACACTGTTGTTTTTGTTATTGTTCACGACCGCCGGCTGTACCTGTACACTACTCGTATTCACATGTTCAAATGAACCCGCCGTTGCACTTGCACCCATAAACGACGATACGGGCCTCGCCGCCACGTTTAACACTGGTGAAAAGGCCCATATTTGCGGCTGCGACGGCCCCGGTTGAACCTGCGGAACCATCCAGAACGTGTTGGCCGGCACCATCATGTTCATGTTCATGCCCCCCGCATTTCCAAGCGTCCAAACGGGGACTAATCCTTGTGGGGCCACCGGAGCTAAACCGCACGGTTGCGTGACCGTAACGGCTCTGCTACTGTTAATATCATCATTATCCGATGATGATCTCTTACGTTTCTTTTCTGGGGATATTTCTACGTTGTTTGGATGATGGACGTTACTGGTGGTGGTTGTTGGGATTTTCAGAGTTCCGTTGACGGAGACGGCGATGGCGGGGACGGTGCCAGTGCCGGTAGCTTCGATGATGGCTTGCTCGGCATGTTCGAGCAACCACCTGACGGTTTCGCCATCTGATTTGTGGCCGAGTTCGCGGGTTAGTTGAAAGATCCTTGCCGCACACGTGGCTGGTATTCGAATCCTACGGCCTCGGCCTTCCACTTTCGTGTGGCGGTCTTTGGTGGATGACCGTTTGTTATTGTTATTGTTTGCTGTGACCGTTGTCATGGCTACTTGCATTGGCACTTGCATCTGCATGGCCACCGGGACTACTCCGATAGGCGTCGGCAGTCGGGGCTTTTGTTCCTGGTAAGAATCTACGGGCTCATCTTTTAACGGTATGGCTTGTAGCGGCGTCGTTTCATGGACGGTCTTGTTGCTTTCCTCTGCGTCTCCTGTGCTCACGTCAGAGGCCACTCCATCATCATCCGGCTCCGTTTCTCGACACGACGTCATTTTTTAGGTTTAACAACAATCGTTAGTGAAAATTTTAAAGATAAAACAAAAACCCAGATAGGTACTAGAGCTTAGAAATGAAAATTAAATTCTGGGTCAGAAAAATTTTACTAAGGGGAGGATTGCCTATATACACAGAGAAAGATTGAGAGCAAAAACGAAGGAAATAAAAAAAAAAAAAGGAGCTAACAGTTGGTCTATGATGAAATTTTAGTTTGATATTGGAGAAAGAATCAACGGCGGGTGTGAGATTTATGGGAGTGGTGACCGGGGTGCGTGTTGTGGTGTGGCTATGGAAATGGAGATGGTGGCATGTGTTGGGGCCTACTTAGGATGACCAATGCTGGCTCACCATCGGTCCACATCAGTGGGGACAGATGGTGCGAGTCTGCCAATAGGTTTAGCAAGTGCTGTCAGAATAGTCTGGAAATGTTTTTGTAAATTTTTAAATGAGCTTTATTGGTTGATTCACAACATTTAGTGGTCATGGTCCCGGTCCTCGTTGTGTTACACAGGAGGTCCAAATCCAATGGTCCACAATACTCCATATCTATTTTAAGGAGTGGGGAAAAACTTAAAAGATCGCTTTATGGGTGTATTTTTTTGACTAAACAGTGGTCATTGGTTAAGCGCATTAGAATATGTTTGAAACAAAGAGAAACGGTGATGAATGAAGGGATTTGATTAAGTCTTTACGGCCACCTTTTTGCCCATAAACAATTTGTTAGTCTTTTAAAACAAAAACACTACACTGCGTATGTACGCACATGTGCATGAAAAAAATGGATAACTTTGATGCCGTAAAAAGTTGGGGAAATGGGCAAATAGGAACAGCTATTAACGAAAAAAGTGGAGCTAGCTGAAGTGATCCACTCCACTTTTTGGCGTGAAAGCTCGGCCCATCTTATACGAAAGAGCACCAACAGATCGATAAGAGCAATCTGGGACCCAGATTATGGGATTGTCTGTGGCCCCTTCTTGGTCCACCGCTTAAACGATCTGCCTAATAAAACGGTAACCCAAAGAGCCGCTTATTATTTGACGTTCAATTTCCACGTGCCCACTCACATGGGCCACCATTTTATTATATCTTAAAAGGTTGCCAAGTTGGTATATTTAATCGTTAATTATATTGCTTGAGAGTTGAGAATGTGTTGCTCTCCTTCAGCAACATTCACTTCCCCAGAGCTGGAAAACAGATTCCCAGATATTTGAATACAGGCACCAGATGGATTCACAGATTTAAGAGAATACAAAAGTCCAAGAAATTTCGGAGATAGGGAGAACTACTTGTGCTAAATCAAGGCATTTCGGAAACTTTTATTACAAAGAAAACAATTCACCACTGATCTCATGCCTGCAGACGAACAACTACTATTTGCTTTTGCATCACAAACTCAAGGAAGCACGGATATTTTTCAAGTACTGGCAACACCGATCTGCTTTATTAAAAACAACAATTGAACAGGATGAATCAAATTCTGTCGATACTAATAATAATTTGATCACCCTTAGTGACCATTTGCAAGTGACCCATTCTCGCAGGTGGTAGCATCTGCAGGCTTCTTGGCATAGAATCTCCGGTACATGGAGTCAACTTCAGTGAGATAGTATGTTCCTGGAGCCAAAAGGCTACTGTCTTTGCTTGTTACAAAGTCTTTGGCTCCATATCTATGCTCCATTAGCTTCATGACTTCCACAAACTTCTCTGGGGGAAACTGCATGCAGAGCACATGTTTTTCATTAAAATGTTTTCAATGGTATAACAATACTTCCATTTAGTTTGGAAAGTAGAAACCCTGACTCCCATTTAGTTTGAAATCAGGGAAAAATAGTCTTAAACTTCAACATCTTACATGACTTTGTAACAAGCAAAGTGTTTATAATCTCCAGGTAATTTAGTTCTGGGTAATTTGAAAAAAATGTGTTTATAACCTCCAGGAGCAGACACTCTCAGCTAGTGTGCTAGAAAAATACTAATAAAAGGAAATGCTCAAGGCAGCTGTCTGTATATGCTGACTGAATGCAGTGACTAATCCCAGATAAACGGGTTAGGATTATATAAAAAAAACATAATATCTGACAAAGCTCATTTGAAGAAAGTGGAGAATTACCTCATGCCTTGATTTCAACTTCCCTGCAACATTCATAACAGATAGGATGTTTGACAAGCTGAAGGGATGAAGACCTTCACTGAGTTTCAATGAGAACATCGTTGCAGTCAAACCACTTCCATACGAGAACAAAACCACTCGCTTGCCATCCTGCGAGTTATTAAATGGAATCATGTCTTTACATATTAACACAAGGAATGAGAATGAGATGAGAAATTAGACAATAGTAAAAGCAATTACCAATTCACTGTGTTTGTTGTGAATAAGGGAAGCCAATGCTGCATACAGAGATGCTGTGTACATGTTACCAACTTGCTTCGGTATTAAAGTGGATGGTTGGACCTTTGCGTCATAAAGGGGCTTTGCAAGTTGTTGGGAAACCTGTCGATGCATGGTATCAGCAAGAGCCCCAAACTTTAACATTTACACAATTTCCACCACCAATTCCTCAAACACGCATATAATTTTCCAACCAAAATATGCCAGCAATAATATAGAATCAAATTATCTGGCCACATGCAGGGTACAATTTGAGGAAGTGAAGCCCGTGAGGCTATTAAAATATAAGAGCTACCAACATTACGAATACAGAAAGTCAACATCACTCAGGCCCTGAAGAAGCTGATGAATTGTCACTATTATGTCAATTGTGTCAGACATTACAATCATCAATCTCAACCCTCCCACCGGAAAAGATGAAGGTCGTGAAAGAAATTCAGAATCGTATTTCTTAAACAATTGCAATTAAGGTTCAAAACAGACCTTCTCAAGATCCCGGCTTTGGTAGCTTTCATCACCAGACAAGGTTGAAAATGGTCCCAGCTTTTCTTTGGCAGCCTCGTCGACAGAACTGTAATATCATGCATATTTAATCAATCACGAAGTTCATGTACCAGATCAAAATAATAATAATAATTAATTAAAAAAATGTCAAATGCTTAGAAAGATGAAGAAAAGAAGGCAACCTGGCATTCCTCATAAAGTCATTGAATAACAAACGAGCAAAGCTTTTCTGTACAAGCTGCAGTAGTTCAACAGAGAAAAGGTTTGAGAAAGCAATTGCATTGTCTACATTAGTAATTTATTGATAAACCAGAACAGAAATTTATTGATGGACCGTGAAACCAACCTTGTTATATGGAGAATGGAACACGAAATAATCAGCATTGGAAAGAGAAAATTCTTTTCCCTCCAGTTTCTCATACCTAAAAAAAACCAAGGTTGTTAGGCATTAAAATAGTCCGACCACTCACAAAATATAAGAGTAATAAAAATGCTTTTAGGACTAAAATGGAGACATACTTGCTGCATAAACATTTGTAACAAGTATCAAGAGCCATGAGGTAGCATGTCTGAGAAAGTTTCCCATCAACAACCTACAAAGATATTTCCAAATGGATGATATCCATTTAGTATCAAACATAAGTATATAAGCCACCTCAGTATTAAACATAAGTATATAAGCCACCTCCAAGAAAAACAAAGCATGGTTCACATTAAAGAAGCATGGCATTTACATTTATATAACTCAAATACTTCAACTAATTGCTCTACTGAAGACCCTCATATGCAAAAATTAGGTGCTCACTGCCAAAAGTCAGCTGTATGAAAGAGGGTTTATGTAAAATGTAAATAAGAATACCACTATACCACGACCAGCAATTTGGTCACAAGACAGTAAACAAACTGGACTAGAAAAACTTTGAAACAATGCAATCAAAATACAACCAACCAAACCTGCCCCTCATGTTAACAAATTTAAAGATGATTTACCGGATATTCACTAGCAAGGTTTGGCTTGTAGAAATCATAGGCATGAGACATATGACTCCCCCTTAATTTGCTTTCAAAAGCAACAGGGGCATCAGGCCCTACTAACATGACAACAGCAGCTGCTCCTCCAGTGGGTCTTGCTGGTCCTTCTGCATAAACCTGTCAAAAAGACCTCCAGTTAAAATATATAGGAAAATTTGCCCAGTATTCTAAAGTATACACCTATTGCATAATTCATGCTCAGATTTTTCGCTGTTATATCTTGGAATATCAATGACAGTTACTTAAGGAATTTATCATACCGCACTGTCGGTACACACAACGAGCCCATAGCGCCCGTCCCATGAACTACTCTCCACCCAATTCACACAGTTAAATAATGCAGCAGTTCCTCCGTAGCAGGCATTGGTCGAGTCAACACCTTCAATGTCAGTATTTCCAAATTTCTGCTTGTTTTCACAAGAAAAGAGAAGAATGCAAGGCAGAAAAAATTTTCCGTCAACCAACTCATCAGTAATAAAAGCTGAAAAAATTACAACAAGATACCCAGCTATGATCAAAGCTAGGAATGTTTATCTATATCAGAATGATTTTTTTTTTTAAAAAAAAAAAAGAAACTCAATAATGTATTGATGATGAAGATTTAAAAACTGATAGTGGACCAGCTGGCTGCTAAGGGGGAACAAAAAAAAAAAAAGACTATTTGTGCCATACAAAAGTATACCCAATCACCCCCATACAAGGCTAGAATCAGCTATAACTGCCTATCTCAAAACGCCATCCCAATTTAGATGAATGAAGAAAAAAGATGAATTTTGAAATTCCTTAGAAACTGCAAGACAGAAATATGCTTTGAAACCAAGTAACGCAAAAAACCGGGTGCAGCAGTAAACCACATAACCATTTAGCACAAAACTCGTCTTTTATGAGGGAACTCTGGGTTTCATAAAAAATAAACAAATAAAACAAAGCAGATTACAAATAATTTGAGGAAGGACCAGAGATATACAGCTCACACTCAAATGAGTTTTAAATATAGCTGGATAGACTCGGGTAATTAGGCTGTATTCTCCAATATTTCAAAAACAGATTGATGAGCTTCCAAATCACGCCTCGAGCTCAGATAACCTTTCCCATCCAATTAAAGACAAGTAATAACTTCGTATAGGTATAGGAAAAGCGGATTGACATGGAAAATTACCTCAAAAATTTGCATCAAAAAAGTCTTAATGGATTTGCTCTTGTCTATCACAGTTTCGCTTCCTACTTCGAGACGACCAATTTGTTTTGGATCAATCTTATACTTGTCTAGGAGGTTAGTAACAGCTGTCAAGCTGAAAAAATAAAAGTTAAAGAAAGCAGTCGAGAACAATTTAAATAACAAATCCTTAACATAATTCAACGGAGTTCATATATATTTTTTTTCTTCTCCTGAACTAGTGCTACCAGTATCATGACTATCAAGTGTAGAATTTCAACCTCATTGAGATGACATCTTCCACCTCTGAACAAAATGCCATGCACTCCTGTCCAAGCCCGATTGTATATTTTCCTTTGCTTGCATCATCATGAGCCTCCAAAGCTTCCTTTTTACCCAAAATGAAATTTAAGAGGTTAATAATGATTCCATTATTTTCCCGAAAGCCCCATCATACTTTCATTCCATCTCAGAAGAAGAAAACCATTATCATGCCATACACTAAAAGAAAACCCCACCTCAAAACCATTCAATATGGGCTCGCAGGTAGGATCATCTTCATGATTAAAGCAACACACCATCTTCATAAAAATTAAAACTTTAAACTTTCTTTACGGCTCAGTAATAGCTTCCTCGTCTTAATAGATCAAGCTACGGAGGCTTCTAGCAGCTTAATGATATTGAGAAAGGGGTGAAAAAAAATGGAAAACTAGATTCTATAACTCACCAACCTATAGACTTAAAATTCAAAATTTTAATCCACCAACCGCAAATCAAGTTACATACCTACAAAAATTAACACTTCAAATAGACAGTAAAAGATCAATATCACAATTACATTCACAGTACACTTCTTTGGTATCTGGGAAAATTTTTCCCATCACCTATTTAACTATATATATATGTATATAGGAGAAGTTGGTGAGCTCAAATTTGCAAGAACTCAAAGGAGTGTAGGATCGTTACCTGCTGGACGCAAGTAGGAGGGAAGTAGATGTCCATAGCGAGGATTCCAACATTCTTTGCCATTGTTTTTATTTGGTTTTCAAAAACAGAAAATGCCCAGATTGAAAAACAAATTAAATATATATGTAAAAATATATATATGTATCAAGAAAACAGCACAACAACAAAAATGTGTTTTGCGTTTGCTTTGCTTTCTTTCTTGCTCTGCTGTTGGCTTGAGTTTGTAAAACGTAGCCCAGCTAGCCGTTCAGAGACAGAAAGAAAGACAGGCCTCGATATTCGGAGAGAAATTTGGCGATGCTCTCATCTGTAATTCTTTTTCCGTATTTATAGTGAAATTTTATTATTTTTTTAAAAAAAATTCACTATTCGTGTTTTTTTTAACAAAACAAAAATAGATAAATTAAAAAGTTTGTTCTGTTTCTTGATTTATTTCCTTGTAGACTTAAACTGCTGGAGGTGAAAGTCGCAAGCTTTAATTATGCCGTTATGCCAATTCTTGGGCGTGTCCTTTCTTACCTTTTGCCCTCCCTTTTTGCATTTATTTACAGCCTTTTGCCATTACTTGAAGAAATTTGTTACCATTTGCTTGGTCGCACTGGGAGTTGCTTATCGTGACGGGTAATTCTCAAATTTTAATTCCACAGTGCACAGCTGTTGAACTGTTCTTTTTTTTTTAAAAGAAAAAAAATTACATTATATTTTGTTTATATTTATAATTATTAACCAAAATATCATTAAACCAGCCATGTAATAATTCAGTTGAGATATTTGCGTGTAAAATAAACCAATTCTACGTTCAAATATTTAATTCCAACCCTGACACGGGAGTGGTTTTGTATTTTTTAAATTGTTTCAAAAATAATTGTATTGACCGACTTATGGTTCACAATGGAATTGTGGTAGGTAGGTAGCATGTTTGGCAATTGAAGATGAAATCTTAAATATAGATAATAATTTTGGAGTTTTAAGAAAGAAATCTTTGCAGATTCTTAGAATTAGTGCGGTGCTTATATAACTAATATGAAGTGCATATTACAAATATGCAAATGGGTATATAAACCGTATAAAAATTTCATAATTAAAGTCCATGATTTAAGCGCAATACAAAATTAACTAAATAAATTCTCAACACTACGTAAAGAGATCTGAATCCTCCACCTTTAGGTAAAGGAAAAAAAATCTCAACAAGTTTAACTAAAAACTTCTTAACTACAAGTTTGAATTCTTAATTACACTAAAGCATTTCATATTTAACTTATAAACGAATACCGACAATATTATTCCCCGCTTATTAATAATTTGTCAGAACTACCTCTTAGATAACTGCTTAATTTTTATTTATTTTCCTCCATTGTAATAAGGTTTAGATATAGAAAATCAGTTGTTATCGATCGGTTTACATAGAAAATCCGTGGTAGTATCAGTTGGCGAAAGTTGTTATCCGGGGGGACTAAATTGAAAGAGCAGCATCATCGTACATTTCTACACAAATGTCCACCCGATGATTAACATGATCTTAATGGCTTACCCAATTGAATATAATGTAATAGATTATCTATGCAACGATCTCGCATTCTCATTCCTTGATGCACTAAAATATTTGTTGGACGAAATATTTGTGTATTTGTTTGGAAAAGTAGCTCAAAAATAAAATTAAAAATGCTTATATCGAATCTGGTGTCAGAATAAATACGACACACACAACTCGTTAAAATTTATGCACCATACAGATATTATACCCGACAAGTCGTTAAAATATAGAGTGCTGTTCAGTTGGAGCATCTCCAACTGTGGCGCAGCAAACGGATGCTTAGAGTCGTTGCCTTATTACCGTTGGATCGAGAGCAAGCTCATTAACGGTGAGGATAAGAGCGCCGAGTAAAATAGACCAGTATACATGGACATGTTGGGAAAAAAGGGGAAGAAAAAAAAGACAAAAACAAAAACAGAAACAGTTCTTTTATATTTGCAGGACCTGTCTATGGTACAGATTCTGTAACAAACATCTCCCGTCATCCCACCATCCGATCTTCTATTGTTTAGTTTCTCACTCCACATCTAACCACATCCAACGGCTGATGCTTCAGTCTGTAGCTTACAGATTCTGTAAGCTAGTCAAGTCCTATATTAGCATCATGTTTGAGAAGTTATGTTTTACTGTTACTTTTTTACCCTATCAGCCGGTTACCCGAGCTTTGTCTGCAGTGGATGCCTTCATCTTAACCGTTAATTTGGCAGTCACTGCTCCATTGGTCCAAATGAATGCCTAATATATATATATATAATATCCCATCCACCGAAGCATAGACCTCATATTCATATTAAAGAAAAAAAAAGGGCATCGATGATAGATCTCATATTTGACTTTCCACCTTCGACTGTTAGATTCTGCGCGAGCACGACATTTAATATTTATGCACGCCCTACGTCCTCGTTGGAATGTCTTGTACCGTTTGATCATAATCTTCGACGTTCAAGATCCTACATCAATAGCTTTTTTGCCACTCACGTGGAATCGCCCAACCATCGTGCATAGCACCAGTATCATCAAATGAAGTAACCAAAAAATTATAGCAAGAACGTCACGTGACATGTACCACTACTTGAGATAGCAGTGGTAATTTTCAACACAATCAGATAATCCGATGAAGCACGGGCGGACTCACGATTAATATTTCATAAAGCCTGGGGTATGACACGTATGGCGTCCCTCGTGACCCATGAGCCCTTTTAAAGAACGAAGAAGGAAACGAAACGGTGAGGGCATAAGAGGAAGATCGAAGAAGAATAAGCTTTAGCCACCTTTACATCCTGGAAACTGTAGAGGATGTCTCCTAAGATGCACCAAAATCAACATATATCAACTTGGACCGGTGAGGCAATGACAACTCCACCGATGAGGCCATAACACATCATCACGGGTTGCTTTCTACCGAGATTATTTCTAAAATATCTCATTACAAATCGCATGAATCGAATATGAAAGATACAGACCACAAGGATAGCCGCCTACTCCATCATTAATTGAATTAGTTGTTCTTTAACGCAAATAACTCATTTGAAATAAATCAATTAGGACTCATAGTGTGTTGTCAATAGGGACAATCCCACAGAGGATAAATTTCTAACCCTAGGAAGAGCTTCAATAAGAAAGGTTGAATTACTCTTAAACCCCTACTTGAGAAAGAAAAATAACTAATAACGATTCACCATGTGTCTAAAAGGACACATAAATACTCTCAAAAGCACTTCCCTTTATGAAGTCGAGTTATTCTTACAAAAGAAAGAGGCTCTCTCACTCACACAAACTCAAGAAATTTATCTTTTCAAGGGTTTCTTATAAAACTCGTTATCTCCTTCAACCTCTTGTTGACTTATCTTGTAGTATATTGAAATCTATATTTTTCTTATCTTTTAATTTATCACTTACTTTAATAAAGTAAGAAATTCCTTATATATATAAAAAAAAAACTCATTATAAATTAGTTATGTTTAAGGTAGAATTGATTAGAGATTGAGTATATTAAAACATTGTTAAAATAATAATTTTTTTTTAAAAAAAGGTTATGTCATATGAGTAACAAGATTATGACTCAAGAAGTAACCGATCGAGATAGTGACAGAGATTTTTTAGCACGATTAATAAATGTGTTATGTTTGAATCGACTTAAAATTGATAGGATATGCACATGACATATGAATCTAAATTGTGATGCCTAATATTTTGGGGAAAAAAAATTGACAGATTCTTTTTTCTAATTTTATAAATCAATTTTTGTCAAATTAACATTGCCCATAAAATATCACCCCTAAATTGAGAAGCAAAATTTTGTGGGGTGGGCAGGCATTTCACTCGTGAAACATATTGTATAGACAACCAAATTTGACTTACTTTCATCAACAGCCAACAATAATAATTGGGGAGCATTGATCATACTACAAAATTCTACGTCATTACTCATTATTGGTCTGGCATAGATCTCAACCGTTGGATGAGTCAAGTGCTGCTTGTGTGATTAGGTGATGACGCACGTTTGAGGATAGTAAGTGAAGGGAGATATTTTGTTAATGTTTGCAGATATAAAATAATCTTTGAATAAGAAATTATTTATTTTAATAAAATGAGAATTAAATTTAAAAAAAAAAGAAAATACATATTTTAATAAATATTTATTCTTTAATAATAAATTAAAATTCATATTTTTTTATCTTTTAACTTGATCATCATCTTAATAAAATAAGGTATTCGTCATTAAAAAGAGGCTTTATATATGCAATAATTGAGATAATATCATATTAGTTTATCATTTCATGATTACAGTAAAACTGTCTATAGTTATAATTAAGTTATTTTTATCATTACGAGAAAGTTATAACTTAATAGAGGTGAGATTAACAAAATTATTAATTTGACTTAACTATCCTTAGTACAAGTGATATAATGGTAAAGTATGCATTATATTAATCTTATTATGTAAAGTTATCTTAAAAGTGTAAACATTTGTTTTCTTTTCAATGTTTTTATCTAAATGTAATTCTATAAATATTATACAATGATTTAGTAACAACTCTAAAGAAAATTATTGTACCATACAACTAATTTAGAAGAATAACTTATTTAATATGGAGATAATTATTATTATGCGAAGATAAATTTCTTAAAATATGATTTTAAAAAATTATCATTTATTAAAATGTGAAATTTATTCTTATTTATAAGTGATTTAAATTAGGATCATAATTTTTTATAACTATATAAATATTATTTTTAACTGAAGTACCACTATAAAAAGATCTTATTATATAATTCTGGAGCCGCAGATTAAATTGGTGGCTTATATTGGACGATACGCGTCGAAATATATCCAATTACCAATTCGGGAATAAAGATGTGATATTTAACTGAACGTTGATTTCTTGGAAGATTATTATTATTATTATTATTTAGCTTCATAAATCATAAATCATAAGATATGGTCCATATGGTAAAGCAGTTGTTGGTTGTTGGTTCAATTATTTAATTTCACAAGTGCATTTACGACTTAAGAGCTCAGGCTGTACAGTAGTTACAGCCAAAATTCAATTTATTGACAAAAAAAAAGCAAAAAATAAAATAAAATTGGGATTTCAATATTAAGGCCCTGTCAAATGTCGATCCAATATAAATTACACAATGTAATATTTAGACATGGAATATTAAATTATTAATATTCATTGCATTGATTTGCTTACTTAGTAGAGTATTTTAAAGTCGTACAAAGAAAGTTGAACTCCAAATTCGCATTAGTAAAAAAGAAAATAAACTGTTGTCCGTATAAATTAATCAATACATAATAAAAAAAAGTCACTTTTTGATTACCTCTGATGAATTAATTATCTTCAAATCACCCTTACTTTTGAAAACATCAATTTACTCTCATTTTAGAAGATAAAAAAAAAAATCATCAATCTCCTTTTATGTTTTCCTTATCTTTCCAATCAAAATGAGAATAACTTAAGGTTTAAAAAATAAGAGATCATTTGACGGTAGTCAATTCACGATAGGATAATCAAAATTAATATCATATTTTAATACAGATACATAGATGAGCTACATAATGTAAATTATATGATAATATAACATGTCATCATTCATTCATATGATATGTGAATCAAAATTGATAAATAGTAAAAAATCAAAGTTGATAATACTTATTTGAATTAATATTATCTGGTTAATAGTAAAATATCAAAGTTGATAAGTAGTTAACACATACACGTTAAGTAATAAATAATGACATATCCCCACTTACTTTGCAAATTATGAATGCCAACTTTGTAATATATTATTATTATTATTAATTAGTATTTAATATTTTGATGTCACGTCAATTCTTAAGTCGTTAGACTTTTATTAAAATTGCATGTTACATGTTTCACAATCAATATTGTATCTTTCAAAGTTTATTTATTTATTATTTTCTTAATTTTTAGATTTTATTGGCTGGACTTCAACGTTAATACATTAATTATTATATAATTCATGTTTCGCTTTTTCTTATTAATCTTCTGCGACACGATTTAAATAATGTTAGGGAGTCCAACTAATCTAATGTCTCTTATAATCCAAATACAATCTTTTGGTTTCACTGTCCATTGCTTGTATTTAAGGATAAACAAAAAGACGGAAGGGGCATCATTCGTGTATGTATATATTATTTGGATTAATATTCTATTCTTTGTTTTGGATTATACTTATTATGCCATTTCGTATTACAAAAAATTGGAAACGTTGGTTTCATCTTGATCATGCGAATTGTGCTATCTTAAATGCATGCTAGCCCACGCTCGCTCGCTCATATCATTAACATGATGGGCTATGGTTAAGACTCCAAAAATTAATAATCGGCAGACATTTCAATAATATTATTTTTACACACCCCCAATTGTTTTGAGTAGATATATATATTTTTTTAATTAAAGATATCAATAAATTAAACAAGCGAAAAATTCCAAAAATTCATGCACACGCCGATGCCTAATATTTTTTTAATAATTTGTTGGACTGATTAGCAATAATATGCACACTACAACGCAGACAAGATCTTTATTTGTGGAAATGATCGTAGGATTTGCATTTAAAAGGAAAGAGAGAAGAATCTAACTTTTTGGTTCGCGATATTTATATTTGAGAAGTGTGATTTTTGAAGCTTGCAATGGCAGGTGATGTTAGCAATTTAAAAAGAAACCACGTTGGTTATTGCGTTTCCAAGTCAAGATAAGAGGGAAATTAAATAAATAAATGGATTAGTTCCATCGCTTGTTTTGATTATTTTATTGAAAAAATATATTAAGTTTTTATTAATATATAAATAAATGAATAAGTAAACTTGAATAGACAAATCATGATATTATATTAAGAGAGGGAAATGAAGCCACTCTTTGAGCCCCGCAGCACGGGTTCAAGTCTCGGCAAAGTATTATGGGAGTTTCGTTATAATTGAGCAAAGAAGATTGTTCCGCAATTAAGCGTTGCTGTGTTTGTATCTTTCACAAAAGGTAGAAAATCTTAGAGACAACGTCTTCAACAGAGGCTACAATGATATTAATAAAATACACTAGTCTTTTATTGACTTATCTTCCTTGATTTTTTTTAATCGTGAAAAAAGCTAGAATAAAGAAAATTGAAAAAAAGGGTTAAATCAACTAATTATTTTCAATGAGTGATGTTAATTAAGATCGAATGGCTACAATTTCAAATTAAAATACCCTTGTATTTTATTGACCTATGACCCATCATCTTCTTGATTTTAATAATCACGAAAAAGATTCTCCCAAAAAAATAATATTTATTTTTATTTTTGATTAGTCGAATAAAACTTGAAAACCAGGTTAAGTCTATGGACTAAGATAAATAATAACAAGCAAATAAATCAACTAATTATTTCGTGATATTGAGGACATGCGTTGCAGAGCCAGAATTTATAACACGAAGACCCCGTCTCGTAGGCCACGTAGACAAATTCCAATAAATTTATAATTGCTGCTCTCAGTAGTACCACCGCATATGCTCAATTACCACTCATCTATGACAAATTAAGGCGTATGTTAATATTCTAAAAACAATTTAAATAAGAGAAATTTGAAGTCCAATTAATATTAAATTCCAGTACTTTGGCAGAAATATTTAGGCGATCAAGATTCTCAAATATGTCCGCGTTACATGACATGAAATTTATTGTTAAAATTAAAATAAATATTACACCATGTATTTTAGAATTTCTCGTTTCCAACGAAGAGCCTCATTTTAATGCAAATACACGTTCGAAATGGGTTTAATTCAGTCGGTGTCCAACAACCATATTTGCTTGCCATATCTTTACTAGTCTCATACCGAAACTCTAACAAATTTAAGTCTAAAAGGCTTTAAAAAAAAAAATTCATTTGGAAGCAGTTTATGAGAATTTCTATTGCCTTAGTGAAAGGGCAATCATATACTTTAAGATTTGTTTCACTATTTCTTAAGTTTGTCTAAGTTTGAAGAGAAGATTGTTAAGTCGAGAAACAAAGCAAGTTCATGAATGCCTTTATTTATTTATTTATTTTTTAATGTTATGTCGCAAAATACGTTACAAAAGTAAGCCAATACAAATATACAATTACGTTCACATTTCGTTTTTTTTCGTTGTAATTTGACATTTTTGTATGGGTATGCACGTAGGTAGAAAGAAATTGACGTTGACTTCGCAACATTGACGTTTTGTATATTTTATGTGACAGGAATTTTTTTCGTTTACTTTGGTTCAGGGGGAAACCCACTTGTAATGAGATGTGTGAGACTTTTCTGCACGCCCTGTTTTACAGTGAATGTACAAAGGAAGTGTGGCGGTTGACTTGACTCAGTTTGTGGGGATTGTGATATGTGTAGTTCTTTTGTTCTCATGTGGGAATCGTGTTTCAATATTTTGTTTCGATTTGAACTAATGGAGAGCTCATCAGCTTGCTGGTTTTAATTATGCCGCAGGGCGGGGTAAGAAATAAAAATTTATTTGTGAGGGTGTTCATGACAAGGCTGCTCGTGTTGTAGTTAGGGTATACAGTGGATGGATGTGGTCTAATTTCCATCGTTGTGGTGGGAAATCTGGGCAGGATATTTTAATTGATTCTAATTTTGTGGTTAGGGTCTGGCAGCCGCATATTCATGGGGTGGTTTGAGCTTAACACCGATGCAGCTATTGATGTTTTAAGCTTGGGAAGGTTGGTTTTGCAGCTGTAGTGCATAATCAAGATGGTGGTGTGCTTATGGTATCAGCGATTGATTGTTGTGTGTTATCCCAATGGTGCTAATATAGATGAGGCGGAAGCTTATACTTTGGCATCTGATTTGTTAGTGAGAGTGGTTTATTTCCGTTCATTATTGAGACAGACTACTCGTAAATTATTCAATTTTTAACAATACGACAAAGTACTTATATTAAGAGTTTGTTTGTGATTGAGATTGAACAGCTGTAATTTAAAAAGTTTAATAAACATTAGCTGTTGTATATTCATATGAGTTTTCACTTGTATTATATAAAATCTATTACAATTTTAATTATTTTATCAAAATTATTATTTAAAATTTATATTTATTATATACTATTAATTTTTATTTAATAGTTGCAAAATTTTTTCCACAGCAATTGGGATGGCAATGGGGAGGGGAAGGGAGGGGACCAATCTCCCCATACCCATCTATGATATTTTGCATATGTCTCCGTCCCCTCCCTATCTCCGTTAGAATTGTTTGAGAGAATCTTCATCCCCTCTCCGAATAATAACAGGGGATCCCCGAGGATCCCCGGTCCCCGAATAACTAATAGTCTAATAAATTTTTTTATTTTCGATTTTAAATTAATCATATTAAATAAAAAAATTCAGATAAAAATAAAGTTCAAAATATATTTGACATTAATATTAATCTATTACAAAGTCACATTCAAAATATAAATTATTAAAATAATTATCTTTGTCAATGACTCAATCTTCATAATCCTACAATAAAAAGAAAAAAAATTATTTTTATATCGGCAATAAAATAAATGAAATAAATGAATATATTTAATTAATATTTTTAATAAAACTATTTACCTCTTACTCGTCTTGCTCCTTCCTCGAGAAATGTGGCAAATTAAGAGATAACCTCATATTTCAAACATAAAACAATGAAAATAATATAAGTAACGTAACTTATAAGTGTAAATATTAATAACTATATAATATAATTACAATGTAAAATAAACTCATACTGCTATTGTAAGTTCGTAACCAACTTTGACATCACAGTAAGGCCTCTAATCTCTAGCAATTCGAGCTAATGTAGGATAACTATTAGCATTTGTCTTCCACCAACTCAAAATATTAAAATATTCCATCCGGGGTATAACTTTCTCATTCAAATATAAATCTAATTCATCTGCAACAACTGCACAATCTTCATTGTTTACATAATCATCAAAATTTGTCATCCATTTGGTTACTTTCTTATAAGAATCCCCTGTAGATCTAGTACAAGAACTACTACCACTATAATTAAATCAATAAACAATTAGTGAAAACTTCAATTAATACTTTTCCACTAATTCCCGGCAAAGGGTGACCACTTTCTCAATATACAACTATTTTGATATTTATTATTTTTAACAATATTTATAATTTTTTTATTTATTAGTATTTTAAAAATAAAAATAGGGAAATGGGTAGGGGATGGGGATTCCAACTCATCCCCGTCACCTCCCCGAATAAAAAATTGAGTAAAAAATTTTTTCTGTCCCCTCCCCGAATAAAAAATTGGATATAAAATTATCCCGGTACCCTCCCCAAATGGGAAAAATCCCCGAGGGTACCTGTCCATGTGGGGATTTTTGCCATTCCTACACAGCAGCTATAATTTAAAAGTTAGAGCACCTTAATCCCAAACAAAACCTAAGTTATTTTGGATAATTAACGAGATTTAGCATTTATTATTACCATATTAGGGATTTCAAGATTATCCACGTATGTAGGAATTGTAATATTGCAGCTGATGCTTTGGTTAAATTTGTTCTTAACCCTGGTCGTATGTAGTGTTTTATATGAATGGAGGATTTTTCCTAATATTTAACGTGTTTCCTTTAATTATTTCCTAAAAAGTATTTAATAGTAATTATAAATGGAGGATTTTCGATAATGCTTAACTTATTTCCTTTAATTTTTATATTATTACCAAAATAAAAATTTATTGGTTTTACTCGAAACAATAAATATTGAATTAACTTTTATATTTAAAACAATTTTAGGAGGAAAAAAAGCACTAGATGGGCAGTAGTGCCATCACCGGACGGGCGATGGAGTAAGATAAATAAAAAGCAAATAAATCAACTAATTATTTCGTGGCATTGAAGATAGGTGTTGTAAAATTGTCAACGTGAAGATATATTTTTGGAAAAAAAGACAACCAACCCCTAACGTTTAGAAAAAGAGATAGAAAACTCCTTAACATTTCAAAAAAAATTATAATCCCCCATTTTTATTATTAAATTCCATTTGTTTTAATAGTAAATTTATATTAAATTTACAATTACTATCATGCCCCTATAATAAATAATTTAATATATTAACTTAAGACCATGTCATTGATAACGTGTATAATGAAATCAACAACTTTTTTATTTAAAATTTAAAATTGAGTTATAATTACCTTTTATCTAAATTATTCACTCTAAATTATGAATATACAATTTCCAATGATAAGATAATAAAAAATGATAAATAATAGGTAAAATTAAAATCAAATTTATCATTAAGAAGGATAGGTTCGTAATGTAGAGTGAATAATTTGAGTAAAAAATAATTATATCTTAATTTTAAGTTTTAAATTAAAATTAGTAATTTCATTATACTCATAATATGTCTTAAGCCATATATTAAATTATTTATTATAGGTACATAATAGTAATTATAAATTAAAAATAAATTTAATTTAATAATAAAAATAGAGGTTATATATATATATATATATATATATTTTTTTTTTTTTTTTGAAACGTTAATTTTCTAAGCGCCGGGAGTTCATTATCATTTTCCCTACACCTTCTACACGTGCTTCAAATTTAGAACGCGAAGACCCCGTCTCGTAGGCCACGTAGACAAATTCCAGTAAATTTCTGACATATGCTCGATTACTACCCGCATATGCTCGATTACTACCCGTTTATGACAAAAGTAAGGCATCTGTACATTCTGAAAACAACGTAAAATAAGATAAATTTGAAGTCCAATATTAAAACCCAGCACTTGGGCAGAAAAAATTAGGCAAGATTCTCATGTATGTCTGCGTTACACGACTTATATATTCTTCTTGTACATGAAATTTATTGTTAAAATTAAAGCAGATAGATATTAGTCAGGACTAGGAAACTTCTAGAAATTAAACATTCGATATTTTAACTCCCACCCACCTTCATGGCTTCATATATATATTATTTAACTTTTACAACTTATTTAAGTTATTATTTTTTCGTTTTAATTAAATGAAATAGTTACCGTTTGGTTGCCATTGCCCCCAAATTGAGTCGCCAACAAAGAGCCTCATTTTAATGCACACACACGTTCGAAATGGTTTTAATTCAGATTCAGTCGGCGTCCAGCCATATTTTCTTGCCATATTTTTACTAGTTTCATACCAAAATTCAACAAATTTGAGTCTAAAAGACTAAAAAAAAAAAATTTCATTTGCTAGCAGTTCATGAGAATTTCCATTGCCTTAAGGGAAAGGGCAATCATATACTTTAAGATTTATTTCACCATTTCTTAAGTTTATCCAAGTTTGAAGAGAAGATTGTTAAGTCGAGAAACAAAGCAAGTCAATATATATATATATATATATATACATAAATGTTATGTAACAAAATACGTTGAAAAAGTAAGACAATACAATTACTTTCACATTTCTTCTTTTCGTCGTAATTTGACATTTTGTGTGGGTATGGGAGTTGGTAATGGATCAATATACTTTAAAAAAATTTTGACATTGACTTCGCAACATTGACGTTTTATATATTTTATGTGAAGGTAATTTTTTTTCATTAACCATAATGTTCGGTAAGAAGTTTGAAAAAATTAAAAAATGTTTGGTTAGAACAGCACTCGTGAGAATTTGGCTTAGGTGGAAACCCCCTTGTTAGCGTATATTTTTGTATTAAAATATGAGGGTGTGGCAATTACCACTTCATGGGCGTATTACTCACAAATTTCGTTAGTAAAACTGAAATTTAAGACTCATTGTCTATTAAGGCGTTGTAATTTAAAAATTGTGGTTATTATAAAAAAGAGAAAGTTATAATTATGAAATAAATATTGATATTATATCATGAATATAATTTTTAAATAATAATTTTAATGAAAATAGTCATTATATTATATGTTTTTTTTTGTATATACATGAAATAAAATTAATTTAACTTTTAAGTGGTAGCAACTCTTATGCACCAAGTACTTTAATATGCCAAATCGTAAGACTAAATAGGACCTCAATCCCCTTCCAATGCTAAATTACCCAAAAAAAAAAGTGATAATCTTATCTCTTTTGTATTCGAGTTTAAATTAATTTTGCGTTTTTTAAGTTTTGTGCATATTATGGCTCAATTTTGAGTGACAGTAAAGAATAAAGGCCGATGCTTAATATATATATATATATATAT
Source organism: Citrus glauca (assembly GCA_029633175.1). Classification (NCBI taxonomy): domain Eukaryota; kingdom Viridiplantae; phylum Streptophyta; class Magnoliopsida; order Sapindales; family Rutaceae; genus Citrus; species Citrus glauca. The sequence goes on along the minus strand of JAQOOD010000003.1, from coordinate 7,366,463 downwards.
ACATACACACACACTTATACAATGGAGCCTGATAAAAATAAGGGCATAACAGAATGGGGAACAGAGATCCCAATCACAACATTACATAACACGCTGATGCTTGATACATGATGTTTCTCATTGATGTCCGAACCTGAGACAAAACAAAAATAAATAAATAAATCTAATGACTTAATTAAAAAAAAAAGCCACCCAGAACCCCAAAGTAATATGTTTGTTTATATGGAGATAAATAGTGTGTATAATATTCACCTAAATTAATGTGTTATATAAATACTTTTATCACGATAACTGGGTTCCGTGGCTGGTTCTCTTCGGACAGTCTCGCAGAGGACAATTAATGCTTGATGATACTTTAGTTTCTGCTTTGTTGTTGGATGGGAGTTCTTGGAATTTGCCATTATTGCATCAGCATTTAGCTATGGATGTTTTTTACATTATCAAGCGGAAGTTGCCACCTCAGAGAGTTGCAGCTACAGAATCCTGTCGCATTTTGATTAACACGAGGAGTACTTGGTCAAATCAGGTTACCACTGCGGTTTGTATTTTTGGTATATCAATTGTGCTGCATCGTTCGGTGGAGTTTCTCGGGATGGAGGGCTATATAAGAGCTAGTTGTTCTTCCAAAGGTTAATATCTTCTATGGTGTGCTCTCTCTGATTTACTCCATTCAATGCTAGTTAAAAGGGTGGTTACCGATTCCAGGTGTAAGTTATGTAATGAGATGTGTGAGATTAATCTGAATGCCTTGATTTATTCTGAATGTACAGAGGAAGTGTGGCAGTTGACTTGACTCAGTTTGAGGGGATTTTGATGTGTAGTTCTTTTGTTATCACGTGGGAATCGTTTCAATATTATGCTTCGATTTAAACTAATGAAGAGCTCAGCTTGCTGATTTTAATTATGCGGGGCAGTTTGGAGTGTAAGAAATAAAATGCTTTGTGAGGGTGTTCATGACAAAGTTGCTTGTGTTGTGGCTGTTGGAGAATTTCGAATATGGAGGAAAAGAATAAAGAAATTTCTTAAGATTTAAGACGTGTTTGCACACTTTTCTTTAAGAATTTATTTGTTCTTATCAATCTTGGTTTGCTATAAAGTTTTAATGGAAAATTACCCCCAAGATATAACAAATTTTGAATACAATCTCTAACAAATAAGATTGTATTCCATAAAACAAAAAAAATATGTAATTATCTGGTATATTAATATAATGTATGTATTTATTTTAATGAAGAAGATGTTTTTATGAAAGATTATAACCATTAGAAATTATACTTCTTCAAAGACACTTTTTGGTTTGAAATTTGTATCTATTCATAATTGAAATTTCAAGCTTTACTAATTGTTTATACAGTTGGCGCGAAAATACACTTTATGGAAGAAAACGGTTAGCCGTTTTCTCAATAGCAGCAAACCGTTTTATTCTAGAATGTCAAAATAAGTTGTTCTCTAGAAATAAACGATTAGCTATTTTCTGTAGAATATAAAACATACTCTCCGAAATTAAACGGTTAGCCTTTTTTTTCCCCAAAAACGGCAATCTATTTTATTCCAAAATGTCAAACCAAAATTAAAAAATGTTACAATCTTTCTTACAATGGCTAGGAAAGAGGGGATGTGGTCTAATTTTCATCGATATGGTGGGAAATTTGGGCATGATATTTTTACTGATTCTTATTTGGTGGTTAATGTCTCGCAGCCACCTATTCATGGGGTGGTTTGAGCTTAACACCGATACCGATGCAGCTGTTGATGTTTAAGCTTGGGAAGGTTGGTTTTGCAGCTGTAGTGCATAATCAGGATGGTGTGGTTATGGTATCAACGATTGATTTTAGGGTTAGTTCAAATGATTTTAGGGTCGGTTAAATTTGTTCTTCACCTGGGTTGTATCTAGTATCTTATATGAACGGAGGATCTTTCATAATTTTTAATTTGTTTCCTTTAATTGTTTCTTAAAAAGTATTTAACAGTGGTCAGTGTTTAGTGTCTTATGTAAATGGAGGATTTTCCACAATGTTTAATTTTTATATTATTACCAATATAAAAATGTATTGCTTCTACTCGAAACCATAAATTTAGAATTAATTTTATGTTTAAAACAATTTTAGGAGGGAAAAACACCAGCTGGGCGGTAGTGCCATCACCCAGTGGGCTTTGCCAACACAGCCTAGCCGCTGGAAATCAGACCCATACAGGCCTTAAAAGTTAAGGCTCTTGGACACGACCCAATTCAGAAGATGTTGGTCGTGTTCGGCCTAATTGGACAAAATTTGGAATTTCAAGATAGGCCGTTCACAGACTGAGAAGCATGTGCCTCTTAATTCGCTGACCTCTTGTGGCTTACAAAAATATATTCTTGTTGGACAACTTAAAAGCACATTAAAAAACTGAACAAAAAGAATTAGCTGTTCAATAAGTCTTAAGTGTATGTAAAACAAAATGTTGACACAATAAAAATTAAAGTATTGACCCTCATAATGTATAAAGGGAATGAAAGAATAATAGTTTAAATCTCAATGGTCTTTTGATTAAGAGCCATGTATCTCCATCTCTCTTTCTCCACAAAATCTGCATCCAAGAATCTTGAAACAAATGCCCAAAGCCTGTATGTATCTTCAAAATTCGTCAAACATCCCAGAGCAGCCGTTACAACAGATACCCCAGATCGTTTTTCATTTGTTCCACTTCTTGTCTCCAGTACTCTCACCCTTTCTTGTTCATACTCGCCGGAGAAAAAAATGTTCTGCAGAAATCCACAACTTAGAGAGATGTTATGTCTATCTCCAAGCTTCTGTACGAGTGCAGGATCAATCTTGGTGCCGTTCCAATCAAACACATTGAATGCTAGAGATGGCCCTCGGTCAAACATTACCTTTGGTCCATAGATTCTGACAAGGGGAATCCCGGTCTCTGAGTGTGGATGATGGAGATTCATTAGTGCATTTGCTAACCAGTTGATCAAGTACCTTGCTCTGTTGCTTATAAATATCAGGCCTAATGCATCTGCATGATCCAGGCCTTTGCATTCGACTAGTTTTGAGCTTTCACCACTAATGCTGCTTTTCGGGAATTTGGATTGGGAAGATTCATCGAGTGTCTCTAATTCAATGATTTCTGAAAATGATGGCTCCTTGCGTAGCTCAGAAGTGCTTACAGTTACTGCTGTATCATCTTTCTGAGCCTCTACCACTGATTGTCTCACAGGAGGGACAAGACTTACAATCCCCATGATTGTGGATACACTTGAAGTTGAGCCGCTTAAGACTGAAGCACTGGATTTCTTGACAAACAAGCAACCGAACCCGGATGGGTTTGCTCCAAAAATCTTGTAAAATGAGCAAATGAGAAAGTCTGGCTTAAAGAGTGAGAGGCCTAAGGTGTCCATGTCTTTAGACCCCAATGCTGTTGCATCAAGCAACACATGCCACCCCTTTTCTGCAGCCACATTCATCCACATGTAAGAATACCTGGCTCCAGTCACCTTTGATTGAAGTGGGAAAACAAATAGCCCCCTTTTCTTCTTCTTCTTCTTCCTCTTGCCGACTATCTTCTTCATCAATTTTCCCGAGTGAATTCTTAGATTAGGCCATGCGAACTCTGCTGATGATACTCGTGCTCCTCGCTTTTTGGAGCTTTCAATCATCAACGCAGCTGCCTCATTTTCATGGTCATAAACGGTGAGAAGTCTTGGATTAGAATAAAATGGGTAAGATTCTGCCAGAAGCTTAAACGCTGATGATTGGTTGGCCGTGAACACCAAAGTGTAATCATCTTCAGAGATGTTCATGAAATCCATGATTCTTTTCCTGATTTTGGATTCCAATTCTGATTCTTCACTACCATATTGCAACCAAGAATTCAAGTTCACTGACCTGTAGCAAATGTCAAAGAATGGCGGCTCTAATTGCACTGATGGAAGAGGAGAAGACGACGACGTCGAGGCAGCTGATGAATGTACGTTTGAAGAACAACTGTGCATCTGAGAGTAAGAGAAGAGACCGTGGCCAATGTAATCAAAACAGACATAGTTGTTTAAGTAGAGATGAAAATAGTCTTGAGCTCGGATTCGGTCAGCCTGATCGGTTTGCAAGTATTGTGGGAACACTTTAGTGAAGTTAGCAAATGATTCTTGCAATGAAGGGAGGGACTCATGGTTGGTGAATTGAGCATTTGGAAAAAGAGAGGAAGTTGTAGTAACTTTGAACTCATGCCGGGCGGCGGCCGCGGTTCTCGGAGACTTTGGAGCTTCAAGTTCATGAGGGTGATGATGATGGTCCAAAGGAAGGCCATGAAATGGATTTGGACAGCAACCACGGCAGCAGGCTTCTGATAAGGCCTCTCCTGTGCAAGGTGAAAGCATTCTGTTTTTCTACTTCTCCTCTCGCAACTTATTTATTTGCTTGTGTTTTTAGTTCTTCTCAGTTGAAGTCACCCAATGAACTCCGGTTGTTGGATTGGATGGATATTATGGAATAATGTCTTCGTTGATTTTGCCGTATCGAGCAAGTAGTTTCCGTTGACTCGGTCTTCCATTGATTAATGACAAGCATTTGGGCCGTACTTTGCCTGCTCACTTCAGAATTGTTAAGCTCGTATTGCTTAAATTGTTAACTGAAACCATTTATTGGTGGTGTTGAACTTTTGAATTTAGTGAACAACAAAGCTCAACGTACTGTCATATTAACCTTATACTAACTTGATCAGGTCAGGGCAACGGTATATAAAAGACGGAATTGAAGTACGATCACATAATTATTTTACAGCGTTGAAAAAACAAAATTTTTTACTATAATTTTAAACCTGATGAAAAAAAAAAAAAATTAATGACCAAAGATGCTCTGGGCATATGCTGGCATGCAAAAGAACAAGCAGAAAAGGGCAAGGAGAGATTTTGAGACTCGATAGTGGCCGGCAAAAGATGGCAAATCCATGTTCCGAATGGTGGCAGTGGGCGATAGCTGTACTGGCATTGGCAGTATGGATACCCACCTTCACCAATTTCATGTGAATGACATAAATACGTACTTTCCAAGTCGATGTTATCAAGACTTAAAGAGAGGTCAGCTTCAAAAATTTCAACTGCACCTTTTTGTGCCCGCTAATATTTGGACATTTCTACAATGTGTAAAATCATAAATGACACGGTTGGACGGATTGATACGTCTTTTCCTGAATTATACTTAAGAGCTGAATTGATACATCTTTTCCTAAATTATGCTTAGGAGCTTGTAGGAAATGCATAGAAGCTGCTGAGAAGAGATAATTAGGATGGTGATTAATTTAAGTTTTCAATTATTTGAAGGAAAGGAAAGGTCCACACAACACATGTACAAGTTAAAAAACAAAAAAATGAAATTGTTGAGAGTGGGATTTGAACCCACGCCCTTTCGGACCAGAACCTTAATCTGGCGCCTTAGACCAACTCGGCCATCTCAACCACTTGACTTATTGTTCAATAAGAAAATCTAAAAATAATATTTGCGGGGAAGGTGTTCAATAGTCCAAAAGTAACAAAGGTTACATGATGGTTTCCACTTCACTTGTGGATGTGTTTTTAACCCATCAAATAAAACAAGCAACCAAAGCCCGGGTGCGTTAGCCCGAATCAGATGTGATTAAAAAGATCAAACATAACTCTCATCTCTCATGTGATCATCTAGCTCAAATTTTCTTGCTATTGCTTACAGCCAAGAGGTCGGAGAATTCATACAACTTGGTCTGTGATCAGATAGATTAGCTCGTCGAGCCCAGTGGTAATCCATGTGCCCTTTTGAGTCTTGAGGGCACAAGTTTGAGACCCGGTAGTAGATTAGTTTAATTTTCGTTCACGCCAACGATTAGCGTACTCTCACATACGTTAGCCAAATTAGAAGAAAGGAACAACTTTGAATTGTCTTAATTTTCTACAAGCAGCAACTCAGGCATAGCTCCTTCAACCACTCATCATTCTTCTTCAACCATTCAAACAATCCAAGCTTGAAAAATCAAGTAACAATTAATTGATGGAGGAGGCGGCTGCAAGAACACAATCATCTAAAGCATTTCAAGCAACCACCACAATTTATTGTAAAAGAACTTATCAACTTTTTTTTTCGTCTTCTTTTAAAATATTTTTACAGTTAATGCCCCTAGATATGTATGCTGCAGTTGTTGTAGACTAAAATGATCATCGCCCCAATCTTAACCACACAACCCATCCAACAAGTTAATTCTCAATATGGTTGACAACGCCAGGGGTGGACCAACGTTGTTTTTATTGATGATGATAAATAATTTCGGTACCATTTAGTCAATCTAAATTCCAAAATGTCATATTCTAATGCTTGACAATTCATTAGTCACAACGGATGGGTTTTGACTTTGTTTAATAAATACGTAGAGAAATCTAGAATAATCCAAAGTCCAAACTAGGCAGCGAAAATCAAAAACCAAATATATTTGAAAAGCTCACCTCTCAAAGATTTTGTAGACCAATAAGAAAGAATAGGAGGAAAAAATAGAGTAGTACTAATTAGAAATGATAATGTTGGGGTATTGGTACAGAAAGAAATAATATTTTCTTCAAACACGAGCAGCCAAGTAAGATGTGCATAAAACTAGCAAGTGAAGCTATAGTGTCGCTCGTTTGTTGTAGTAAAATGAGAAACTTGGACACTAAATTAACAAAGCATCATCATCTTTCCCCACATATATTTCAATGCAAACTGTTACATTAATTAATCCGTGGAATAAAGCTATTGGCAAACTCTTAATTATCAATGTATCATTATATATGGACATGATGAACATGTTGAATTTCAATCAGTTCATGCATGTGACACCTCAACATTATAATAAATAATATTTTTTTTTTTCATTTATGTTACATATCCATCTGCCGGTTTAAGATAATTGAAGAAGCCGTTATTGCATCTATAGCTTCTTCACTGATCAGACTATCAAATCCAAATTTGGAAATGGCATTTTTCAATATATTTGATCTGATAAACAATTACACAACAATCGCAATACATACCCCATGGCTAGCACAATATAAAAATCGCAGTGCTGATATAAATATAGTAAGAAAATGAAGCATAAACATATACATAAACACACATTAATACGGTTTTCTGATGATCATACCTTCATATCTACATGGAAATACTGCATATATATATATATATATACATACACACACTTAATTTAGCCGTTGAAATTATTTAAAAGCTGAAGCAGTTATAGGGCAACTCTCCTTTGGCAGGTCATTGAAAAAATAGAACAATAAGTAGAATAGGCACCATATAAATATATTATATGATCTTTGCCCTTGGCCATCACCTGCCAAAGGAGAGAAGCCCTACAACTAAATCGCTTACTGCTTCTGCTTGCTTCAGTAAACTCTAAATTTTACTGAACTGAAGCTGCGTATTTATAGGCCCTTCTTTAAGGGCAGGGACGGGAACTACTCACCACCCTCTATAGATATGAAAACAGAATAAACGGTTGAAGAAATAGGATATGCCATGGATGAAATATCTTTTTAGCGCATGCTTTCTACGCATTATATTCTATGAGACTATGAGAGTCGATTTTTCTTTTCATCTGAAAAGCCGCTGTCATCAAATTAACGTTTGATGTGTGAGAGAGAGATTCCAATTCTAATTAGACACAGTGATCTTCTTTCAATCTCTCTCTCTCTCTCTCTCTCGCCCCATATAAATTCATTCATGTATGGTGAAAGTGAAAGTGAAAAGTGATGAAGAGAATTGAAGAAGAGAAAAAGGAGTACTCTTGAAGGGAGCAGATGCCTTTGCCTACTTTATTCTGGCAAGCAAATCCTCGGCCTCGGGGTATATCCTATGACATATTCTTTCTCATCATTTTGAGTTTCTTTATGATTTTTCTTTTTTCTCTTGGTCTCGGCTTTTGGGAGTGTGGAATTCCAAATAACCCTAATTTTTTCATCGTCGTTGTCGTCGTCCAATCAGAATAGTTTCAGGGAATATCCAATTAATCTTTTTTTCCAATTAAAAGGGGGAAATAAAGAAATTAAAAAAAAAAAAAACTCGAGTAACATAAAACTTTGCATTTACCGAAAATAAAACCACCTTCAAACTCGCAGTTTATTAACTTTTTTTTTTTTTAATTACAAATTCAATAAACTCACAGAATTCACATTTTCTTTTTTATTTTTTCAAGTTCAAATCAAGAAGACAAACATCAAATTAACATATATATGATGATGAACTGATGATTGACGTTACTTAGAATTGTTACTTGCAAGTCTCTCCCTCAGTATCCTGACTCCCATGTACCTGCAACATATCACAACACAACAAATTAATTAAACCTCACATAAACTTACCAAAATATTGCTTACGTATTTGCCTGTGGTCAGGTTAACGTACCTTCCAAGCATCATGACCGTGGCTTGCGGATTAGTCCCCGGGGAGTAATAAAACGTGGATCCGTCGACGACCCTCAATGCATCAACCCCAAGAACCTTATAATCATGATCAACAACCTTACCAACTTGGCAACCTCCATGATAATGCCATATGGTCATCACTGTGTCCCTGCAAAATTGTTCCAGTGATGTTGATGCATTGCTATGTTTCGGCAGCAAATTCAACGGCATACTAGCAGTCATGTTTAGCAGTGTTTCCACCGACATATTATCGTATTTAAACTTAGAAAATGATTTTGATTCAATTATTTTCCCTATGGTTGAGATGCCCTTTACACATCTTTGTAAGTCTTCAGGTTCCTTGAAGTAATTGAATGTGACAGACGGGTTATCTTTCGGGTTACGGGTTCGGAGCTCCAAATGGCCCGTGGATAATGGGCCGACAATCTTTTCTAAAATGAATCCGCCTCTGCTTGGCGATGGCGACCCACCGGCGAAGTTTACGCCACTTGCGCCTTCTATGTAGCTTCCAAACTGGGTAATTCCGACGACCTGGATGAGGGAAACCTCCACCGGAACAGGGGACGGTATAAAAATGGCATTCATGGGATTATCAGACATCCCTTGACCAACCAAGGGCTGGTCCAACACAACCGTGATATTATGGGCCTTGAGGTGGTCTGCTCGGCCCACTCCACTCAACATTAAAAGTTGTGGGCTTCCCAGTGCTCCAGCTGACACTATGATCTCATTCTTAGGCCCATTCCTGAGATATGCTATGTGCTCGGCTCCTGTTGCATCATTGAAGGCCACTCCATGGGCCAGTGGCCTGGCCTTTCCTGTTTAAAACTTCAAAATGTCAGTCAATCATCAAGATTGATAGTAGTAGCCGACCACATGGTTGATCTCTTGCGTGCGACACATACCTTTATTTCTGAAGAGAATCTTGTGCACAGAGGCACGCAAGAGCACAGTGAGGCCACTGGGATTAGCATACTCCAACAAGTCAGCAGCTGTGTGTCTTTGGTTATTTTGGTCAATTATTGTCCCGCCAATCTTCGTGCCATACAAATGATCGTAAGTGAAGCCATTGTACGGCAACACCCCTACCTCCACCAGCCCATCTCTCAGAGGTCGACTGCCACGGCTGCATCGGCGGCCTGAATACCACCTTCTTCTCCACCCACTGGTATGATTCATTCACTAAACGTCCGTCCCACCCCGCTTCTCTAATTTAACAAAAGTAAATAATAATCGGGAAAAAAAAGTAAGTTCAGTAAAGATTAGGGTTTAAATTGAAGTTTAGCTCGTCGATAATAATTTTATACTCGAGCCCCCTTGCATCTTAAATTACTAAATAATGACGCTCTAAAGGCTGACGTTGCCACATTGTAACCACTGCCGAATGGTAATTCACAAGCATTACTACCAGTCAGTTACCTGACAAAAGAAGGCTCAGCGCGTGTGTAGAAGCCGGCATTGATGCAAGTGCCGCCTCCTAAAGCGCGGGCACGAGTACTGATGACGCCATCTTTGGAGATGAAGCGCTGCGAGGCAGAGGTTGGTGAGAGATCAGCGAGTTCAGCGCTAAAAGATCCCGAGTTGGTGATGTTGGGGTTTCCGTAAGGCGAGTCACCGCGTTCAAGTAGCAACACGGAGGCGTTTTGGGAGAGCGAGGCAGCTAACGGGCAGCCGGCGGTGCCACCTCCGATGACGATGTAGTCGTAGTAGGACACTGGTTTTGCTGCAGTTGCGTTGCGCATGAAACTGTAGTTCGGAGCTGCTGTGTACACAAAAAGTGATGTATAAAATATGGGGATCATAGAGAGGGTCCAGGTATGTAAGATGTAACATACCACATTCTTTTTTATTTTCCTAATCCATCATTAGATTTAACTTAAAACAAGTGCAATGGCTAAGATGTTTCTGTTGGGTTATTAACATTATACTCCCCTTTATTTGCTACAAAATTATAAAAGGAACAAAGCTTAAAATATTGACACATAAATCCACAAATTTACAATTTATTATTCAATAATATTAAAACATTTTAATTAATTTAAAATATAGTTAAATAATGAATTACTTAATTATATTATAACATTTAATAACTAAAAATTGATTATTATTTAACAACTTAATATAACTAATAATAAATACTTAAATAATATTTAAAATAAAATTATAATATAATATTACGTTATTTAATTATATTATAATATTAGTATATAAAAATTAATTATTTTTAAATATTTAATAACACTAATAATAAATACTTAAATATTAATAAATTGAATAATATTAATTTAAAATTAATAATAATCTAAATAATGATATAAAATGTTATTACTTATACTATAATTAATATTGCACCAAACATGATATTGTATTCCAGTTTAATACACGTTAATGACACACACCATAGTACAATACAGCTAATGTAATACAATATAGTGTGTCAAATGACCTTGTTAATTTCACTGATAAATTAATTTATTCTTATATATGAATTAATATTTTTTAAATTAATAGTCTTTCTTATTAATTCATTAATTTAATATATAATAAAAACCATGTATTAAATAAAAATCATATTTTATGATAAATATGAGTATGAAATTGATCTTTTGTTCTTAATTTGTAGTTAATATTTGTTTCATAATCTTATTCAATTTGCAGTAAATAATTTCAATATGCAATAAAAATATATTTCACCAATTAATAATTTTTTTATTGTTTAATAAGAAGGTATCAAAAAAATTTAGAAGCTTTTAATAAGAATTTGGAGGCAAAGCCATTTTATGCTCCACACTTATTTGAAAACGTTTTTCACATCTCATGTTTGATAAATTTGAGTTAGTGATAGAATTTAGTTGCTAATTGCTAGAGATGTGGAACTGAAACTAGTGGGCATGTAAAAAATTCAATAAGTTTTTTATATCATTTTAATTAATTTATTTAGTATGAATAAAAAATTATTTTTATCAAGAATATATTTGACTTAGGTAAGTGTATGGAGTCAATTTTCATTTTAGGTAAGTGTGTGGAGTAAATTTTCTTTTTAAAACTTTGAAGATGGGTGTGTGAATTAATAATGAAAAAAATCCTCACCTTTTGATTTAAGTTTTAAAAATAAAAATAAGTAGGACTAATGAGTCAAAAATATAGTATTATCTGATTATTTTCTAATTTTAAAATAAAACAGGGATTGCAGTGTAAGTAACCTAAAAGGCCAAAAAAGGTGGCATGTTAACCACTGTAGTAACATAGTAGGATCCTGGATGATATTATTACTTTTTTCATACATGCATGTGACAAATTCATGTGTTGCACTTATATTATTACGATAAAATTAACTCTAAAAATCAAAGTAAAATTGCCAATTAAATTAATTTGTTACCTTTTTGACATGCACTAAAGTCGTGAAAGAAGAGAAATGTAGCAAGAGTAGCAACAAATGACAATCTCAGGTACCCAAGATCCATGATTTGATGAAATAACAGTTCTCGTGTGAGGCCTTTTGATCAATTAATTATACACACACATATATATAGGGGGATTACTGTTGTCTAATAAGAAGGCAACAAGCTTTGATACGGTGACGACAAATTCCGCATGCACAACGATTTCTTGCTCACTTTGTCGGGTAAATGGAAGCTAAATTTCCTCAGAAGCGCACACAAGGAATCAGAGAAAATGCGATGCCGCCAAGCCGGTGGTCCGCGAATTTTACACAAGCAACATTGGAATGAGCTACTATTTAATTGGCACAGAATTGAGAGGTTGGAGAGATAGAACTGAGTTTCAGTGAACAAATGAAACTGATGAAGCTCTATTTATTACTTCAGCTGAATATCAGGGTGCCTATTTGTACATGAAATGAGACTATGAGCGAGAGAAGCAGTCGATACTTGTAAGTTGCGTGTGAGAGGGCTGAACCTTAAAGATGCTTTAAGGTAGCCCTCTCCTTTCACTAAGGCTACACCAACCAACTGATACAACCCATCACTTATTGCCAATTAATTACGCTTGATAATATCTTCTAATGCCTTGATTTTTGGTACTTATTTTTGGAATTAATGGAGATTATGAAATTACGCCGACTGGTTGTACAAAATTGTCTTGATTTCTGGCCATTAGATTTTATTCATTAATGATTTTAGCAAACGGGATACTTTTTAATAAAACTCTCTTATCAATACCATGAAGTAATCTGAGTATTTTAACTTGTTTTGAGCGAAAGTATATAAATTGTGCCACTACAAAATTGATTTAGGGAATTTTAATAAATATTTCTGTTGTAAACATCTGTATGTATGTCTGTAATATAATTTTAGAAAAACCGATATATGCAGACTTTGACATCACAAAGTTAATTAAGTTCTTATATATATATATATATGATGGTAAACATCAACATATTTGTAACGAAAAATGAAATGTAGGGGAAAAATAAAAATAAATATAAAAATATAAAAGGGTTTGGGGAAGATAAGCTTAGGTTAATGCGTGGAGTAGGGGGGTACCGCAAGTTCAGCATCAGTTGGATGGAATCTAAATAAATGAACTTCCCGGAAACTTCAAGCAATGCATTGACTACAAGCCACCAATGTCTGTGGCTAAGAGTGTCACAAGAGCATCTCCTCTTCCACGAGTAAAGATCCTGTACTTATTTGAATTTTTATAATTTTTAAAAAAATTTATGTTATGTATTTTTAAGTAATAATATATAAATAAAATTTAATTTTTTATTTTTTATCTATTTATTACTAAACACATATATATATTTATTTATTTAAGAGAAAATCAGATCATGAGAGAATATTGATCCCTCCTCCACAGCATGTACTTTCAGTACACTATACAGAATGAAAGCAGAACAAGTTAATTTCACTACTTGATTATGTGGTGCTTTTCCATTTTTGATTTCTTTGTTTAATGTGCTGGTCTCGGTGCATGTGCAAGAGATCGATAAAGAATATTTACTTCTAATGTTGAAAGGATTAGTAGTACACACACACACACACACACACACACACACACACACACACACACACACACACACACACACACACACACACACACACACACACACACACACACACACACACACACACACACACACACACACACACACACACACACACACACACACACACACACACACATATATATATATATATGAGTAATGATACAGTAACAAATTCTTATATAAATTTATTTTGTACAAACTTACGTGGTATGATAAGATTAGTTGAATGAAAATATAACTTAATAAAAACAAATCATGTGGGCCAAGTGATATTTAATTCAACCAATCTTATCCTGCCACATCAGTTTGTACAAAATAAATTTGTACAATAATTTGTGGCATAATCATTACTATATATATATATATATATATCTTAAGAAAAAGAAATCAAGAACATGTTATTTTGCGTGTCTAGATCTTAGCCTGTGCAAACAAATAAAAGTTTCATATAATTAACCAAAAATGGGTCGATAAAAGTGACATTGGCATGACGAAAGCTTTTGATTAGTGTCAACGCGCTCTCCACCAGAAATGGCATGCAAAAGTGACAATTAAAATCACAATTACTTTAAGATCACGTTTATTTTTGTATCATCTTTTGCGGCGACTTACGTGCCCATTCTGAAATGACACACCTCTGGAACAGCATATAATTATTTACTCGTTCTCTTTGAGGATGAGATGGTCTTGTTGTCATCAAAATTATGATGGGTCAATTTGAAAGTAAAGAGTGTGTAATAAAATAATTTAAAGACACTGTTAAGTCTTTTATATACCACAAAAAGCATAGATACGTCATACACAGTTTAATGTTGTTCGGTAATCATAAATTTTCATTCATGACCCTTCAAATATTGATGATATATTTATCTATTAATTTGCAATCTAAAAACTTAGCGTGTCAACAACAGTAAAATTTTGGGCATATAACCAGATTTTTTAGGATGTAGTGAGGGCACTGCACCAAAGTTAGGATACCATATTTCTCAATTAAAGATTTGATTTGATTTATAAAAAAAACTTGAGTAACATAAAACTTTGCATTTTCCGAAAATAAAACCACCTTCAAACTCACTTTCCATAAATGCAGTTTATTAACTTTTATTTATTTATTACAAATTCAATAAAACTCACAAAATTCAAATATTCCCTTTTATTATTATTATTTTTTTAAAAGTTCAAATCAACGGAAAAAAAAAAAAATCAAATTAACATATATATGATGATGATTGACATTACTTTGAGTCGTTACTTGCAAGTCTCTCACTCAGAATCCTGACGCCCATGTACCTGCAACATATCACAACACAACAAATTAATTAAACCTCACAGAAACTTACCAAAATATTGCTTACGTATTTGCTTGTGGTCAGGTTAACGTACCTTCCAAGCATCATGACCGTTGCTTGCGGATTAGTCCCCGGGGAGTAATAAAACGTGGATCCGTCGATGACCCTCAATGCATCGACCCCAAGAACCTTATAATCAGGATCAACAACCTTACCAACCTGGCAACCTCCATGATAATGCCATATGGTCATCACTGTGTCCCTGCAAAATTGTTCCAGTGATGCTGATGCATTGCTGTGTCTGGGCAGCAAATTGACCGGGGCACTGGCAGTCATGTTTACCAGTGTTGGCACTGACATACTCTCGTATTTAAACTTAGAAAAAGATTTTGATTCAATTATTTTCTCTATGGTTGAAATGCCCTGTACACATCTTTGTAAGTCTTCAGGTTCCTTGAAGTAATTGAATGTGACGGACGGGTTATCGTTCGGATTTCGGGTTCGGAGCTCCAAATGGCCCGTGGATACTGGACCCATAACCTTTTCGAGAATGAATCCGCCTCTGAAAGCTGGATCATCAAGTGCTTTCATGTTTTCAATTGCTTCGGCTATAGCCTCTGGGGTCCTTTGTTTGGGAGGCACTTTAGACAGCTGTCCAATCTGCATATGCGAACAAATATTTTTGGAAAATCAGCGTAATGTACCATTTTACCCTCAACCATGCAGGAGTTGAGGGTTCTTGAGGAAGCAGATGACGGCTCTTTATATTTAAAACACGGGACTTCAAATGAAATTACGTAAAGGCCTGTTTACAAACGAATTACTTTGCTACTAGGCTAGCCCGAAAGGGGATGAATACTTGTACCTTGGGAGAGAACATGCCATAGTCTCTTGGCGATGGCGACCCACCGGCGAAGTTTTCGCCACTTGCGGCTTCTATGTAGCTTCCAAACTGGGTAATTCCGACGACCTGGATGAGGGAGACCTCCACCGGAACAGGGGACGGTACAAAAATGGCATTCATAGGATTATCAGACATCCCCTGACCAACCAAGGGCTGGTCCAACACAACCGTGATGTTATGGGCCTTGAGATGGTCTGCTGGGCCCACTCCGCTCAACATTAAAAGTTGTGGGCTTCCCAGTGCTCCAGCTGACACGATGATCTCATTCTTAGGCCCATTCTTGAGATATGCTCTGTGTTTGGCACCTGTTGCATCTCTGAAGACAACTCCATGGGCTTGTGGCCTTGCCTTTCCTGTTTAAAACTTCAATGTCAATCAATCATCGAGATTGATAGTAATAGCCAACCATTGGTCAATTTCTTACGTGTCACATTTACATACCCTTTAATTCTGAACAGAACTTTATGCACGGAGGCATGCAAGAGCAAAGTGAGGCCACTGGGATTAGCATACTCCAGCAAATCAGCAGCTGTGTGTCTTTGGCCATTTTGATCAAATATTGTCCCACCAATCTTCGTGCCGTACATATGATCGTAAGTGAAGCCATTGTACGGCAACACCCCTACCTCAACCAGCCCATCTCTGACGGCCGACTGCCACTGCCGCATCGGCGGCTCGAATGCCACCACCTTCTCCACCCACTGGTACGATTCATTCACCAACCGTTCATCCCACCCCGCTTCTCTAATTTACCAAAAGTAAATAAAATCAGGAAAAAAAAGTTCAGTTCAGTAAAATTAGAGTTTAAAATTGAAGTTTAGCTCGTCTGTGATAATTTTATACTTAAGCCCCCTTTTATCTTAAATTACTAAATAATGACCCTCTAAAGGTTGGCGTTTCTACATTGCATCCCTTGCTGAATAGTATTCACAAGCATTACCACCAGTCAGTTACCTGACATAATAAGGAGCAGCGCGCGTGTAGAAGCCGGCATTGAGGCAACTGCCGCCTCCCAAAACGCGGGCACGGGAATTGATGACGCCATCTTCGGAGATGAAGCGCTGCGAGGGAGAGGTTGATGAGAGATCAGAGAGTGCAGCGCCAAAAGAACCCAAGTTGGTGATGTTGGGGTTTCCGTACGGCGAGCCACCGCGTTCAAGTAGCAACACGGAGGCGTTTTGCGAGAGTGTGGCGGCTAACGGGCAGCCGGCGGTGCCACCTCCGATGATGATGTAGTCGTAGTAGGACACTGGTTGTGCCGCAGTTGCATTGTGCATGAAACTGTAGTTCGGAGCTGCTGTGTACGCAAAAAGTGACGTATATAACATGGGGATCATATATTCCGTTTTTCAAACATGCATGTGACAGAGTCATGGGTGCACATATATTATTAGGATAAAATTAACCGGAAAAATCAAATTAAAATTGCCAATTAAATTAATTTATTACCTTTTTGACAGGCACAAAAGTCATGAAAGAAGAGAAATGTAGCAAGAATAGCAACAAATGACAATCTCAAGCACCCAAGATCCATGATTTCATGAAATATCAGCTCTCGCTGAGGCCTTTTGATCAATTAATTATACACAAGCGCACACACAAACATATATATAGGGGGATTGCTGTTGTCGAATAAGAAGGCAGCAAGCTTTGATAAGGTGACGACAAATTCTGCACGCACAAAGATTTCTTGCTCACTTTGTCGGGAAAATGGAAGCTAAATTTCCTCCGAAGCGCACACAAAGATTCAGAGGAAATGCGATGCCGCCAAGCCGGTGTCAGCGAACTTTATACAAGCAACATTGGAATGAGCTACTAATTAATTTGCACCGAATTGAGAGCTTGGAGAGATGAAACTGACGTTCATTGAAAAAATGAAACTGATGAGGCCATATTTATTACTTCAGCTGCATTTCAAGGTTGCCTTTTTGTACATGAAATGAGACTATGAGAGAGAAGCAGTCGATTGTCGGATATTTCATTAAGGGTGCTTTAGGCACACTGTATTGTATTATGTTGTATTGTATTATTTTAATGCTAGTGTATTATATTATACTGTATTGTATTAGTACTGTATTATAATAATATTGTACAATATTTGGTGCTACACTGTACTATATTTTTTTTAATTAATTTAAATTGCATTAATATTTTATGTTATTATTTATATTATTATTAATTTTAAATTAATAATATTTAAATTTATTCATATTTAAATATTTATTATTAGTTATATTATATTATAATTTATTAATAAATTATAATATAAAAATATAAATATAATATAATATTATTAAATAAAAAATTAAATATTTATTAATTTATATTAAATTATAATTTAAAAATAAAAAATATTATATAATATTATATTAAATTAAAAAGTTATCTTTATTTTTTATTATTATTATAAGTAAAAACAAAAAACAATTGAAAAATAAAGAAGAAGGAAAAAACAAAAGTTAAAATAAAAACAATTGGAAAAGAAAGAAGAAGGAAAAAAAAAGAAACGGAAGCTGGAAAAGAGAAAAAAAAAAGAAAAGCTAAAACAAAAAGCAATTGAAAAAGAAAGAAGAAGAAAAAAAAAAGAAACGCAAGCTGGAAAAGAAAAAAAAAAAGGAAAGCTTATGCGGCAACTGCCACATAAGCCAAACCCGACTCACAGTCGGGTTTAGCTTATGCAGCAATTGCCGCATCAGCTACAGTACCCCAATACCATGTAATGTTTTTCCAAATATGGTATTGGTATTAATTTAATGTGAATAATAATTTAATACCTTATTAATACTACAACCAAACACACCCTAAGGCTATACCGACCGACTAATACAACTGTCCTACACTAATATTGCCAATTAATTACGCTTGATAATATCTTCTAATGCCTTGATTTTTGGTACGCAATAAGTGCAAACCAGCGATGATTTTTGCAATTAATGGAGATTATGAAATAACACCAACTGGTTGTATAAAGTTGTCTTGATTTCTGGCCATTAGATTTTATTTATTAACGACTTTAGCAAACAGGATACGTTTTAATAAAAACTCTCTTATCAGCACTATGAAGTAATCCAAGTGTTTTAAGCTTAAATATATAAATTGCGCCACTAAAAAATTCATTTAGAAAGTTTTAATAAATATTTTTAGTGTAAATATTTGTATGTATGTGTGCGATAAATATTAAAAAAACCTATAAATGAAGACTTTCACATTACAAAGTTAATTAAGTTGTTATATATATAATGAATTATGATGGTAAATATCAGCATATTTTTAATGAAAATAAAATATAGGGGAAAAAATAAAATTAAAAAAAATGATATGGGGAAGAAGGTATTAATGGAATCCAACAACTCGTGCACAAGTAGATAAGTTTGTGTTAATGCATGGAGTGTGGGGACCGCAGTTTCAGTATCAGTTAGATGGAATTTAAATAAATGAAATTTCCGGAGATTTCAAGAAAATGCATTGATTACCAGCGTCCATATTTGCGGTTAACTAACAGTGTCACAAGAGTATCCCAAAACCGATCCTCTCATGATTTGAGTATTATTTAATTTTAAATTTTTTTATTATATATTTTTAAGTGATAATATATAAATAAAATTTAATTTTTTATTTTTTATTTATTAACAACTAATCAATAATTGAATTATTTATTTAAAAAATAATCAGATCAGAAGAGAATTTTGATCCCTTCTTCATAACTTATACTTCTAGCACAATAACACGCAGTGAAAGCACAACGCATTAATTTCACTACTTCATTTTTTTTTCTTAAGATATATGCTACTAATCCTTTCAACAATACACATTGAGAACTAAATATTCTCGTACTATCTCTTGAACATGCACCGGGACCTGCCCGTGTTATTTTTGTGTGTCTAGATCTAGGCATGCAGCTGGTACAAACAAAATAAAAGTTTCATATAACCAAAAAAATGGGTCAATAAATGTGACAGCCTTTTTAGGTATGAAGAGAGGCGTTTGATTTGTGTCATCGCATACTCAACCAGAAATGTCTGCAGGAGTGAAAATTATTATTGCTATTTTAGGATTACATTTATATTTCTATCGTCTTTTGCGGCGAGTTAATTAAAGTTCACTACGACTTTTTCGTGCCCATTCTGAAATGACTCCTCTCTCGAACGGCATATAAAATTATTTACTCATTCACTTTGCGGATGAGATGGGTCTTTAAATGAGATCTCTCCATAAAATACATGCAGCCAGCCATCCTCGTTTGTAGCCAGGGTGCTTAGTTTTTCTTTGCTCCTGTCGTTATCACAGTTATGATTGGTTAATTTAAAAGTAGGAGGAGTGCGTGTTAAACTTTGACTCCAAGGGCGAGCCAAAATTAAAAAAATCCAAGGAGCCAAAAATCATAGATCCGTCATATGATGTGGTGTCCGTACCGAGATCATGCGTATGTGAAAAGTGAAATACTTCGCCGAAGGAAGACACCTCCATTTCTTAGAACTTTTAATATTACGTACCTACACTACGTAAATTATTAAATTTGGATCAATTGCAGAAAGCAAATGATTAATCGGGACCTTTCTATGGTACAGATTCTGCAACAAACGTCTCCCGTCATCCCACCATCAGATTTTCTATTGATTAGTTTCTCACTCCACATCCAACGGCTGATGCTGCAGTCTGTAGCTTACAGATTCTGTAAGCTAGTCAAGTCCGATGGAAGTAGTTCCCAGTAAGACTTTTTACGTTTTTACGTGCAATCATTTGCATCAGACGGACTGCCATCAGTCATCAAGTATTTAATTCATCTTCTTTTCTTTTCTTTTTTTTTTAAAATCTCAAAATTACATCATTTTAAATACTAAATTTATCGCGTTATCCTTATCTTCAATTTTTTTTCCTTTACACTTACTCGGTCATCAGTTCACTTGGGTAATTATCAGAAACATCCCCTGAGGTTTGGCATATTTTCAATTTGATGGATTGTATTCGTGTTTTTTCAAAAACCTCCCCCGATGTTAGTATACTGTTAATTTGACCATTTGTTGCATGATAAAATGACAAATAAAAAATTGTTGGTTCGTACTAAGCATGATTGTTCTGGCGCTAGGGAAGGCGAATACAATGAAAATACCAAATCATCCCTACTACTTTCCAAAATGACTTTGATGAACGAAACAAATAAAAGATTTGAGTCAGATATCGCAGAATTAGAAGGAAGTTTTTTTGCACTTTGCCTCATCCTCATTGCTTTGCTTTCTGCATCAAATTTCTTTCAATCTTGGTGAAGATTTTGCTTTATGCAATATAAGAAAACTAAAAAAAGTAGGTTGTTTTTTTACACAAGTGATAGAAATACTTTTGAATTTAGATAAAGTTACACTATTCACATCAAAGAAATAAGATGATGAAGCCATTTCCCCATATATATATAGCCAACAAATTAGTATTTGGTACAGGAGATGCAATAGAATTTTAAATTTTATTCCTATAGGACTACAAGTGATACAAATGAATACACAAATCGACCATCACTAGCTTAACAAAAAGATTATCGAATGCGTAAACATGAAAAAAATCTGCAAATTGTACATGGTAACTATGCCTAAGTAAAATAACAATTTTGGTTGATAACACCACCAGCAACAGGAGCTTCATACATTCTTTATTAATCGCTAGCTGGTATGCTATAGCTCAGCCAAGTGTAAATGAATGGCAATTGAGATTTCGAGCCTCTATATACCCTTAATAAGTTTTCCCCAACTTCGTCATGGACTACAATTGAAATAAGCAATAGAAAAATAATCATGATACAATGAGTCACATATACAGCATGAACCTACTTTATATTTATTCAAGAGTCTGAAGATAGATACTTGGAGCTTGATTTGCGAAATGATCTGTCAGGAAAGTCTCGATGCAAAATCTTCGTCCCACATTCCAAACAAAACCAAGCATATCAATCCTTTGCCCAGTAACAGTCCTATATATGTAAAGCTTCTCAACAGTCCTATATAAGTAAAGCTTCTCAATAGGGAGTGTTGGCCTTGAATCTGGGGGTCCACTCTTGTCAATAACTTCAACATTCAGTATGGATATCCAAATGCATTGAAATTTTCATTTATAACTCGAACAAATAAGACAAAAATTATCCAAAGACACTGCAATTTTGGACATTGGCTAACAAGCTTGATTATGTTAGGACTTTGTATAGCGCCATAGCTCAGATTCTAGGTTGTTAGGCCAAAGAAAACAGATTTGACATATCACATTATTTAACAACACAACCAGGCTGCATCTACAACCAATTTTCCAAAGTCCTACCAATCTTTAACCTAGTGCATTGCCTAATCAATCTTCTTGAATAATATAGGCAGCAGCGATTATATAAACAATTATCTCCAGCCAACCAGGTATGCCATAAGCTAAATCCAGAGCAGAGAAGGTTTTGCGAATCTCCTAAAAAATAATCAAAGCACTAAAGAGAACATGAAAGGGATGTTGTGTTTCATGGCTTCGATTTGAATAGAGTAAAGAGATAACCATATTTCCTTTTCTTTTTAAGTAGGTGTTAATGTCTGCTGGGTAAAGGCTTTGCTTTTGTTTTTTACTCAATGGACATTCACAAAGTTGAGACTAGTTTCAAAGGGTCCAGCTACGGTACTACAGTGGTACCGTACTACTGTAGTATCCAGCCATTGGATCTAGTCTGGTGATCACTGTTGACTGAATCCAATGACTGGATACCACAGTGAAATGGTACCATTGTGGTACCATAGGCTTCCCCAATTTCAAAACCTAAAGTGAAAATTTTCAAGCTTTCTTAAATTTTTTTTTATCATTAATGGGTCTTTTTACAATTTATCTTTACCAACAATTTATACGAAACGGTATACTAACGCTAAGGGAGACATTTGAAAATATGTGAATACAATCTATCAAACTGAAAATATGCTAAACCTCAGGATAGGTCTGTGATAATTACCCCACTTCACTTTCACTCTAATTTGTTTTTAAACATATTTCGACCTTATTTTTTCAGTTCAAAACATCTATCGTTTGAATTATACTTCTTTTCTCTCCTGAGATTTCCCTTTCCTCTGCGCCTTCTTTGCATTTTACGAGTAAATTCGAAATTAAATCTTACAAAAACTAAACTAAATTAATAAATAGTAAAAACTGAATGCATCAAGTTCTTTTTCAAAAAATTATTTTAAGGATAAATTTTTTTTTCACACTCCCAATATTTGTGTATAAATTTTTTAATGGAGCAAATCTAAATTTTAACATCAATATTTATTAATACAATTTAGTTGAAAGAAATCTAAAAAAAAAATTGTGCCGAAAGTGAATTGATGATTGGGTTAAAAAAAGCTTGAAGATAAGGGTAATGTGGTAATTATCTTCTTTAAAGTGATGTAATTATTAAAATTAAAAAATAATGAGTGAAATCTACACAACAATCCAATTAAGAGGATACATTTGTCGCTAGCACGCATGTAAAATTATCAAGTAAAGATTTTACCACGAAAAAGCACTCGTTAACCAAGAAGTATCTTCAACCCTATCCTTCTGCCTTTATTGCGTCGCAGTATTTACATTTTATCCAAGATTTAGAAACACCGTTAAAAAAAAAACTTTTTAAATAAAATGTTAGCTATTATTTAAAAAGTCATATAAATAAAAAAATATTTCAAAAGATTTTACAAATAAAACTCTTCAAACAAGATTATCCTTCTTAGTCTTTTGAAGTTACCATAAATTTTTTTTTTTATCTTCTCATTGACGAGAGAGATGTTATAATTGTTATTGTTTTGTTAAAAAAATTGATAAAAATAATATGAACTTTTTTATTTAAAAAATCTTTTAAAAAATAATTACATTTTCACTCTTCTATTCACTATATAGGTAAGCAAATAAATATTTATAGAAAAGTCTTGTGGTAACGCTTTTACCCTTTGGAAAACTCTTTACTTATAAAAGGCATCAGCCACAGTGGCGGAGCTACACCTGGGTTAGATCGGGCCATAGCCCGGTCTAGCCTAGACAAAATCGTTTATACCCTTAATTTTTTTTATCAATTTAGTAAATTAAAAGAGTTTTAATTTTATTTTCATATATGTCCCTAATTCAATTATACTTATATTTTCATCAATTTAGTATAACAATAGAGTTTTTATTTTATATTCAAATTTGCCCCTAACCCAATCACCCTTATGTTTTCATCTATTTTATATAACAATAGCGTTTTTAATTTATTTACAAATATGTCCCTTATTCAATTATATTATTTTCAATTGAAATTAGTGACTTATTTTATAAAATGATTAAATCATATATTTATTTAATAGATTGAAAAAATTAAGGAGCTAAAATTTTATTACTGCTTTAATTTATTGAAAAAACTTCTAATTGAAAAAAATGTCAATATAATATTATACCGTTACTAGTATTAAAAGTACTTACAGAAACAACATATAGTAATAATTATCAATATTTTTATAAATTTTTATGTGAATTTTTAGATTTTATTTATTAGTTATATTAACTAAAAGGACAAGTTAGAAAATAAAATTTGAGTATTTTAAGGAACTTTTAATAAAAGAATCATTAACATCTAGTTCTTTATTGAGAGATAGAACGCCTGACAAAGAAACACTGCACCAAAATACATTTTTAATGAATTGAGTTTAGTTTATTATTGAAACTTTTGACTAATAATACCTTTACAATTTTAAAGGATAAATAAATTTTAATTATTTAATTTATTAAGTTTGGTAATTTAGGGTGGGTTTGGGATTTACATGCTATAGTTTAAAAGCTACAGTTGTGGAAAAAAAACTGTAATTATAAAAAAAGGTTAATAATATATAATAATTATAAATTTTGATATAATTATTAAAGATATAATAGATTTTTCATCATACAAGTGAAAAATCATATTAATATAGTTTACAAGCTACAACAGTTAGTATTTACTAAACTCTTTTAGTTATACCTTTTAAGCTACAACTGTCCAACCTTAATTACAAATAGACCCTTATGCCATCTCCAATGTGACACCAAAACTAACACCAAACTATTTTTTATATTATTTTTAGTGTAAAATACTTCTCCAATGTAACACCAAAACCAACATCCAAATTGTGTTATGAATAGTATTGCACCAAATAGGTGCAACACTATTCATTTGTGCAATACTATTCATTTAGTACTAGGAAAAAAGTCTCAAATACCCTTAATACTTTTTCTTATTTACATATATGTCCTATTTTATATAATATTTTAAGTTATTATTATTTTTATTTCATTTTTTAATTTTTGAATATTATACTAATATTTTAAATAAAAATTCAACACAAAAATTAATAATAAAAATAAAATGAAAATAACATTAATTACTAGATTACATATTACAAAATTAAAAATACGAAATTAAATTAACAAAAATTAAAAAACTACTACTACTAGCATAAATTAGAACAATTATTTAATAATATGGGAGATCATTATTAGATCCTCCAATATTATCAAAATATTGGCCAATATTATTGGAAATATTTTGAGATGCTTGGCCTTGCTGAGATCTTCTCTGTAAAACTTTAATTTGTTCATTTTGAAAATAGTGACGTAAGCTCGGACCACTTATCAAATTTAAATCTTTCAGAAAAATTTTGTTTTCTTCACGATATGTGACCATATCCAATTTTTTTTTCTCATTTTGGGCTCGTATCATTTAAATTTGATAATTTTGTTGCCTATCTTTATTGCCTTTTTTGAAAATTTCGTAAAGTCGTCAATTGTCTTCTTTAATAGTATCAATAACTAGTGAATTTTAATATTTTTCTATATTAATGTAATGTTTAATTTTCATAATGTACTAATTTAGTTAATTAAATACAAATTTAAGAATTTTCTATATTTTTTTATTAATCGATATAAAATTACTTATTACTTAATTATCTATATTAATAGTAATATTTATTGTGTTAATTGAATTAATTCTTGAGAATTAAAAGAATAAAAAGAAGAATATTCTTTTTGGTGTAAATGGGTTGAAGCTGAAATAATAATTTAGTGTGAAAAATTTACATTTTTTGTGTTGGTGTTATACCAAAATGGTGTTAAGCATTGGATATGCCCTTAGTATTTCACTTCAAACATAAAAGTTTTACTTACAATTTTCAATTGATTATAATTACATATATTGATATATTTTAATTTGAAATTCTTAGTTGATTTTTTAATCCTTATATAAGTATATAATATTATAGGCTGCAATGTTAGATTTTATAATTGAAAAATAATATTTTCATATTCGAGTTACTTTTTTTCTCTCTTTTTTATAATTACTTTTATTTATAGTCCATATTTTAGAGAGTGTTTTTGATAGATTTTGGGGTACGAAAAGCCAAACCTATCTAAAACAATGAATTTATATTTTTTGGGAGAGACGGGGTATCTCACTGGTTTTTTGTGTGCAGTGCGGTGTATTTAAAATTCGGGAGAGGTGAGAAGGGGAGAGGAGTGGTAACAATGTTGAAAGGTCAAAACCAAGAGAGATGTCCTTCAAAATGAGTTTTACGCTTGTAAAACATTGAAATAGAAATTAGAAGTGAAGTCGGGGTACTCCAGCGTTCACACTTCGACACTCAAGTTAGCAAACTAAAGGTTTTATGGCAAAGAGAATTGGCTAACCCTCTGTAAATTAGGGTTTAAGGTTGAAGAAAACATATTTTTTGGAGTGTGCGTGTTAATGGTGAGTGAGAACATCATAGAGAATGAAATCTATGCACCTTTGTATATGGAGTATCTCAGCTGTCACGTGACGTATCCTTTTTGGCTAATGTCTTTTTATTTTTTTATGATTTTTGGGTCGTTATGTGTATGTTAGTCGCGTATTTCATCATTTGGAGACGTGGCGCACGCTGGAGAGTAGTTTAGGGTACCTCTGCAGTAGCTGTCGAGTAAGCGGCTGAGGACCACTGTCCCAAGGATAGTGTTCTCCACTTTTGACAGAGGTGACAGGCGGCTTCCCCCCCTTTTAGCACAATGTTTTTTATTCCTAATTCTGATAAAATTGAAAAATATCTTTTAAGAGGTAGAGACATTTTTCATGGTAGAAATTTTCGGAGGGTTCTCTTGCATCCAATTTGCAAGGTAACTCTAGTTACATGGGGTACCTCAATCTATGTGAGGTACCTCTAATTGTGCGGGGCACCTCTAATTATGCGAGGTATCTCGTATCATGTTGGATATCTCTATTTGTGCGGGGTACCTTGAATCATGCCGGGTAACTCAGGTTGTGCAGAGTACCTCAATATGTGTGGGATACCTTTAATTATGCGAGGTACCTTAGATTGTGCTGGAGTTATTCCGTTCATCGACACGCGCTTTACTACTGTTGAGTGTTAGAAAGTGCATATTTATAAAGGAGAAAATCGTTATTTTACATATCAAGTATTACTAACAACCCTTACTTTTATGTATTTAAGTTTCTTGTAATTTAATTATGTGTGTTTTATTTTAATTGAATATTTTATGTATTTTAGCGGCATTATAGTCATTCCACAATAAACGAGAGATTAGATGGCAAAACGGACATCATTTTTGAACTCAGGACGGTCGAAAACCTTAAGAGAAGCATAAAAGGAAAATGGTACTGTTCACATATACGGTACTATTCACATGTACGGGTACTGTCTACGTTACTGTTCACGGCACTGTGCAAATAGTGACTGAACCGAGTTACTGTTCAAATAGTGGCTGTTGACTTTACTGTTGACTGATGACGTGGCGAAATCCTGAGCGTCCAAACTGTTTTTAATCCGATAGCTATGATTTACTTGATGTATCTATAAAAAGGGGGTCTTCCCCCATAATTTGGCACCTCTGAATCCATTTTTGGGATCCATTTTCTGTAATTCTCTCTCTATCTTGTATTTTCTATGTATTTTAATAAATTCTCAATTTGCCTCTAGTTCAACTATGAGTGACTAATTTTCTTTCAAGCTTGGGTTGAAGTTGAAGTCTCAATATGTGTCATGGGCTTGATTTGGTAAATTTATTTTCTCTTCCCCTCTAGTTCTTGTGGATGTTTTGACTTCTCGTCGACAAATAATACTAATCTTGTCTAGTACTGCCCTGGTTTCACCGACTCCCTAGTATAAGGTTATTATTATTTGGCACGATAAGCCCTTAGCACCATATTTATTAGAGTGTGGTTCATAAGGTGTGGATTCCCTTCTCATGATTTAATTGGTATTAATAAGGAATATTTAGCTAATGATGCATGTTGATACGGATCCAAATACCCAAGTACGTCATTTAATAAATTTATACTTCAATTTATTTTTGCCATTTAAATTCCAATTTCAGAATTTAGTCTTGCCATTTTAATTTAAGTTCTAGCATATTCCAAATCATTTTCCACCACAATTCCAACCACTCATTCACAAAATTAATTTTATATATAATTAAAATCCACCTCCTCGTGGGATCGACACTCGCACCATTAATCTATACTACAACAGATTTATGCGCTTGCAAATTCAATAAAATTTGCACAACAACTACCTCTCCTATTTTTCTCCCAAACTGAGAGATTAAATTTTTAGTGTTCCTACTTATTTAATGTACTTATTTTTATATATAAATTTTATATTCACTTCAAAATATAAATTTTAAAATTTAACCCAATGTAATATTAAGTAATGGATCAGCCATTGACAATTTCTTAATAACAGAAGTGAATACTTAGGATTCTACTATTAAGAGAGACTGAAAATTGACTTTGCGGGAACACAGGTGAATAGCGTGAGAAGCATTCGGGATTTGGGAATACGCAAATTTTGGGCCCTTTATAGCGTAACTGAAAATTTATTAAACGAATTGAAAAAAAATCAATAACCTTATTTTTCATCTACTGTACAAGTACAATAATACAACAGAAGAATATTAGCGAGGAAAATTTAAATATGGGCGGGGAGGAGGAGGAGGAGGAGGAATTAAGACTAATATAGCGTCTCGATAGATCAATAAAGAGAGTTGTAGGTAACGAAAGTAGCGATAATGGAAGCTACACAGACGAAGAGTGAAGGGAGTAGAGTGACATTCAAGAGATTGCTCTGGCCCAAGAACCCAGCCAGAGTAATTGTGCCATCCGCAATGACCCGAGCAATTGTCCCAGCTTCTGTTGAAAGTAACCCGCCATTGTACGTTCCACGAGAAAGCCTGGAAGACATCACCCGAGATAATAGTGACAAGTTGACGCCTGCACCAAAATACGTTACAAAATAACGAGACATACTACATTAGAATCTAGTATTACATAGGTATTTTCTCAATTGTCACTCAATATATAATCACCTTCAAGTACTTCAGCAAAAACAAACAAGACGAGTCCTGAGCAGACATATTGTGGAACGGAGTAGGGGATGAACACATGGAAGCTAAAGAGTATGCCTATACAGACCATGATTTCAGAAGCCAATAAAATTTGCCTGCAGCCAGATCAAAGAGTGAAGGCATCAGTTGGTTACAAAAAGAATTCCAGAGTTCACATCAGAAAAGACAGAGAATGACAATGTGATTCTGTTGGAGACTTACCTATCTTCGAACATGTTGCTAATATAGCTGCCAACAATGATGTTTACTGGAAGAACGGTAAGGCCAAGACATGCAAGAAAAATTGCGACCGCGCCTGTGGACCATCCAAAATAGTATGTAGTAACAACGCTAGATTCAGAGAGTAAAATCTCCATCACGTACTTGAGCATAAAATATATCAACAATTGAACCTGGTAAAAACATCAGAATTTAGGTGAGAGGTAATTTGAAAATATAAGCGTTTCAGCTTGAATCTGAAGGTAAATCATTTGCGATGAGAAAAGCAAGCACAGAATTGAAGTATTGAACTGAATTAAGCACATGATAGTAACTACATGAACAACACTAGAGCTTTGATTGATTAATAACCACTAGTTCAATGGTAAGTTCCACTTCGCCGTAAAACTCTGAATGATCTCACATTCTGATCAAAGCAAGCAGTATTTGCATCATCTCAATCTACTTTCCAAGCCATTACAGAGATGCTAAACATATCACTATTAGTTGCACAAAATCCTGATTTACATACATGCCTAGAGATGTTCTGATATATGGTGCAACAGGTGCATTCCAGGGAAAATTAGTTATCTTTTAGCTACGTAAGTTCTGGATAGTCACAGTTCACCTGCTATTCTGCAACTGCACACCAAGAAGATCAAAGGTTCTGTACGGTAATAGTTTACCTAATAACATCTTGTTTTGTAAATTTAAAAACAGAAAAAAACAAAAGAAATAGAAGAAAAGGAAGAAGAAGAGACATCCAGATTCTGTTAATTATATTTGATTCTTGTATTAATTAAATATAAACATAGACCCACATTTACATAAAGTCAAAAGTACAAGGACTTGAATGTGCGAGCCATAAATGGACATGGTGTGTTTACCTATCAAAGTTAGATACATCAGATCGAGAACTGATGATGCAAGGATCCTATTGTGACATTGTAAGTGTTCACTGTTGCATATCAACTCATAGTAACAAGCTAATTTAAAAATCTACGATGCCATGGCAATGAAGATCATAATGTTTGGGCAACCACGTCAATAAAAAAACAGTATATAAAATGGCAGGTCATGCTAAGCAAAGATGTCTGGTTTACACCTAACGAGAAGTAAAAGTCATGTTAAGCAAATATGTCCAGTTGACACAAGCTAACGAGAAGTAAAAATCTTGTACCCACGTAGATGTACGTACTTTCCAGGTCAACAACACAATCCATGAAAATCACTGACAGAAATATCAATGTTTTTGAAATGAAGAAAATGTTAGGAGTCAATTTCTTACCTTTACAGAGGGCGTAAGTAGTCTGTACGCTGATCTAATTGAATTGGCTGGTGGATGAGATTCCTCAGAAGCTTCATCACTTCCGTCATATTCTTGGTCACCATCTTCATCTTCTGGTTTTTCTTCTGAAGTTATGAGCAATGGTTGCTGAAGACCTTTCTCCAGTGCACTATTATCTACTGGTTCTGTCATTTGTATGGCCCAACACCAACACCAAAATCAAACATTTATTCTTTTACATAAATGGAATGGTTTCAAATTATAACATATAAAATTTCCATGCATAAAATTGAGAGAAAGGGTGTTTGGATACAACTACTCATGCAGTCAAATATGTACTCAGCAAAGCTCAACTTAATGTCTGAAGTGTAACCATTTTCCCCCAATGTAAGAACTACTTTCATGCAACCGTTATTCTACCCTATATAGAACAACTTCCAAGATCTACCTCCAATAGCAGGTTATCCTACTGGTATTGACTCTTTGGCCTTTAATGTTCATAACTGGTCCCATTTAGCTGAGCTAGTAGCTGGAGATGAAGACAATCCTTGAAACTTGATGAGTAACATCAGCACCCAGTCTCCACCGCAGTTTCATAAGACACGTTGTTCACATTCTTAAGACCAGATGAGATATTGTGCAAAGCGTCTATAAGCCAATACAGGGCCAGTTACATACCACATAAGGCAAATACATTTCTTGAATTGAATAGCCAATGAAGCATGTACCCTTAATAGAGCAAGAAATAAAGACCTAGAATATCTTAATAGAGCAAGAAATAAAGACCTAGTATATTCTAGTTGCCAAGCTGAATGTATGCAGCTCATGCATAAATTTTTTTGAAATAGAATATAAATGTTTTCAAATTTCTACACTCATCCATCAGTATTACCTCAATATTTTGCTTTATATGTTTGACTTGGGGGTAAAAAGTTATTCATAACTTTGAAATTTTGTAGCTCCAATTAAAACCTATCAAACTTAAGTTTATAAGACTTGAAAAGTCAAAACTTAAAACAATTAGAATTATTTTACAGGCTTTTGGTTTTTGATATTATGAAGCAACTAAAAGATAAAAAGAGAGATAGTTATATAGTTTAGTGTCATATGAATGGATCAGTGATTTGTTCAAACCCAGGAAGGAGTGGTGAGCATGATTACAGGTGTCAAAAATATTAAGCCATAAAAGACAGTGTGATAGGATATAACATACCAGCATTCGATTCTTCCTGTGTATGATTCTCTTCAATATCCCTAGAAGGTTCTTTAAATGAGATGCACAACCATACCAAATAAAAAAGCCAGGCAACAGCCATAATCCAACCAGGTAACGTGTTTTGATTAAACGTCAACTTGTAGATTTTAAAATTTGTTTGAAGCAAGCCAGCAAGAGCAGGACCACAAGCCATTCCTAGAGCACTGGCACTAACAAAACCTGCCGATGCCTGCATGCGGATTTTTAGTGGTACACAATCACTGATATAACGCCGGTTAACAGCTCTAGCTGAACCAAATCTGCAACATAAAATTTACATCTCTGTCAATTTGTGATGAGAAAAACAAAAGGATTATGTATTTCATATGGATTCCACAAGAAGAGCAACTTTTGGGTGATACATTTTATTAAAATAGAAATGAGCTCTGAATCAATTTTAAATCTCCAATAGTGGCACATCAACTCTGGCAGATAAGAAAGTAAGCAAATACAGATTGATCTGAGTAAAATACACAAGAAATGGTATTGGAAGTTACTTGGAATTTTCTGGGTAAAATCCATCAAAGAATTACCCAAATAGAAGAAAACAAAGAAGAATACTTACCCACAGAAAAGACGGCCAATTAAGAGAACTGCTATGGAACTGAAATCATATGCCAATGCATACATGACATTTCCGATGAAAAGAACAATGCTGCTGAATACAAGAGGTTTGAAATATGATCTGTTTGACCAAGCGCTAAAATACACAGAAGAAAAGACCTGTGCTATAGCCATTGCCCCAATAACAATACCGCAGACTGTTGCAGCAGCTCCAAGGCTCATGGAGTAGTCATCTGCGGTAGGGACAATAATATATGTATTCACCATATAAAGAAACGTGTTTGCTAAGTTCAATAGAAGTGACATAAAATGGTATTTCTGATCATCAATATGTTCCTCAACAGGACTGGGCAACTCTTCTTGCATAATCAGTGCATGTTGTGCCATAAAGTTGAGGAAGTTTGTAGAGTTGGATAACCTGTCTACAGCTGCTTTTATTGAATCGACCACAGGATCCTGCATGGTAAATTCACAAACTTTGGGACATGAACAGAGTCAGGAAGAAACAGGATCATACAAATTGGATTAGAAAGAGAAACCTGGAGGGGAAGAGCAGGCTCATCATATATGGATAAGTAGCTTCCTTGATGATCTTGAAGTTCGTGAAGATTTCGAGATATAGCTCCCACAACAGCACCTAACCCCTGCAGATCACAGAATTGGAAGGTAAAACTTCACAATGAAACAATAACTTTATGGAGAATATGTAGACAGTATTTTACACTATATTGCTATAGCATACCCTAAAACTCATGACTTTACAGTTTCACTCATAATTTTCAAGAGTACAATAAAAGTATGCAGAAGCCTAAGTGTATAAATGACTAAATTTAAAAATTAAAAAAGGGGGGGCTCTTGGATTTTTGACACATTACCACATGCTTGAACACTTGCTGCAACTGGGAGTAAGGATGATTAGCACGAGTTTTGACATAGTAATCAGTGAATCTATAACCAAAACGTTTATCAAATTTCTTCAGAATCTTACGCAGACCAATTGCGTTTATCTCAACAAAAAAGAGAAGCTTTAAAAGATCCATTCCTGCTGCTCTATAGGCTTCTCGTAGTTCTGTCATCTGGGATATATCTGGCTGCTGTAGAAGAGCATCATGCTGTTCCCTAAGCCTGGCTAACCTGCTTGCAAGAAGACCTTGTTGTTCCAACAGGAAAAGAACAATCTTCTCAATCTGAAAATATAAAAACGAAGGGGTTCGTATTAAGGTTTCCTTTTGTGGCGAAAGCACAAAATAATAAACTACAAAGGAAGCTCATAAGAGTATAACGTGTTTGTTGCTAATGAAAGAGATGAACCTACTCCTTACCAATCAACCAAAAGTTTTGATGTTTATGATTATATAACCATTCGGCGATTCGCAAGAGATTTCTCAAAGATGTATTTAAAGTCAATTTTGGCCAACCATCCACCTTCTCTCTCATGTCATTCCCAATTTATAATATTCTTCTGTTAGCAAATCCTACTGTCACTTTGCTACGAGGCACAGTTCTGTTAAGTAACATCTGTGGATTTTTTAAACATAGGTTGGAGGGAAGGGTAGGTGAAAGGAAGGTAGAAGAAGCTGAGCATCAAAATCAAGAACCAGCTCCAAAGAAACCATGGACAACCAAAGAACTTATAAAGTGTGGTTGACAGCATGACCTCTAAGGACACTTCAATCTGCACCTAGTTAGACTCAATGCATGCATAATGTTCAACATTGCTCGTCTAAATTTATTAAATAATTTATGAAATAGCATACAGAGGATTTCTAATATGCATCTTCCAACATACCTGATTATCCAGCATTCTTGAGAAATCCTTGAGAACATGACGGCGATCTTGAGCTCCGACTTCAATTTGTTGAGCATATTGTTTTACTTTCTTCTTCATTAATTTGTAGTTAATATAATAACTGAAAAAAAAACCATTATACGCATGGTAATATGGCAACTGTGATAGTAAATTAATAAATAAAAATTGTTGCAAACCATAAAATTTATAGATATGCTGAATGACTTTGCAAGGAGGAGTGAAATAAACCCTCTTAAAAGACACTGAATAGAAACTATAGATTTGTCATGCACTATGCATATTAGCTAAACATATTAACTAATACATATTAGCTGTCATTGCATACTTTTCGATCAAAAGGCAGTTAAGAGTATTATGAAAGCAAATGCTCATCACCGAACAATCCCTGGTTCATTTCAGTGAAGACATCCTTGACGCCTACCATAGTGCAGTCAATACTAAGTATTGCAGCATTGAAGGCAGAACAGAACTTCAACCTTACCTTTGCCATTCTTGAATCTGTCTTTCCTTCAACTTTTTCCCGAAGGCAACCATTTTTTCACTACATATAAGTGATACAAATTTAGGTCAGAGAAGAAACAAAGGCAGGAAAAAAAAAGTATAATAAATATTTTTGTGGTGTAAAAAAACAAGGACGGAGAATTATACTTTTCATTCACTACCTTAAAAATTGACTGAATACCAACAATAATTATGCATACTAAACACTAACACTTGGCAGAATTAAGGGTGAGGATAACAGCCATAACTGCAAAGAATTCATATATTGGTCTTTCATTTGGCTAATATCCATTTCATCTTACATAGATCTATAAAAAGCTAAAAAAAAATTATGGTTTTGTCACAATAAGTTGAGCAAAATTGCCACGGGTCTTCTTCTGGTAAACCTCATCTGAAACCAATTAATTACCTTAGAGTAGATTAAAACAAAAAAGTCTTTTCAACGACTAGTTCATTTTCCTCCAGTCCACAACAATAAAACAGACACATGCAATCAACCTGTGCAGTATTTCAAGTCACCCAACTACAGAATCCTCCTGTTTTCTGGGCCATTTCAGAACAAAGCAAACCAACCTTTATACTATAATTAAGCTCTGAATTGCCATAGCTAACATCAGCTAAAATACTGTCAAATTAAAATTTAAAAATTTTTACCATACCTTAAATATTACAATTCTCTGTACGAAAAGTCAACTTATGCATTCCATAAAATTCGTGCAAAACAATAGAACATATACATAATTTGAAGCACGTATCAATAGCTACTATTTGAATTTCTTATAGCACTTATATTTTACCTAATACCAGTAATATTTAATAATTCTACAAAGACACCGCGGAGTTGACCAAGTCAACTAAATCATTGACGTAGCCAATACTATAAACTTAGATTCAAAACTAAAAATTAAACAAAAACTAACGAATAAAATCAAGAATAAAATTTAGTTACAATCAGAAAAAATCATAAACAATAAAACAGTAGTAGCAAATTAATCAGCTGCTCAGACTTCCATTAACATAACTTATGTAAGGCAAAAGAAAATATTCGAAACTGCAGAATTTGTTTTTTAAAAAAATTGAAAAAAGAATTATTAGATACAAATGTTTCGCGCGAACCAAACAGAAAATGAATCCCAAAAGAAAACGCATTACCTGCTATGAATGAAAGTTTAGATGACCATCAACGAACACCTGAACAAACACAAAGCGGCGCAAAAGAATAAACACGGCGAAATTTCAAAAACGGTAAAAACAAGCACGGAATGGTTTACAAAACGGAAAAATCGTCTTCAGAGTTCCATAGTTTTTCGGAATCACATAAGACAGAGATTCGAAGAGATTGACAGATACCTTAAACAAATCCAATACGGAGCTGGACTTATTATCTCAAGAGCAAGGATCTTGCAATGAATTTCGCAATAACAAAAAGGAATAAACAAATGAAAAGAAATTAGAGAATGAATGAAGAGTGTTTTATTATGCTTCGGCTTTGATTGGTTATTGCGAATGAATCTTTCCAATTCAATAATTAGAGGAGGAAAAAAATATTAATAATAATGAGAGAAAAAGGAGAATTCAGTTTGTTGGCTGTCATGAATTCGCTTTTATAGTAAGCTTTTTCTCGTTGCAGTGCATTGCTTTTGGGGAAAATATAATAAAGTTTGGGGGGTCCTTCTGTTACTATTATGATCCTCGTGACTCGGCAAGTGGGGTCATCTTGTAAATTTTCAACACTATAACTGAGATGTAAGCATACCAAGTTGATTTTGAGTTGGTTTGTTAACTTTGAAGTATAAAATCTAATTGGAAGTTGCAACCAAATGTCCAAATACCAATTGAATTCTCTTCTATTGATTGACTAATTACGACGTAATTAACTGTCCAATTTTTTAATTTCTTTTATTTAATGGCACGCATATATTTGAGGAATTATCATAATTATCCACCTAAAATTATGTTAATAGTTCGACTTGCCATTTGTTGTTATATAATACATAAGATTAATTAAGCCAAGTTTAAATTTTTTAACTTTTTTTCTCATCTCGCCAGTTGGCCGTGTCAGTATTCAAAATCCTTAAGAGTGAGGCCATAATTATGTTTTCATCATCTTTCTTTTTTGTGGCCGTACATTAATTATACAATGATTTCACATGGCAATAAACAAGGGAGGGCCGAAGTATGGGTTCACGCAGCTTTTCATTTTTTTTTTCTATTTTTTCTACTCTCTTTTTGTAGGGACAGTGAAGATTATGATTGATGCAATTACCTTGAATAAAAATATTTAATATTTTTTTAATAAAAATAAAGATAAATCACGGTTAGTATACGTTGATGCAGAATTCTGGCCGTGCTCTTCTGAGATCAGGCTTTCTGCTCGTTCAACTTTGTCTCGACCAGAACTTCTCCTCGTCCAGTTACTTTTATTTGTTTCCTGCGTTCACAGAACAAGTCAGAGTGTGCCGGGTGTTTTCCCGGCGTAAACCCTCCGACGCTCAAGTCATATAAGAAAGCTTTTTGGGAAAAGATTGGCCGTAAATCTCTTGGCCTTATGTTTTTTATCGGTTCCCAGTCCTTTGCTTTTCTAATCTCTTTGAATAATAAAAAGTCCCACCCTTTTACCTTCGCGGGCTGCCTTTTTATAGGCCTCCCGAGGATCCTTCCTCTTCTCCGGGACAGGCGATTGCGTGTGTTTTCATCACTGCTGCGGCAGGTAGTTGCGTGTACCTTAATTGCTGCTGTAGTAGGTGATTGTGTGTATCTCCATGACTGCGATGGTGGGTAATTGCGTGTATCCTCCTGACTGCGGTGGTAGGTGGTTGCGTGTACCCTCTGCTCATCTTTGTCCAAGCAAGCCCTACTTACAGCTGCCTGCTCGTCTAATCCTGCTCGTTCTTTCGGGTCTCGCTGGAATACCCCCAAACACATGTCCCCCAGTTTCTGGTGTTGGGTAACGAAGTGAACCGACAGTAGAAACTCAACAGTCGCGGCTTACGTTGGGTGGGAAAAACTGCCAAAAGTCGTGTCGCATTTAATTGCGGGTGAAGCGATGTGGCGAAAATCAAGCCTTCCGTTTGAATTTCAAACCAAGAGTCGCAAGCCCTCGGGATTCGAGCCCATTTAAATACTAGCAGCCCAGACGTTTTCCCTCATTTGGAAATTTCAAAACACTTTTTTACCCAGCGCATTCACCGTTTTCTCTGTTTTCCGGCAAACGAATTTCGGCAAATACACCTCCACCCCTGAATCCCTCCAGTCAAAACACTCATTCCGGCTAGGACTTCCTCCTCGACGGCCGATTCTTCAGGTATCGCTTCTATTTCCTCGTTCTTCAATAGTTGTAGACACCTCTCTTTCTTTTTTTTGTTGTCTGGGTATTGGTCGGTGGTGGTGCTAGGGTGGTAGGTTGAGAAATGTCGAAGGGTAAGGAGAAAGTCATTGAGATAGACGACGATGACGAGTTAGACTTCTTACCTAGTCTGCTCGCCGACGCCGCCTTCGACCCTAGGATTCCTTTAGAGCCTAGTGACTCTGATATCGCAACTAGGGCTAGAAGGATGTCCCCAAAAACGACCTCCTCGAGCCGAAACAGCGGTGAAGTGGGGATATCTGGCTCGTCAGACACCTTAAGTGACGAGCAGAAGGGTGATTCGGGCGGGGAGCCCTTACTAGAGTCGTCTCAACCAGAAACTAGGAACATGACCGGGGGTAGGGCACAGTCGTACCATTACTCGATTGACTTAACCACTTGCACGACCACAGTAGACGAGCTTGAGGCTCTTTGGGATCAATACGGGATCCCTGATGCTATACCCCTTAGGGTCCCCGGGAAAAAGGACGCCCCTAGTCGGCCTCCTAAGGGTTATGTTACGTTGTTTCTGGAGAGGTTCAAACATGGGTTGAGGTGCCCCTTGCATCCATACTTTGCCCGGATATTTAGCGAGTTGCATCTAGCTCCTGGTCAGTTGAACCCCAACGGGTGGAGGGTGCTTTCGAGTCTGTTCGTCTTGTGGCATAGGTGTTGTAAGAGCGAGCCCAACATTGACGATCTGCGTCACTTATATCAGTTAAAGAGCAGCCCCAAAGATCCCGGCTGGTACTATTTTCAATCTAGCTCAAAAGGTAGGAAACCCGTGACTGGGCTTCCGACGGGGGGAGGTAGGTCTTGGAAGAGCAAGTTCTTCTTTGCTGGGGGTCCTTGGGGTCAAGTTGCGCGGGTTAACGGGAAGGACTACCGCGTCCCATCTCGATTTATGGTCCCAGGTTGCCTGCTCGCCTTAGACGTTTTTACTCCATAGTAATTCTCACTTTGTCGTTTTGGTCTTAACCAATTGTCTGCTCGTTTTGCAGTTTCTTGGGGTGTTCATTTCCCTCTCGAGCCTGGGCCGTTGAGGCTAGTGGAGTTTGTGTTGGCTAAATCCTGCTCCTACCGCGAGCTGTTAAGTCTCGAGAACCTGATCGCA
This sequence comes from Citrus glauca, assembly GCA_029633175.1. Lineage (NCBI taxonomy): Eukaryota > Viridiplantae > Streptophyta > Magnoliopsida > Sapindales > Rutaceae > Citrus > Citrus glauca. The sequence continues at coordinate 7,327,390 of JAQOOD010000003.1, read as the reverse complement.
TCTGGTCTAATAGTCACCGAGCCCCCGATGGAAGATGCCGTGATCGCCGCTTTGACCAGGAAGCGTACCCGCTCTCAGACTTCCAAGAAGGGTGAAGATAAGGAGGTTCCCGCTGCGAAGCGAGCCCTCGCAGTAGAGCAGACCTCTCCTCTGAAAACCCTACCACCTCCTCATACGGTTGCTGTGGAGAGTAGCCGAGTAGCCACCGAGCCGGGTTCCTCCTCTGCTTCGAAGAAGCCTATTCCCCGCATTCCAGACCACCTGGTCTTATTCATGAACGACCTTTCCGTACATGTGAGCAAGAAGGATGTGGAGGAGTTTTCCAGATTGGCCCTGCCCGACCTAATGGGGGCCATGCAGTTCAGTGCTATCCATCTCAGCTGCATGCTCGCTTACTACCAGGCCAAGTCGAACCGGCAGGAGAAAAAGATGAAGGAGGAGAATAAGGCGGCGGTCACCAGAGCCGACAAGGCCGAGAAGAGAGTTGGGGACTTGAACCTCAAAAACCTGAAGTTGCAGGAGAAGGAGGCTCTTGCTAAAGCTAAAGCCGCTACTCTCGACGATGAGCTGACCAGGGTGCAGGAAGAACTGCGAAGGCAGAAGGCCACGTATGAGGCTCAGCTTGAGTCTCTTCGCGAATCTCACCGGATCCAGCTCGAGGACCTAGAGAACGAGGCGGAACTCCGATACAACCAGGGGCTTCGACATTCTTACCGCAGCATCATGGCCGTCCTTGAGAAGCAGCATCCAGGTCTCAACATGGATGGTTTTGCCGAAGCTGTTTCTCAGCATATGGATGAAGAGGAAGCGAAGGAAGACGCCGAGGAGGCGGAACCGACTGCGGTCGAGGAGGATCCCTCTCCCCATGTTGACCCTGCAGTGGCTGGTGAGACCAGCATTCCTCCTCGTGCTGATCCTGCCACACCCGGTGAGGCAAGTGCTCCTCCAGGCGCTACTGGTGATGCCCCTGTTGCTCCTGACGTGGCACAACCTGCTAAAATGACTACTCAGCCTATCGACCCGCCTTCTTAAATTTTGATCCCTGTTGTAGTAGCCCTTCTTCTCGTATGTAATAACTTTGCAACTTATCGCTATCCTAATAAGATATATTATTACTTATTTCTCTGCATCAGGATTTTGGTTGTGGAAATATCTTGTCTTAAGAAATTTTTGCTGAACTTCGGATAGTGTACTCTGTCTTCTCGCTTACCTGGTGCGAACCTAGTTATGTTTGACTTCCTATCTCACCCCAAAGGGGGCTTTGGGATTCTTGAGCCTTCGTATGACTTGGTTAAATTTTGAATGCTTACGCTTCCGTTTGCCTTTGTGTGGTTGGGCAGGTCTTGGTATGTTCGGCTCTTGCCTTGCTATAACACTGGCTTCGAGTCGTGAGCCCTTACACGCCTTAGCGAACTTTTTCCGAATTTCGGATTCTGCTCGCCTTCGCTTGGTCGAGCAGATCCTAGCATGCTTGGCTTCGGCCTCGCCATAAAACAGGCTTTGAGACGTGAGCCTTTACACGCCTTAGCGAACTTTTTCTGAATTTCGGATTCTGCTCGCCTTCGCTTGGTCGAGCAGATCCTGGCATGCTTGGCTTCGGCCTCGCCATAAAATAGGCTTTGAGACGTGAGCCTTTACACGCCTTAGAGAATTTTTTCTGAATTTGGGATTCTGCTCGCCTTCGCTTGGTCGAGCGAATCCTGGCATGCTTGGCTTCGGCCTCGCCATAAAACAGATTTTGAGACGTGAGCCTTTACACGCCTTAGCGAACTTTTTCCGAATTTCGGATTCTGCTCGCCTTCGCTTGGTCGAGCAGATCCTGGCATGCTTGGCTTCGGCCTCGGCCTCGCCATAAAACAGGCTTTGAGACGTGAGCCTTTACACGCCTTAGCGAACTTTTTCCGAATTTCAGATTCTGCTCACCTTCGCTTGGTCGAGCAGATCCTGGCATGCTTGGCTTCGGCCTCTCCATAAAACAGGCTTTGAGACGTGAGCCTTTACACGCCTTAGAGAATTTTTTCTGAATTTGGGATTCTGCTCGCCTTCGCTTGGTCGAGCAAATCCTAGCATGCTTGGCTTTGGCCTCGCCATAAAACATGCTTTGAGACGTGAGCTTTTACACGCCTTAGAGAATTTTTGAGCAGCGCGGCGGGCCAAATTTCCTCTTTCATTACATTCAGCTTACATGATATTGCTTGATATAAAGGAAATAAAGCTTAAAACATAAGGCAACAATCACGAATGGAAATATGTGTTGATGCTTACAGATCTTATTGAAAGTACTTCCTAAGGTGCACCGCGTTCCATGGTCGCTTTACCTCGTGGCCATCCGCTCGAACCAGCCTGTAGGCTCCTGGTCCAACCAGCTGCTTGACCCTGTACGGCCTCTCCTAGTTGGGACCAAGTACCCCTTGAGTCGGATCTTTTGTATTTTGGTTCACTCTCCTCAGTACCCAATCTCCAACTTTGAATTGCCGCAAATTCACATTTTGGTTGTAATACCGAGCAACCCTTTGCTGGTAAATGCCTACCCGCTTCGATGCTTGCTCCCTCTTCTCGTCTAGCAGGTCCAGATTTAAGCACATTTGGTCGTCATTTTCTTGCTCGTTGAAATATTCTGTTTGATGCGTGGCCGTTCCTATCTCGGCCAGCACAACTGCCTCGTGCCCGAAGGTTAAGGCAAATGGAGTCTCCCCGGTTGCTGTCTTATGGGTTGTTCTGTATGCCCATAGTACACCTGGCAGTTCATCAACCCAAGCTCCCTTTTTTGCTCCCAGCCTGGTTTTGATGAGCTTCTTGATCGTCTTATTGGCTGCTTCTACTTGCCCATTGGATTGTGGATGAGCAGGTGAACAATACTTCAACTCTATGCCGAGGTCCTGGTAAAAACTCCTGAAGCTATGGTTGTCGAATTGTCTACCATTATCCGTTATCAAGGCATAAGGGATTCCATATTGACAGATTAAATTCCTCCACACAAAATCAGTTGTCCTTTTCTCCGTTATGCTGCTGAGGGCCTCTACTTCTATCCACTTTGTGAAGTAATCAATCGCAACTATTGCATGTGTCGCTGCTCCTTGCCCCTTTGGCATTGGGCCAATTAAGTCTATTCCCCACTGGGCAAATGGCCAAGGGGATGCCATTGAAGTAAGCCTCTCGGGTGGCTGGTTGGAGAGACTGGTAAAACTTTGGCAACTTGTGCAGCTCCTGGTCTTCTCTTGTGCATCCCTATGCATCGTTGGCCAGAAATGCCCCTGCCTCAAAACTTTGTGGGCCAGGGATCTCCCACCAGAATGGTTCCCGCAAATCCCTTCATGTACTTCTCTCATCACGTAATCCGCATCGTCCTCATTCAAGCACCGAAGGAAAGGGAGAGTATATCCTCGTCGGTATAACACTCCATCAATCAATGTGTACCTCGAAGCCTGGGCCCCGATCTTCCGAGCTTGCAGCTTGTTTGGTGGTAAAATCCCATCTCTGAGATATGAGATCAGGGGATCCATCCATGAGCTATCCTGCTTTAGTCTCATCACCTCCAGCTTCGGCTCAATGCTCGGATTGGATTTCACCTCCAGGGGAATTGACTTGGGCATTTTTGGGTCTGTTACCGCTGCCATCCGAGCCAGGATGTCTGCTTGGCTGTTTTGTTCTCTCAGAATCTGTACCACCTCTACTGCCTCAAATCTTCCCATCATCTGCTTCACTATTCTCAAGTACCGTTCCATTTTCTCCTCCCTCGGTTGGAATTTTTCACTGACGTGATTCGCGACCAACTGCGAGTCAGTTCTAATCCTCACTCTTTTCGCCTTCATGGCCTTAGCCAGCTCCAAACCTGCTATCAGAGCTTCATACTCAGCTTGATTGTTTGTCGCCGTGAAGCCTAACTTCACAGCATAAGAGACCTCTTCCCCTTCAGGCACTTCCAGAACAACTCCGGCTCCTGATCCATACTCCCCTGATGAACCGTCAACAAACACCTGCCAGACTCGGGTTTTACCGCTGTCCGATGCTCCATCAGACTGCTCCGACCAGGCCTCCGGCTCTGCAAACTCTGTTATGATATCAGCCATGGCCTGTGCCTTAATTGCTGCTCGTGACTTATAGTCAATGTCGAACTCACTCAGCTCCATGGCCCACTTCACAAGCCTACCAGAGGAATCTGGTTTATGCAGGGTTTGACGTAATGGTTGGTTTGTGACTACCGAGATAAGGAAAGCTTGGAAGTATGGTCTCAGCTTGCGAGCAGCGACCACGAGAGCGAGGGCCCACTTCTCCAACTACTGATATCTGGTCTCGGCGTCAAGCAGGGCCTTGCTAGTATAATATATCGGGTATTGAATATCATCTTCCTCCCTCACAAGGACGGAGCTCGTGGCATGGTTAGACACCGCCAAATACAATGACAACTCGTCCCCCTCTCTTGGTGTCGATAGCAGAGGTGCTCGCTGCAAGTACAGCTTTAAGCTCTGAAAGGCCTCCTCGCATTCTGGGGTCCACTCTGTTCTCTTTCCTTTCTTTATTACTTGGAAGAATGGCTGACATTTATCCGTGGCTTTGGAGATGAACCGGTTCAAGGCTGCGATCCTTCCGGTTAGGCTCTGCACTTCCTTGAGGTTGCGAGGAGACTTCATCTGAATGATCGCTTAGATTTTCTCGGGGTTCGCCTCGATTCCCCTGTGGCTTACCATGAACCCGAGGAATTTCCCAGACTCTACTCCAAAGGCACACTTCTCCGGGTTGAGCTTCATCTTGTATTTCCTCAGGAGTAAGAATGTCTCCTCGAGGTGCTTGACATGTTCTTCTGGGAGTTTCGACTTGGTGATCATGTCGTCTACATATACCTCCATTGTTCTCCCGATTAGCGGCTTAAAAATCTTGTTTACCAGCCTCTGGTACGTGGCACCCGCATTTTTCAATCCGAACGGCATCACTTTGTAGCAGAACAGCCCCTGGTTGGTGATAAATGCCGTGCTCTCCTCGTCCTGCCCAAACATTGGAATTTAATTATATCCGGAGAACGCATCCATGAAGCTGAGCAGACCATGCCCGGCTGTTGAGTCCACAAGCTGGTCGATCTTTGGTAAAGGGAAGCTATCTTTCGGGCAAGCCTTATCCAGGTCCGTAAAATCTATACACATCCTTCATTTACCATTTGCTTTTTTTACTAACACTACGTTGGATATCCATTCGGGATAATTGACTTCCCGGATGAACCCTGCCTTTAAGAGCTTCTCAACTTCGCCATTTATAGCGTCATATCTCTCCTGGTTGAAGCATCTCCTCTTCTGCCTTACTGCCTTCGCCCCCTTCTTTATTGTCAGTTTGTGGCACGCAATCTCTGGGTCAATCCCTGGCATGTCTTCATGCGTCTACGCAAAGACATCTGCATAAGCCTGCAGACACTGCACCAATTCCCTCCTTCGTTCCTCCTGTAGCCTTGACGCGATCTTGATTGTTCTATCCGGATTCTCTAGTCCCAACTTTACCGTCGTCAACTCCTCGAGCGGCTCTTGTCTGCCCTTCCTACTCTCCACTCGGTTATCGAGGGACGTTATTTGCATGGTTTCCTTCGCTGCCAAGGAGTAACAGCTCCGCGCAATTCTCTGGTCTCCTCGCACCACTCCCACGAGCCCATTTACCCGATACTTCAGGGCCAGGTAATGGTTGGACAGTACCGCTTTGGTCATCCTCAGAAATGGTCGGCCCAGAATCATCTGGTAAGGGCCTTCCTCGTCCACTACCACGAAGTCCAGCATCGTTGTCAGCTCTATCGGAGCGTCCCCAATTGCGACCGGCAGCTCAACTGTGCCCAGAGGGACCAGCTTCCCTCCTCCAAACCCCTTTAAGGATGTGTTGGTATAGTCCAACTTCAGGTCTGTTAACCCCATTTCCTCCAGAGTCGATTTGAACAACACATCTACCGAACTCCATGTGTCTACCAAGATCCTGTCGAACCCCGTGCTCGCAACGGTGGCTCTGATGACCAGGGCATCCTCGTGAGGGTATAGAACCCCTTCTTCGTCCTTATCAGTCCACATGATCGGAACCTGCCTGACTTTCACCCGTTTTGCCGCCGGGGTATTGAAGAACACCTCTTTGCTAATCATGACGTATCTCGCATAGTGCTTCCTGGCTCTGTTAGAATCTCCGGCCAATGTGGGCCCCCCAACTATCACTCTCACGTGAGGCTGCTCACGCCTTAAGCTTCGGCTACCCTGCTCTTCCTCATACGTCGAGACCTCCCTGGGGAAGTCCCCCTCTATAAATTCATCCAGGTAACGATTTCTCACCAAATCCTCGACTTGGGTCTTGAGGTCTCTGCATCCCACGGTGGTATGCCCATGAGTCTCATGAAACTTACAGTAACGCCCCATATCTCTTCTGCTGGCCAACTTAGTTATGGGAGCAGGGGGATGCAGCAACCCTCAATCCCTTATGGTCTCATACACCTCGTCCAGTGGGATCTTCAGAGTGGTGTACCGACCATAGTCCTGAGTCTGGTCTATCCTATGCACAGCCCTTTCCTCATATGCACCACTCCGAGGCGGGGGTGGTGGCAGCGCTTCTGCTCTGCTTTCTCTAGTATTGTGGGGCTAGGGATGACGATTGCCATATACCGAATCGGGTCGTCTCCAAGGCTCCCTCACCGGTGACCGAGGAGGTGGTGCTCCACTGCGCTGGTGCTGTAGTGGTCTCTGATGAGGTTGGTAAGTGGCAGCTCGGCCTGCTGCATTACGACCAGGTATCGGGTGATCCTTCCTCCTCATCGGCCCACTTCCTGGTGACGCCCTCTTCTCTTTCCCCAATCCTTCCAACTGGTCTGTTCTGATCCGTGCAGCCTTCTCCTCTTCGATCTCCATATCTCGTTTGGCCTGCTCGTACGCAGCCCCGTAAATCTGAATGAGCGGGCTCCTCAAGTTATACCACAGTCTTCCCATCCTCACCCCCTCTCTCAATCCTCTTAACGCCTGAGGATGGTTGAAAGCGCTCAAATCCAGGACAGCTCGGTGATACCTTTTAATGAAGTCTCGCAGGGCTTCTTGCTCCCCTTGCTTCATGCCCTTTAACTCCATCATATCGTCTTCCGGTGCCATTGCTCCTCGGAACTGCTCCGCAAACTCCTGGCACATCTGCTTGAAAGTTCTGATACTCCCGCGAGGAAGCTTCCTGTACCACTCGCGTGCACGTCCCTCCAAAGATAACGGGAACACCCTGCACCTCTGGGCTGGAGATAGTCCCTGTATCCCCGTCATGTCGTTGAAACACTCGACGTGCACCAACGGATCAGTTCGCCCTGAGTATCTAAGGTCGGGGAGACGAAAGTCTTTCGGGATGTTCGCCCGCATGATCTCCGCCGCGAGAGGTGATTCTCCAACCAAGAGCTCTGCTCTTTTCCTGCATGTCATCGACCACCTGTGCTAGCCTGCGCACTTCTTCTTCCAGTTGCATTTCCTGACCAGGAACCCGGGCTGCAATCTCTTCCCGCCGCTGATCAACGTCGTGCATTGGTTGTCAGAGTTCTGTCTCCTCAGAATTCGTCATTCCGGCGTCCTCATTGAAATTTGGTCCTCCTAGGGATTGGCCTTCCCTTCTATGAACATCTTCCCGCATAGAGCAGCAACCTCCCTCGCCACCAAGTCTCCTAGTAGCGTCATCCCTTCTCATAGCATCGTAACCTGATGTCGGTCTACCAGCTCTCACCCTCTCTTCCCGACTCTCCCTCCGTTCATTACGTAACTCGTCGAGAATGGATGCTAGGGCCTCCATCTGCCTTTCCATCCTCTCCATCCGGCCAAACATGGGATCACTCAACATTGCGTCTCCCCCTGGCGCATTACTTCCCCTAGTCTCCATGGTTTTCTCCTCTTACTTTATCCCCGTCCCTGTCGCCAAGCAAGGCTTTTCGTTCGATCCCCACAGACGGCGCCAAAATGTTGATGCAGAATTCTGGTCGTGCTCTTCTGAGAGCAGGCTTTCTGCTCGTTCAACTTTGTCTCGACCAGAACTTCTCCTCGCCCAGTTACTTTTATTTGTTTCCTGCGTTCACAGAACAAGTCAGAGTGCGCCGGGTGTTTTCCCGACGTAAACCCTCCGACGCTCAAGTCAGATAAGAAGGTTTTTTGGAAAAAAATTGGCCGTAAATCTCTTGGTCTTAAGTTTTTTATCGGTTCCCAGTCCTTTGCTTTTCTAGTCTCTTTGAATAATAAAAAGTCCCACCCTTTTACCTTCGCGGGCTGCCTTTTTATAGGCCTCCCGAGGATCCTTCCTCTTCTCCGGGACAGGCGGTTGCGTGTGTTTTCATCACTGCTGCGGCAGGTGGTTGCGTGTACCTTGATTGCTGCGGTAGTAGGTGATTGTGTGTATCTCCATGACTGCGATGGTGGGTGGTTGCGTGTATCCTCCTGACTGCGGTGGTAGGTGGTTGCGTGTACCCTCTGCTCATCTTTGTCCAAGCAAGCTCTACTTCCAGCTGCCTGCTCGTCTAATCCTGCTCGTTCTTTCGGATCTCGCTGGAATACCCTCAGATAGTATATACTATATATAATTCTCCATTGTTATATAAACGCACGTGTCATGTTTGTATTATTTTTCTTTTCTTTTCAAAGTTCAACGCAAAATGACAAGTGCCTACAAGGCTAGAACATCAGGGACATAAAATTTTGAAAATTCCCTCAAATTTATTAAAATAACAAGATCTTCCCTGAAGATTCCAAAATAACATTTCTATGACTGATGGTTCGTGCTTACCCCTTCCACACAAAAGTAAAACGCTAATCATCACCCTTTCCTTTTGATGTGTGATTTCAAGATTCAAATTATAATTGCTTTTGAAAACTGGCAAATGCAATGTTGATTAAAAAATACACTTGTAAAAGTCAAATTATAATTGCCTTTAAAAACTCTCAAATGCAATGTTGATTAAAAAATCCACTTGTAAAAGTGGGCATGCACGCATGAAAGTCACTGAGAATTGAATACTGTTGATCCCAACAGAATCAATATTTAGGTAGATTTTTAAGTGTAAAGTTACTGGTATTGACGATACGGAAATATGAAAAGTTGATAAACTATAAACAATCGAAGTTTACGAATAATTGAATATTGAGATTTTAATTTTTTAATACTAATATTAAATATTGTAAATTTATTAAAATCAATAAATTTAAAATATTATTTTTTAATAAATTTTCCTAGTCTAAAAATGAAAAAAAAACATTTAAATCTAATGAAAAAAAGATAAAAATCATAAAAGCAATAGAAAAAAATAAAAAAATCACTTAAAACTACAAATAATCAAGCAAGAAATGGAATTTCTAACTCGATCATGAGGCAGAACGATAATAGTAGTTTTGGATTTGGTTCGTCTTATAATAAGTTTCGAAATAATATATTATACACAAAAAACGAACATATGCATCACAAGTTACGAATTCAAAAAAGTACTCTACTATCCTCCATTAGCGTCCTACTTCAAAATCCTATTTTCTTTTTTCAATTATTTGTAATTAATTATTGTGTTTTATAACAATCACACAATTTACGTAATGAAGAATCAACTTGTGGTGGTAAACTCATCATTGAGTTTGAATCAAGTGTTAAATAACTTTTTGTAATTTTTTGTCATGAGGGTACTTATAGTAATATATTGTTGAAAATTAATTACATATTATTTATTATCCAATAAGTCAATAACTACTAATTATAATATTTCAAAAAAGCTCACCAACATAGCTTATTTAATTCAAAATCAAAATTGGTTGATGTTAGTGGTTCGGTACCTCACTCCTTAAGAGAGATAAGAAGTTCAAGTCCCGCTCTCGTATAAAGTCACCATTTTAGCCAACACTTTACGCCTTATGGGCTGATCCGGTACGAGCAGAAATTAGTATGAGTTGTGGTACGAGCTTAAAGGTGTCTATCACAGTTGGGTTCCACTCAGGATCACCTCGTAGTTTAGATAAAAAAAAATATTTAATTCAAATCTCTCCTTGTCATTTAATCCATATGTATTCATTATCAAGTACTTCGACAAAAATTTGGATAACATATTGTTTAAAGTTAAAACGTAGCACTTAAGATCTTTATCCTTTCAAATATATATATAAATATAAGCGCTCTTCGTCCATATGCCATTTGATTGATAAAAAAATAAGCCATAATTTAAGTTTGGGGAACCCACCATCTATTAAAATCAATCTTGAAATTTATTTATTTATCATTATATTTATTAGGTCAAGAGACGATTTAGTTTAAGAAATTTAATTTAATTAACAAAATAATTTAATTAGGTCTTGAGATAACTAATCATATAGGATATTGTTAAGTTAAATCATATAAAAAATATAGCAAATTAAAAAAATAGTTACCCATGACCTCCTACTTATTTCAAACATTACCATTTTTTGGTGAGACTATTTAAACTCACCAAATTTCTCTCTATACTAATTTCAAAAAATAAATTAATTATTAAAAATTTAAAATTTTAAAATCTCAAAAATACCTCTCACTAATCACTTTCTCTCTCTACCTTATAATTGACTATTCTTTTCTACTCTCACATTTGGTAAACTAAACACTCATCTTCACTTCCTTTTAAATTTATTTTTTTAGTCTTTCTTAATATATCATGATTTATATTTCATACTTTCAGTACATAAGTTTTTCTTCTTGATATTTAATAGCTTTCATGTTTGATAAAAGTCAATTTCTTAGATGTTCATCAACTTTATGACTCATGAAAATTTGTTAATGTTCATTTTTCAAATGAGGGGTTTTGTTTCTCTTAATTAGTGATAACAATTATTTATAGGTAAAAGAATATATCAGAATGAATTGATGAGAGTTTATGAAATTGTAAAGAGAAAAAGAAGAAAAAGTAAATTTTTAAAAATTACTTAGATAATAAAAATTTTATTAAGAAAGAGGATGTAGAGAGAGAATTGATGAGTTTAAATAGTTGAGTAATATTATATATAACTTAATATAGCTGGCTGTAACATAATGCGATCGAATATGACGTATGTATTATGATGATGATGCATCTTTGCAAGATATTCATTCATGCTGCTGATAGCGAAATCTAATTGTGTTCCGTGTATCCAACTAATGGTTAAATGGAATAAGAAGGTGGATGGCCTCATGGTAACAACAGCCGACATAACGACCGCCAAAAATGTGTTTGTGTGCAATTTGTCAACTAAAAATGACAATAAATGATAATAATTAACAATAAAGAATGAAAGTGGAAGAATAACAGTTGGCGATAGCGGAGGATTGATTCTGTGCCTATTGATAAAGACAAAGGCTTGGGGTTAACGTTTGATTTGTACCGAACGCTGCCACTATACACGGACAACGCATAAAACAAGTGTCAGGCACCCATAACATTATTAACTTAGACGTACTGTGCAGCCGTGGATCGGATCCTTATCCAAACTTAACCCATTTCTCTTTTATTATGCATGTTTTCCGATCCATTCAAAGTTGTACAAGATTGCATTTACAATTTTCTTTTTTAATTATAATCAATTAAGTGATGATTATAAATACATCAAACAAAAATACGAAATTAATTTTCTTACTTGGGATTCTATTAAAATTAAAATTAAAATTACGTTTATTATAATCAATCAATAATTTATTTCTTACACTCTCAAAACACTTTGGAGCAAGTAATTTCTTTAACATAAGCAGATTTTAAAGAATGTAAGTATGTAACAACTAATTCATTGATTCTACAGCTAGTTCTTTAATGCAATGCACGAATATATGATATGTGACGTAGTGATAAGAATTCATCTAAAAGAAATTACAATTTTTTTTTCTGTGCTTGTGGTTTTGTTAAAAAAAAAAAAGATTGCGTTTACTAATCGATAATTGAAATAATTTAGAATTAGAAATGAACTAAAATTGGGATGAGAAATAAGAATTAGAATAAATAGTTTGCTTTAGTTGTAGGAATGAAATGAACTATACTGCCATTAATACGTTTACTTTATCTGGAAATCAGAATCTATTATTGTGAGTTATTAGAATAACCTTAGTTGATTATCATTATTATTTAATATGATAAATGTGATTATTATTATTCAAAATAATTATTTTTAATAACAATATTTTAATTGAGAAACAAAAGTAAAATAACAAAATTTAAATGAGGTAAAATGAGGATTTCAAAATTTTAAGGACTTGATCCTAAAAAAATGCAAGTTCCACATGTTTTATTCTCATTTTCAGCTGTATTTAATAAGTAAGAATAATCAATTATTCTCATTGTAGATTTCAATTTCCCAATCTAGAAAATAAATGGACCATTAATGTTACTACTCGAAAAAATAAAAAAAATAAAAAATCATCGAAGGGTGGTGATATTGCAATCACATCCCAACTTTTAAAAAATTTCGTAATTACTATATTACCCTTAAGTAATTCAATTATAGTTGTGTTGGACTAGCCCGCCCGCAAAATATTGATTGGTTGTTATAATTTGTAAGCCACAGTGAACCTGGATTCCATTTGGCATGCTTTCTTACTTTCTATTGTATTTTTTTTTCAAACTCCCATTGTCTTAATAACAACGTGACAAATAAAAACATCGATGGCTAATTATAAAACAAAGATAAATATCTATCGATTATTTGAAGTTTTACGTTTTATTAAGAACATATAAATATCTTTTTTGTAATCATCCACATGAAATTCACAAAGTGTAGCATAGGCCTTTAGAAAATCACAATTTGTTACAAGATTTTCAGATTTTTTTTTGGGTTTGTGATCCAAATACTTCATTATTTATTAACCTCGTGCCCTAATTTGCATGGAGAAGAAACTTGCTTCCACAATTCAATCCCGACATTATTTTCACCGAGATTCTTCCAGCTTTTACTGCGAAACAAGCTTTGATCAGTGTTTAAAGTTATGTTAATTCGATTTTTTTAGGGTGAAATGGGGGGGGAGGGGGGCGAGTGTTTTGGGGGTTTTCAAAATTGAAGTACGAATATAAAATGGAACCAAAGAAACCATGAACGATGGAAGGGAGAGTGTCTCGTGACGTAAATTTGATGAGAATAAATAAGAAATTACATGGTGAGATTTAATTTTTTTTTTTTTGATTTTAAGCTGGTAACAAATCATTTGATACAAAATTTGTGTATTTTTTAAACCATTCAAATTTAATTAAGGACGGAGTGGACAGAACTTTTTTTTTTAAATTTTTATTATTTTATTGTACAAAGTCACAAATGTCTAAGGGTCAAGAAGAGTGGAGCACTATATACTTTATAAAATTAAGATGGATAAATAATCATAAAAGTAAAAAAAATATTTGTATATTTTTAATAAAGCGTGGAACATTAAATAATTGGTGAATATTTGTCATAAAAATAAATGAGAAACCAGGTGCAAAAGAACTCTTTTTTCATGATGAATTGATACTAGCAGGTGGTTGCTCCCATTTTCAGTTTTCTTTGGATAGTTGGCGTCCATTTATAACATGGAAAGATACTTGCAGGGACCAAATATAATGAAGAAGATTGATAATATTGATAATAAGCAGGGTTTATTTACGAAATTAATATAATTTTAAACATTTTATTGGGATGTATTTTATGGCTAAGATGCTATTATACTAAAGATGGGATGGAAATATTACTACTCTTTGATTGAAGCTAACATAAAATTTGAATATGTGAATTTAGAATTCGCCTACTCCTTATTTTTCTAAAAAATTAATATTATGAAAGAAAATATGAATTAAATTTAATATATCACTAATAAAATTGAGAGCCTTTACAATTTAAACTGTTTTATTCTATTTGAAATTTTGAATGGGACAATTTAACCTTATTAAAGAGAAGTCAACGAGCTCATTGTCATACCGAAGGACCACGAATATTTGTTTGGACATATAGAAGTTACATACGCGCATGACGTGTTTAATGATATTGATAAGTAATTGTGGCCATAAGATAAAAGAAGTGGCTGGCGCCATGAGACCTTGGTCCATTAATTAATCTAACATCGAATATATAAGTACAATTAAGATACTGAAGCTAAGCTTTCTGCAAGCGTTTGTTCTACGACCGACGTTGTAGTCAGACCGCTTAATTATAGATCACGTGATACAACCGGCACTCGTTTCAAAATTTATTTTTTACTCTCTGTAAACTCGCACGCACAGACACAGACACAGACACAGACACAGACACAGACACAGACACAGACACGCACCTAATATTCCATTCCCTGCCGACAAAATCTAAACGTTGTGCTTGTTGTTGGCGGCCTAGCGATTCTCATAGATCTACGTATTTTTTTCCATACTTGCAATATAAAGATTCTGTAACATACGCACCCAATGCATGCACCACACCTGTCCTGTATGGGAAAATAAGCGTGCAATTGTTTTTGTTTGGTAGTTAGCTCACCAATCAGGAGCTGGCTAAGTTGGATCTGTATGTTACAGAAACTGTAAATTAGCCAGCTCCTAAAGAGATACATGAGATTACATTTTTTATTTTTTTTATAACACGTCGCTGTCAGGCATGATTAAAGGATTAATTTGGTAAGAAATTTTGGTTGATTTTAACTCATTCCTACTTTGGATAGTAGAAGAATACGTTCTGTCTCTGGGAATTTAATTACCGGGTGAGATGAGACTGTCGTTTTCAATAATTATTACCGCACACACACAAAAAAAAAAAAAAAAACCATCAGTTCTTTCAATTCTAATTAAAATAACATATCAGAAGATTAATTAGACAAGATAATGAGAGTTGTTACATTTGACGTGTTTATGTATACGCTCTTCCCCTGTCTTGCGCAAATTAAGCAGTCGTGACTGAAGACTACTCAAAACAACGCGAGCCATAATGATTCTTGATGGTATCAAGTCGGATTATTTATTCAACTCAGTACTAATCGAGTGTTTGATTCTTAAACACCACACATCTGTATAAGAATATAATAAAGCAAGTATATGTCTTTCTCATACTTGATTATTGAAGTTCCACTGCAAAGCTCCATTATTGTTCAGTCACGCATTCCTGGATCACAAATGACATGTGATTGTAATTGGTGGTGGGGTGACTTGGGGGACTAGCACGTGATTTAGACCCTACCTCATGAAACCTAAAAGCCCACTTCCCACAACGTCCTCAATTGATGGATAGATTCTCTTTTCAAATTGGTTATTTGACTGTGATGTGGTATTTTCGCTTTTAGTAATTAGGCCAGGCACAAAAGAACAATGGAGATATGTGATAAAGGTGAGAAGCACTCATAAAATAACTGCTTCCCAAGTCTCTTATATGAGAAGAAATCCAAAGCTAATGTTAAAATGTGATGAGGATTGCATCTGGGGAGTGGGGATCACATAAGAGGATTTTCTTCTTTATGTTTCAAGTTGGCATTCGCAGATCCGTCTGCTAGGCTCAAGCTGCCATTAAAATTTAAAACTTAAAAAAGTGCATGCATGAGCAATGCACCTTTGGCCTTAGGAGAGTCCTTACTTACACTCATAATGTAATTTCTGAAATATCTATATTAGTCCTGTATATCAGTATGTTTTTTAGGAGAAAAAAAAAAGTGCATACATTTATGCCGTGCGCTTTGTGTACAAAGCATGACATGCAATGATGGAAAGAAAAAGTAAAACAAGTTTTTGCTCTGCTTTCCTTTACATGTTTCTTCTCTGCACGTTGCCTAAGTTTAGATCCTTGACAAAACTACAAGAAGCTGACAAACACCCAATTTTCCATCTGAAGCAAATTTAGCCTAACTGAAAATACCTGAAACATGGTGACAAGTAACTGCCGCGAAAGCATATGCTCCATAGTGCTACACGAAGGATTTCCAGAACATGTATCGAAATCATAACAAAGCTAAATTCACCTGGCATTATGTTTATAGACACTTGCGGGGTGGGATGTGTAAACCATCAGCAATGGGGTTAGATGCAGGATTAGATTTGGAAAGCAAGTTACCGAGATGGATGAAGAGAGAAGGCTACTCATGAGAATAACTGGAAAATCTTTTTCCATTGCGATATGAATTTATTGATACATCTTGAATATGAGAGTGCCCTTTACAGAGCTTTTCTTTGCAACTTCCACTAGCATTTTTTTGCCTAACTTCCAAGGGAAAAAAGATCCCAGTAGAAGTAGCAAAAAGAAGCATGGGAAAGGTACACTCCTATATTTAAAGAAATAACTACAGAAAAGAAAAGAAAGGGGGGAAAAATGAAATGAAAAAATTGTTGTACAGAGTCAAAAAACAACAGGCTTACTGTTTATGTAGCCTCTCCCTGTGACGCATCTTTCGAGAATTTACAGCTTTGGAAAGATACAAAATTTTGGAAACCATATATCCTTCTTCAATGGGGCATTGCCACAAAATTCATCACAAAATCTTGAGTCAGCCACCCAGCAAATCAGACTTGATTAGAATTGTCGAGGAGCACCAATTTTAACACTTCAGACCCAAGGACATTGGATATTTACATGTACAATGAGATGGATCATGCAGTGCCAAGTTGTTTCCATTTTGCCCGATAGATTTCTGCTTTCTCGGGGGCAATGATCTCAAGAGCACCAATAACACACTTGTGATATGAGAAGTCCTCAATTGAGCCATCTTCTCTTACCAACGAAAAGCAACGTGAATTCTGATGTTCAGGGTGATAGGTAACCTGAAAAAGATGGGGGAAGAAAGTATCATGCTATCTCCTGCCACTATACGTACAATAATGCTAAACTACCAAAAGTAGTTTTTTTTTTAAATGATGCGAAAGAACATGGCATCAGACTTGTATAAAATGTACATGAGCAGTTTGTTGAGGTACTAAAATTAGCCATCCAACTGACAAGTCAGTTTGCGCCAAATCCCCTTTCTATCCTATCCTACAAGAAGCAACAATTAACTGAGGATCTAAGACAAATTCATCAATTAACATAGGATTCCTTTGCACATATTATAAATATTTTAACTCTATTTTTATTAGATTTCTCCTTTATGTTAATTCCATGTTAATGAAAAGATTGCACCCCCACCCCCCCCCCCCCCCCCCCCCCCCCCCAAAACAAAAAAAACAAACCTTGACATGTCAAAACACACACTAACCTCCCAAAGATCCATGTAACTTATTGCTTCATTTTATCTGAATTGTGTAAGTGTTGGTTAAAAATGGAATATGCGGAAAAGAATGGAAAAGAATACTGGAAAAGTGCCATAAAAATTTGATAAGACTTTTTATATCGCCAATCTACTACCAACAACTATTTTCCTATAATTGAATCAACAAAATACAGGTTAACAGAATAGGTCAAGTCAACCAATCAGAACCAATAGAGATCTTAAAAAACTCTTTTAACCACATACCTCTATATCTGGAGGCTCAATTCCAAGCTTTTCATTACGTCGAGGATGAAAATACAAAGCCCTTATCACAGTTGTTTTGTCCTTTTCACTTAACCTCTGACCAATTGAATATCTACAACAAAAGTAGCCACAGAATTTTTTAGGAGAAAGAGAAAAGGCAAAAGAAACCTTTGCTCTCATTTTTTTACCCAAAAAGGAAAAAATCCTGTGAATTCGAAGAACTAACGCATCACACAAAGGGATCATGGAATTAAACAATATGGTCAGTTAGAAAACCCCCAAATATGAGTACATTTCTTAAATCTGCATTTTGATATGAAATATAAGCATGTTGGTTACTCAAACATTTCCTCATTACCGTGCTCTACTTTGTTCACAGAAGAAAGGATACTCTTAATATTTTGGGGGGGGGGGGGGGTACTAACTTTAAATTCCACAAAGCAGAGCACACAGCTGGGAAGCCACCGTGCCTTGAATCACTTGATAAAAATCATGTAGCACATAGAGAACACCATTCTACCAAAAGTTAATTTAAGTAACATGTGCGAAGCTGTGCAATTCAAGATGCTCCAATACAAGGCATCATTCCAAGGTGAAAATCCAATATGATCATTCACAATTTCAGTAAGATGTTACAGTTAATATACAAAAATACAAAGGGAATAACAAAATCATATATAATCAAGTGTGATATGAAACTGTGTTAATTAAACATAAATAAATACCCCACTAAAGCCATAGACAGAACAAGGAGGAAATCATTGGAGAATGCTTACTTGTGTAATATTTTCTTTAAGGCATTACTGAGCCGTAGGACATCGTTATATGTCCAAGATTTTCTCAAAACCCCTCTAGATATGGTCTCGAAATCCAGGTTTCCCAGTCCTTTAAACGCAAAATCACCAAACTTAGCACCACATTTGTCAGATATAAGGCCCTGAGCTTTGCATACTTTAAGTTTTTCATTCTGCTTAGAACTGACTGGGGTGCTCAGGAGGTTATACACATCCACTGGCTTGGAAAGTGCGCGTCCCTGATGAATAATTATGGAACGGGAAATTAGAACTTCTAAATACAATTTATAGCCAAGTAATAAAGTCAAATGCTGCTCCTCACAACTAAAAAAAGAAAATAAACAGATAAATAAATAGATAAAAATATAATCTGAAGAAAGAGAATAAATGCATGACAAAAAAAGTTGACCCAAAGCATTAATAAAAGAAAAAAAAACAATTAAATTTCAACATTAAACGTAAAAATTTGCACACTACTAATACTGGTAAGAAAAAAATCAAAATTTACCTCCCCAGAATATATAATATCAAAGTGTCCGCCGGTGCCTACAGAAGGGACCTTTCCCCATCCTAGTGCATCTACACTCCCCTGAAGATTATCCACAGCTCCTGCCTTTGCAGCTTTAATAAAGGAAGCACCAGGATTCTGCAACAACATACGAAACTTGAGTATGAACTACAGGCTCAACAAAAGCTTCTTTAATATCAAACCTCAAAGTTCTTCAAAGTAGGAAACAAGGCAGAGGAACTAACAGAAAAGAATGCTTGCACAAAAGGTGACGATACAGAAGAATGTTTTCGTTGTAGAGCCAAGCCTTTTGCATTTAAGCCAACAAACTCTCCTGTAGCTGACAGAGTATTAGCAACAATAAGCAAATGTTCAGGAAGTATGTTCTTGCCAGTGTCAGATATAGCGGACTCCAAATTCTGCATTTATAATTCCGTATTAGCAGTTAAGTATAAATTTATCACACATGAACAAAAACCACAAAAGAAAAAAAAAGGAAAAAGGAAAATCACAGTCAAGAGAAACATACAGTGAGAAAAAATTGTAACCCAGCGTCAATCCCATAGGCCAAACAGAAACTGCGAATATTATCGGGATGACTGCGTGTCCAGTCAATCATATCCATTATCTGGTGGCAGTCATTCATAAGTGCACTCCACAAACTTGTTATATGACATTGCCCAGACATAGAAACCCTCAGATAGAGCTCACCGAATGAATCGTCATGGGATTTTGATGCTTTTTGTTTATCCTTCCATAAAATATCCACCTTCTTAATCTCCCGGAATCCTAATAAACATGAAAAAAAAAACAAAGAAAAGAAGACTAAATATCCACAAGGTTAACATAACATATATGGAGTACCTAAATGCATTCTGGATTTTCAAAACTTTTAGTTTTGATAGTCCATTTTGCAGAGAAAAAAAGAGCAGAACATTTATCAGGTTTCAAGAATTATCTGCAAGTTAAAAAATTAAAAAAATACATGGGCTCTACATGGGCTCGTAATCACTATTCAGATATAAGAAACTGCATGTTTGCAAAATCACATAACAAAACTAGCTTAGTATACTCTTTTCATGTTTGGTTTTGAAGCATTTAATCATGTTTCTTCCCATCTTTGACATTCAGAATTGTCAGATTTCTAATTTTCCATTCCAAACATGCTCGGAACAGATTCAGTTCTTCCAATTCAACAAGATTTAAGAATACATTTAAGCAAATCCAAGTCTTGAATCAAAGCAATATCTACAAAGGCACAGACAAGACTGACATTTGAAACTACAAATGAGAATCAGCAAACTAGAATCAAATATCAATCAACAGTCATATCTCTTAACTTAAAAATTAAAGCAACATAGACCTAGACATGCAGAGTGCTACCAACCTTTGATTACTGTTTTCAGAAGGAAAGGCATCACCCACATTTGAATTGTCTCCAAATCTATGGAAGTTCTCTTGAAGTTTTCAACAATCATGACAGTGACACAGAATGCATCATTGCATTCCTTCTGCATGTTAATTGAAGAACAGTCCCTGCCATTTAATTAGATAAATTAAGATGAACAATAATCTCAAAAAAGAAATGGACGATAATGTTCCAGACAAGAACCATTATGGATTATTGCAGTAGAAGGAAACTCAGAAGTTCCAAACAGCTTTTAGTGTTATACATACGGTAAATTCAAATCCATAGTTCTGGAAAAACTGAGAGAGTACAAGAATTGGCTGGGAAAAAGTACAGTTTGTAATGACAGTACAAATTTAAAGGCAAAAGCATGAAAGAAAAAGTAACCCTCAATGAGAGAAATTGGAAGTGAGACAGCTATGACACTAGATAATAACTGCACAATTTATAAATTTCATACTTAAACGAATTTTAGCAGAGCAAATAACACAATTAAACAGCTTCAGATAAACTGTCAATCATTTTAGTGTAAGATATTAATAATATGCAAAACTACAAATGGTATGTCGCTAAAAAATTAGAATCCAATAGCATGTGTGTGTACAATAAAAATTCTTTCCAGTCAAAACAATATAACTTCAAGTGGAGTTCAGCCAAAAAAAAAAAAAAGAATTGTGTATTTTTGAAAAAAAACAAAAAAAAGGTGGTCGGTAGATAATTTATCTTTTACATTTGAGGGTAAAAAAGTCATTTATACAATATTCCGTTAGTTTTCTTAACGGTTTCCAAACGGAAGTGGAAAAGTGAAAAGAAATGTAATTTCAGGTGGATTCCAGCAAAATAAAAGGAAAAAAGAATTGTGTATTGTTGAAAAAGTTAGAAAAAACAGATAGACGGTGGATAATTTCCCTTTAATTAAATATTTTCAATCATATTTATCAGACAGCCTTCTTTTATATTGGAATAATCAGCAAGATCAAAATACATAATGATGAAATGCTAAAAACTCAAATGTGACTGATACTCAAAACATAAAATGATTCTTTCAAACTTAATCAACTGTTCCATAAAATGATTCTTTCAAACTTAATCAACTGTTCCATGACACTAAAAGCAAGTATTCCAGCATTAAATTACTACCTGAAACTCATTATCAACAGATTTAAGGATGAAGAGCAATTAGGAAAAGCATATACACACCAGAAAAAGGGGAAAAAAAAAGTTCGAAAGAAACAGATGTAAATTATAACAGCAAAATGATCAAAAGGACCAGAAACTGCACCCATTTTATGCAGAAGATAGAAGGAATATGGGTTCAAAAGTTGCCAGCCTGAGATTAGATATGCACGCTGGTAACAATCAAAAGTTGGTTAAAATTAAGAAATGAATTCAAGCCCAGATCACTCCACAGAAATGAATTTAACTGTCCTGTTTAGAGTTCAGCGTGATCAAATCAAAATGTAGTGTCCATACCTAAAAAGTGGTGACTTTAAATAGACAGAATACACAATCCACATTGAACTCCTATTTTATCAATCTCTACCTGTTATCTATTATACCAAGAGTTTCAATCGATTCATAACACTAGTGGTAAATAGAGTTACATGAATGTCCAGTAACTTCCTGTTGTAACAGCAATTAAATTTCACAGTTCCAGGGGGGAAGCAGCTTACTTGTTTGAAATGAGCATATCAGGAACACTGATTTTCAATTCTGTTCTAGCGGCTTTACACTGCCGGTACAAGGAATCAATAATGGAATGTTCTTTCAATCCTGTCCTCTTCATGATTTCCTGAAGGCACAAAAATTTATAGCAAAAAACAACACAGGCATATAAATGATATGTATATCCACATTGTGCTACCTTGCGCACATGGAAATGGCATATCCAAGGACTAAAATGCTTCATGCTGCCCGTCTGTGGAGAGTAGCTAATATCCACAAAAGACATAAATCAGTATGAAATCACCACTTCACCATTATAGCCAATTTAAAACCAGGAGAGCAGTAAATGAAAATGAAACAGAGACGTAGAAGTTGACATTATCATGGAAGTAGAAACAATATCTGACAACATTAGGCACTCCAAATGATTCTTGACTTCCAGGGCTCCATATTCAAAACCATGCCTCCTTTTCCCCAGTTTGTTGGATAAGAATAGAGACATAGTCTGGTCCGCATTGCTTTTCTTCGACCCGCATTCCAGTACGTTCTGTGCAATTTCATCAAATATCAAAACTGGTAAATTGAAAGTAATACTCAGATCCTTTTGAACATGATTGATGCATCATTTGTTTGGAACACGAAATGTAAAAATTTTATTAACATGGTTGATCCATCAATTAGGAAACTCCACCTGGGTCATTAAAGATGCACTTTCACAAATTTTGAAGGAAAAGAAAAGGCACATAAACAAACTTGACTACACTTCTCAGAAAGAAAAGGGATGAAGGGAAAATGCACCTTTAGATTTAGCAGCGGTGAAGTTTCGAGCAAACTGATAGGTTGATCTAATGCACTGTATGCCGCCTCAGAAATAGCGCAAGCAGATAGTGAACCAACAGGTTGGCCACCGATCTCACCTGTTGGAGTAGATGTCCCCTCAATATTATAAGAGAATTGAACAATCTGATTCCCATAAGCATTTCTCACTGTTCCATCATATGCTGCGCACAGATCACGCATGAGGAACATAAGTCTTCGAGTAAGAGTACCCGGAAGATCAGCATTGTCACTAAAAGAACTGTCTCGACTTGTTACTGAATGAATAAAACATTCTAAGGGATTCAATCCTGTCAAAAAGGAATTTTCAACAACAGCGGATGGTATATAAGACTTGGCACATTCTGTATTATCCCCAGCCCTTAGCCTGTTCCAAGCAGCACAAGAGAGTTCATGGGGAAATCTAAATGACAATGGGGCTAATGAGTGTTGCAGACCAAGACACAAGCTATGCTGAACTAGCTTTAGTAAATTACCCTTGCTTCCTGCCTTAAACATAGCCAACAATGAGTTGTCCTTACTCCCATACTTGTAGGCTAAATTCTGGATATCCCAGAACACATGCTTAAAAGCATCAACAGAAGCTTGACTGAGAGCAGCTGATCTCTGCTTTTCATAAGACAGGTGCTCCCCTTGCAAAGACCTGGTGCTTTCACTATCTTCAGCACTCATAAGAAAATTCATATGAGAATCCACCATCAGCTGTTGAAAATTACAAGTGTCCTGAGCTTCTCGCAAACCATAAAAAATTTCATCCATCAGAATTTTTCGGGAGCATGAGTGAGAAGCGAGGTACAAGTCTGAGAGTGAAACAGTCATGCCCCTAACTGACAGCCACTCGCAAAGAACTTCCTGAGCAGCATACAAGAAGTCAAGAACTTTATCCTGATAGCGCTTGATAAGATATTGGAAAAGATTTCCCTCATAGTCACGCAGCCAAGAAGATCCTTCAGCAGATATGAGCTTCCCACCACTAATATAAACATCTTTTGATGGAAATGTATACTCAAAATCTGGAGGCAAGAGCATGCTGAATAACTGCTTCCCAGACCAAACACTATCCTTTGAAATTTTGAAAATATCGGCTGACAGAAATCGATGAGGGCAGAACATTTGCAACTGCTGCATTTGCAAATGGCTCAATAGAACACCATCTTCCATGAGTAAATGAGCAGCAGTCAAACTATCCTGACCAAGTGAGAGCAAGTTCCTACCACTCTGTTGATTAATTAGTTGCTTATCTAAGGCAACAAGCTCAGTGAGCTCAACTCGAGCACCAATTGCTTGAGGAATATATCCATGAAGGCAGTCACCGTCAAAGTCCCCATGGAAAGGGGAGCAACAAAGTGGATTTATTGTGACCACTGAGCTTATTGGAAGAACCTTCACTGTTAAAGCAATCAGGGAGTGCGGATGTATGGAGGGTGGCCTGTTTATCAATACAATGTCACCA
Organism: Citrus glauca; assembly: GCA_029633175.1. Taxonomy (NCBI): domain Eukaryota; kingdom Viridiplantae; phylum Streptophyta; class Magnoliopsida; order Sapindales; family Rutaceae; genus Citrus; species Citrus glauca. The sequence goes on along the minus strand of JAQOOD010000003.1, from coordinate 7,303,349 downwards.
TCAGTTAGGGGCCTATAAATTATATCCCCTAATTCAAGTGCATCAATACGTCGAATACGAACCAGCCCACCTTTTCTGCAAACATAAAGCTCCCCTTTCTCAAGAAGACGAAAACTAATGCAGACACTTAGCCTTTCCCAGTTCCAAGAGTTCAGACGTTCAGAAATTTGTAACCTCTCTGCAACTTGACAGGGTATACCAATTTCATTGAGTTTAATGTTAGGGTCACCAGTAACAACCATGCGAAAACAATCATCATTTCTCTTCCCAAGAACAACATCTTTGATCCATCTGAGACCAGAGCTGTTGGAAATATCAATATTCTTCTTTTGTCGGACCTCAGCAGAATCCTTTCTCGATGACTTGTCTAAGTGTAACTGCATTTCAAAAGTATAAATAAAAGCCAAAATAATTTTTCTCTCAAATAAGAAGATGCTGAAGAGTGCCTAAAGAAACAAATGCAAAACAATGTTGCACAACTTGCCTTCGATATCTTCAAGCAGTCCTGAACGAGATGACTCAATTCAATATCTCTCCCTCTGTAGTCAACCATTTTCTTTAAATGCCTGGTCCAATTATCCTACAAATTAATCAAGTACAGCATGACATGAGAAAAGAAAAACAGAACTCACACGCAATTATTTAATTAAGCCATCCAAATCTTAAGACAAGAAAAGCAGAGAAAGAGAAAAAAATACTTACAAAAAACAATTTCTTTTCATGCGAAAATGCATGTGGAACTTCTGTCACACGGTGATTATTTGGTGTTACTGGGAAACATTTGAGGAAGGGAGCATCTTTACTCAAAATAAACTCCTCTCTGATACTTGGATCAACATCTTTCAACAAATAACTTACCTATATAAGTGGACATCATAAGGACATTCAATTGGCAGCAGAGAAAGAAAGTATCACCTTACGACAAAAACAATAGATCGTGATTCTAGCTTCCAAAACCTATGACAGAAATGCTTTCAAAATAAAAACCATATGGATTTCCAATTACAACTTCTATACTCTGTTGGATTCTTCACTACTGGTTTAAGCTATTTAGATTGGCAATAGATAATAAGTTAACTGTTTAAATCCCCTTGCACTAGTTGAGATATGACAAAATAATGTCGCCAGGCCCTTGCTTATTAGCTTACACTTATCTGTTTCGTCATAATTTAATATTTCAAAATTCACAATTCAGACTACAGTTAGCAGAACAAACTAATCTATTTGACGGACATTTAAGCTTTTCCCTTCAGAAATTTCCACAAGAATAACAATAAAGTTCATTATCATACAAACTTTTAAGAGATGGTATAGCCTCAATGATAAAAGGTCATGCAGGAAGTAGCTGCAGAATTTTTATTTTATTTATTCATTATTATTATTATTTTTGGTGAGGAGCAGAAAATATATATTAGTAAACAAGAATGAGGTTGGCAAGGCATCCAAACAAGACAAAAATGCCGGACACGTGTCTACAACTATCCCAAAACATTTTGGAAGAGTTTTTATCCGTCTGCACAGAGTGTAGAAAAACACCCTAAACCCTTGCTTCAAGAACACTCCCAAGGAACCCCCCCCCCCCCCCCCCCCCCCCCCCCCGCGGGGTTCAAAACCCTTCCCAGTATAGATGGACGCAAAAGATGGAAAGAACTTTGTCTTCACCATTGCATTCCTCCGCCCCCATCAGTTATCTCATTATTAGAAATGGCTTCTGAAAAGAATTATAAGATTTGTCCTCAGTCCAACTTTACAACAAAAAGCATCTTTTTCCACCTCCTGGAAATATTACAAGAAAGATAAAGCAAGACAGACTGAAAGATTGGTATCATGGGGGAAGTGGCATTTGAATAACAGAAACTATTACAAATATCAAGCAATTCACAATTGATATGTGAAGCAATAAAATACAAAATAGTACCTTTAGTTAATACATAATGATATATTAATACCCTTTTAGATAATTTCCCCACAACATATATACTAATACATAGAGTAACTTGGTAATATAAGTAATATAGGAATAGTAAAATAGTATAACAAAAGATTAAAGACACAAAATAATTCACATTTAGAAGTACATGAGACAATAATCAGACAACAACAAATACAAATTGGTTTATCTAGTTATTTGATTGAACTGTCCTCAGACATTTTGAATGAGATACAAAGAAGGCCATTTGGTGCAGTGCAGGACACAACGTTTAAGAAACCAAGCAATATTGACAGGGAGAGTCAAGTTTGTGAGGTAAATGACTACTTCTTGGACAAAACTTGCTGAATGTAACAATCAATCTAAACCTTCTTTTTGGCTACTTATTGATGTTATATAAACAAAGTAATTTGGTACTGGAAAATTTTAATAATAATGATTATGCAAGATCATCAATATGCATTTATCTACAATTTTAATGCAAGCAACAGTCCAAAAGATAGATTTTGGCCATTAGTAACAACCATACAGAATAACTGAATGATCAAAAGAAAAAAATATGAAGAAATTAAGAGGAAAAGTAATTCATATTTAATGGAAATACGAGCAGAGGCAACACAAATATTGCCAACATAAGGAGTGCAGGCAAAAAAATAACAAGAAATTATTCCATGCTACATTATAAACAGAATTGGCTCGCATGACTATGGTATTTTCTCTAGTAGCAAACAGAAAGATATTTTACACATAAGATAATATCTTTTACAATGAAGGTAAACAGGCAGCCTAAAACCAGACCATCATAAAAAAGAAAAGAAAGAGAGTGTTGTAGTCGACTAAATCTAGAAATATGACTATCACTTATTGGATCTAATACAACAGGCATGAATATACAGCAATCAGGGTCTTTCCAGCATTCAACATAACATACACATCTGCAATTTGTATAAGTGTGTGTAACTGTTTTACAGAAATGCATATTCATATTAATGGAGAAAATTATATATATATATAGCGAAGGGCGTGCTACCTGTTTACATGATAAAACCTTTCTGTTTGGTTTCACACTATTTTCTTCTTGTTGAGCATCAAATGGAATAAAACCCCAGTAATCATCAGGCAATTTTTTATTCTTCTTTGACGGCTTTTCATCTATTTCAACAATAATAGCAGTTTTCCCTGAGAGATCTTTAGATGAAAGTTTAAACCGCATTCTTGGGTACCATTGTGCAGGATTTCGCTGTTAATAGGAAAAATTAGATTCATAAGCCACAAAGGAGAAAAAGGGAACAATCTAAACAGAAGAACCAAAAATACTTACAACACAATATTTGCAAACCCTTGGCTGTTCTTTCCGTGAAGAACCAGCCCCCTGGGACATGCATAATAAGAAAAATCAGAAAAGCATAACCTAAAAGATTATTCCACATTACAGTCGTTGACAAGACTCACAACTTTTTAGCCATTATACTCCCTAATATTAATCTTGGACTAGTATACAGTGGAAAGTTTCTCACATTGATCACATGTAAATTCATGGATGGTGACAAAAATCGAAACACCAGCAAACTCAATTTTCTTTCAAGCATTTTAGGACAAATCATAATGAAAACATCAAGCAAAATACAACAAACGAAAACACTATTTGAGACACAGTCCATTTTAAGATTTACTACTTTCACCAAAACGCTATCACATATTGATCAATGGTGGATTGGGTGTGGGAGCACTAGCCCTTCCCAGCACAGTGAGTTCTGCAAAAAATTTTGCAACTTTTAGCCAATTTCCAGCCGTTACATAATCTGCATTATAATTTTTCCCCAAACTCTTTGCAGCCTAGTAAACTAGTTTATAGTCTATATATATATATAACTTCACATGGATGTTCATGATTCAGGCTCTTAACTTTGTTTCAGACATAGGGATCATCAAATGCACTGAGAACTAGATAAAAGGATTTCAGATTTGACTCAATGACGTCAAAGATCACAACTTTTCTTTTGTTCTCTGCAGTAAGATAATTAGAATTTTGTTGAATTGATAACCACAGGAGGTCAAACATACATACAACTTAGGTGTGTGTAGTCATGTACTAATACTGCTGATATGGTTACTTCTAACACCATAATGCTGCATTGGAAGTTACTTCTATATATATATATATAGAGAGAGAGAGAGAGAGCTCCACTATTTTTTTAGATTTCTCAATCCTAGAAAATGGAAATATATCTAGCTAAATAAAGGTAATCACAGATATCCCTAACTTTTCCAGTAGTACAAAACTTCTTATTTCAACTCATAGCACTAAGTACCTAACCTTTCGTCTTTCTTTCCGGATAGTTTTGCACTTAGGACAGATACTATTTAAAAGCTTTGCAATGTCTGATAGAAAATATGGATGTAGTATTGTGAATGGAAACTTGATAAAGCCAAAGTGCCCTGAAAATTGATGGAAATATAGTTAGTGCAAAATTGGCAGAATTTATAAATAAGTATATATCAGTAAAGATAATATCGTCCAAATTATGCATCAGACCTTCGCAGGCTTTCCTATCTTTAGCTCCACATGAGGAGCACTCATTAGTTGGGTTCGGAAGCCCCAACCTAGGATTGGTGACCTCACTGACTGCACCAATTTCCATTACAGATAACTTTTCCTGTTTAATAAATCAGAATATTAAACTTTATCATGATAAATACATCACATCATTCTGAAAAATAAACTTAAGCAATGAAATAGTAAAAAGGTCTTCTTTCTCCATTTTGCCACGGCTAAACAGCCAAAGCATATAACATACAAGAACACAATGTGATGGGTTAAAAAAATCAAAGATCGAATGCAAGAAACAATTGTAAAGGAACATCAAAAGAAGTAAGAACTGAAAGAACAGAAAAGTAGAGAATGAGTATAAGGGGGGATGGAAATAGGAAATTCGTGGGGCTGCTTCAAAGAATAAATTTCATTAAACTGATACGTGCAGCAATACAATCTGATAGCTCTAAGAAAATGGGGTAGCAAAACTACCTTTTATAAACTTTTCAAAGCATGAAACAGAAAAAGAAAGTACATTAATGATGTAATGTACACTACCATTTCGAAGTAGCATTTACTGGTCAAAACTTAAATGCACATGCATGCACATCGGTACGTGATTTACACACAAACACGTCAAAATGAATAAAATTACAAAAGAAAGGACACCAGGCACATAACATAAGTGAATAATCAGCTGAAATACGGTCTCACTTTTTCAGTGTCTGTTGAAATTCCAAGAGATATCCCAGTCAGGATACCAGAGGGCACTTCCAGCCCTTCTTCACAGAATTCATTGTCCATTGAAGTTGGTGACCTTATATAATGGTTTGAGCAACCTACAAGCACATCCAAAGGAAGACCAACCATAAAATGGTGTTAGGCACAAATAAACACATATGCATAACAATAAGATTCAATCTAGACATCTATTGTAAAAGACCGTTCTGACAAAAACACACAATATGATACACAATAGTGCATCAGCCATGGATTGCCCAATAAAGTTCAGTAGCTTGTGGCAGCAACACAATTCACCAATGGTGAAACCAAAGACCCCTTCTTTTATCCTTTTTTCTAATTTGCTTGAACAAACTATTGTGTAATAAATCTTTGAAGGTTCGAAAAAAACCCATAAAAAAAAAACAAGGAAGAATATAAAATAACTATTAAGTTAAAGTTATCAACGATAAAAAACCTGTTTGAAAATTTCTCTAAGACATATGTCAAAATCCCTTCAACCTGTGAGATTTGCTTGTCAGCAAAATCCTCTTGGCTTCATGAAGTGTCTTGGTATTGTGCTAAAGGCCTAGCTCAAAAGACTTTAGAACTTCTTCCTCACCCACTAGCCAATCAGAAACTTAGGAAGAAGGGAAAACAGCGAAAAAATGACAATAATCATAAACCATCAGAAAGAGTGGTGCAAAAACATCTAAGGCCTTAGTAAGTAAATCTTGCCACAAATTTCAATTATTATGATTATTATTATTTGGTAAAGAAAACTATGAGTACTTATATTGGTATATAATGGCCAAGTGGCACGCAAGTAGTGGAGCAGGTATCCACCTAAAATCAATTAAAGCTATACAAAATTGTATCAATCCCCATTTCAATAAATTTTACTAGCAACAAACTTTAATTTTTTTTTAAACGGTCTTCTTCATCTATTAATTGGAATCATCCAATGTATTTGTAACTAACGTTATTAATTTGATACCACATGCACATCTCGACAATTGCCTCGTGGCAGAAAAACACTTGAGCACACAATTTTTTTCTAAGGCTTTCTGTCAACATTTTAAATATGAACCAAACCACATATTATTAACAAATTCTTCAGAAATTATGAACAAGGAATAAAGAGATCAAGTACTGCAATCAAAAGAAAAAGAAAAGAAGACTTAAATATGTTATCTGGCCTAATACCACCACAGCTGGTCTAGGAGAAATGATAAGAGGCAAGAATCAACAAAGTATTAAATGTCCATTCGGTTCCTCAAAAGATTAAGGGTAGTTTAATATGTATCTAAACAGAACCTTTGAGCATAACTTGTGTCATGATATGAATAGGCATGCCACCACCAGAAAAATATATATTGCTCAATACATTTATAGTCCTTAAATTGTTGAGGTTACAACAAAAAGTTAAGATCGCTTGGTTTGCATATTTGGAATCAATCTTCAAACTATCTCTCGTCGTAAAAGAAAAAGAATCATATCCAAAATGAATAACCAAAAAAGAAAAGCCAAAGGCATTCTAGCTTACAAATAACGGTCAAAACAAAAATAGATAAATGAATGAATAACAGCAAAACTTATAGCACTTAAAAATTATTCAAGAGATCAAACCGAAAGGTATTAGCTAAAGCATAGCTTTGGGCATCTGATTGATGCACCTCTAATATATTTTATAAAATTCAGCACCGGCTTGCTACCCTAAGAGAATTCCATGTTACTTAAGCATGAATGAGGAAATCACCCTGATAAAAAGAGTAGGTTGCATGAGAACTTCAAAATTTTGCACCAAACATGACAAATATATCCATTGCAAGCCAATTTATTCATACGTCACACATGTAATTCATAACAAAAATAACACGAGGCAATCAAGCTCACACACGTGCCACATCAAACTGAAAAATTAACATGCAGACAAAGTGGCAGTTACTTTTAAACACTTCCATAACCCACCATAATCAATTAGTACATACAAACTACCATTCGCGCCAATTCAAAAATCAAGTGCGAACATCATCACTGCTTTCTATATTTGAATTTTTTTTTTAAAGTTTAAAATAAGCAAAAGCACCAAACCCACCAATCCACCACCAAAAACAAAGGATCCCTCCATAAACAATCTAATGAAACAACCTACATGAGCCGTCAATTTCATTCATTGATCCGAACACATGAAAACCCCCTCACTCCAACCCCCCCCCCCTCCCCAACCAAAAAAAAAGCCAAGAAAACAAAACAGTGCGACCTGTAACCAACTAAAGAAAAAAAAAGCAGCTAGCAAGTCATTTATTTAAAAAAGAAAAAAGAAAAAAAAAAGCGCACCATTGACACCATTGATCAATCAATTACAGAAAGACTTCGTCATTTGCAGCTTAAAAAGAAAAGGAAAAGAAGTCATATCAATCACTGACGATCAACAAAAAAGACTCAAACTTTATAAGCACATTGCTCGAGTTTCAAACTTTTACCCCCCTAACGACCAACAAAACCCCATATCACTCACTCACATTACTTCAAAACCCATGAGCTTCACTACTCATTGCATCCAAATAAACCCATATTTACATGCAAACAAAGAAACAAAACCACCCACCGTAATCCCCCAAAAAAAAAAGTATTAAAGAAAAGAAAAAATAACGAGACAAATAAATAACCACGATGAATTGTCACATACAAATTCTGAAAATAAGAAAAAATAAATAAACAGACCTTTTACTCACTTTGTAATGTACTTTTAACGGTCTTCACTTGAGAAGACAGGCAAATACAAAGAGAACTCAAAGGACTGAGCAGAGTGATGATCTTGAAACAAACAGTAAAGAAGCCCAGTGAATAATATAATAAATAAAACCACTGAGAACTGAGTTAATAAAAAAAAACGTAAATAAACCAAGAATTGAAGGGCAAAAAGGCTAGAGAAGACGCCGTCGTTTCGTTTCCACTGACCAAAAGACAAAACGCCGAGTTCAAGGTAAGAGAGTTGCGAAATTGCAACAGTAACGGTAGACTTCGAAAGAGACACGGGGGCGAGGACTATTTTAACAAGGTTCTTTTTCTTGTGTCAGTTATATACCCTGCTTTTCTTTTTAATTACGATTTTATCAGCCCTTGTTCCTAAATAAAAATTGACAAATAAAGGAATTTTTTTAATCTTTTATTTATAGGATTCAGCTTTTCAGATAAAGCCTTTGGATTTGATTATTTCTCGAATGTTATTGATTATTCTTACAGTTTGGAATAAATTTTAAAATTATGGGTATTTATGCATGTATAATTATTATTTTTAAGGTTGGGGACTTTATACTTTAATGGTCATAACAATTTATTACTTAGGACGGACGTAATTTAAACCGTAATACACTTTTTTTGTCAAAAAAATTAGATGGGCGGAATGGAATATAATTTAATATATTTAAAATATAATAATATATGGTTTAGATTTTTTTTCTATCACAACGTAATATGTAATAACATAATCATTTAGTACTGATATCTTGTTTGTCGTTGAAAGATTGAACATGATTCTTAATCAAACATGAAGAAATAATTAAGGTTGGACGAAATGATTATAATTGAACCGATAATCAACTTAAACCAATCCAAATTAATTCCTTTCAGTTCAACTTTGACATTTAATTTTAGTTTGATTTCAAGAACTTTTGATCAATTAGTTTTCGTTTGGGACAAAATTTAAAATATAAACAAAAAATTAATATTTGAATTAAAGTTGGACCGAATCCAAACATTTCAATTTTTAGAATTTCATAAGTTCAAAATCAAAACTAAATTTACCAACATCAGAATTAACATTTTATTTATCAAAATTAAACTAATGAAAATGTATTATTAGGTATATGTAGATAATGAAAAGTTTTCATGAAATAGTAATAAATAATAATAATAACGTTATTAATCCATACCATATTCCTCAAATTTCCTGTGATCAAATTTGTCCACAGCCAGCTAAGAATGAAGTTTAGGTTGATTTGTACATGCTACATTTGCATTATTTTCTAATCTTCCCAAATACACACCAATTGATTTTATTATTATTTTTTGGGAAGTACAACTAGGAGTGTTGTTCTGATTTATGAAGAAAGTTAGTTGTCATGGGCAAAGCAAAATTATTAATTATCCAAGACAGGAGAATGAAAATGAATGAATGAATTTACTCGCGGGGAAGGCTGGAATAGTGGCTGATTCGTAATTAATGAGAGTGGTGGGGGCCAATTATAAGTCCCAGCATTCTGCAGAGGAAGCTAAAACAACAGTCAAAGGGCAGACCTGGAAAAGCCGGAAAAACAGAAAACCATTGGGCTTTGCGCTGAGACATACATACTTTATGAATTATGAGTTTGGATAATTTAACTTAAATTTTTTTATACAAAATTTAAGTCATTAAATACGATTTTAACTTTTAATAATTCATCGCCCCATTGTGCAACGTTAATAATATATAGCTCCATAGCTAGAGTGATTGGCAAAACTAAATGCAAATTCGTAAAAATTATATCATATACATTAGAGTGGGACTAATCTTTTCAAATTTTCTATTAGATATTTTTAAAATTTGAAATTTTAGGAATGTAGTACTTAATTAAAAAAATAGTATTATAATTTTTTAAAACTAATAATATGGACGAACGATATTTTAATTTAGGTGTATGAGTAAAGATATTTATGATATTATATTTATACCTACAATAAGATTTGACTTGCTTAACATGCACAAGCACTGCTTTATTTGTCTATTTTTTAATTAAATTTGTACCACCCTAACATATGTAAAATTAATTTTTTTTATTAAACTAATGTGCACATAGTTTGAATTTCAAATTATTGTGCACCACATTACTTATTACCGCTAGGTGAACTAATTGGACAAAATATTTTGTCATAAATTTGATACTGACAAAAAGCAACAACAACACCTTACACCTCCGATATCACACAGCACAAAAGAATTTTCACGTTTATTTAATATAACGCCAACTAGTTTTTTATTGGATGCTATGAAGATTGATTTTAATATGATTATGGTTCTTCTTAAAAAAAAATGTTATGCATATTTCTAAGATCATGTTTGCAATATTATAGAATCACTAATTATCAAAAATATAAAAATAAAATTATTTAAAAAATAAATCTTTAATAATTATTATTTATTAAATAATATGACGTGCTTTATAAATTAAGTAGAAGAAGTACACAAAGTAGCACAAGCATCAGGCGACAACCAAACACGGCCTGAACTGCAAAAATCTTCGGTACGGGACAAAGAAAAGTTGCCACACGCACACAACGTGGATTAGAAACCTACTGAACCACAAGGATGTTGACGTGGCAGGCATGCATTGGAAAAAGAGCGAATCACGGAAAAAGTTTGTGGATTTTAGCCTTTTTGACAGTGATCGGAATTTGGAGCAGATTCTCATTTATTATTGCTGCTTTTTTGAATTTTGTGGATGTGTGGGGGAGTCATTGTTGAAAACGATATATTTAACATGTGTTGGTTCCTTTGTAATCAATCAATGGTTATGTAATTTCATTATTTAATTGCAGTCATACCATTGTGGAATAATAATTTTATTATTACCCCTACAACCTAAAAATTATAAAATTATCATGCAAATATCATTCTTTGATGATACAATTCTTTGTGTATATTATTTTTTTTAAAATACTATTAAATGTCATTCTTTCATATATAATTGGAGCAATCCCTACTCAAATATTTCACAATTAATAGAGAACTAAAATTAACCTTTATAATACTTTTATAAATATTTGAATTCTTACTCACACACTTTGTGAGTGCAAACTGTATTTAAGTAGGACAAAGATCTATTGATAACGATTAATATATTTAATTGCATGCCAAAACAAAAGCAAAATTATGACCATCTATAAAGTAAAATTAATTTAATTTTTTCATAATGGAAGACAGTTACAACAACGAAAAATGTTTGTTGTCGAGAATGTCAAGAGAAAGCTAAGAGAATTAAAAAAAATGAGAGGAAAATGTAATCTCATCACTCGATCACACACACACTCTCTCTCTCTCTCTCTCTCTCTCTCTCTCTCTCTCTCTCTCTCTCTCTCTCTCTCTCTCTCTCTCTCTCTCTCTCTCTCTTGATTTTATCCTCACTCTCTCCGACTTCCAAAATTCCTATCACGCTTCCTCATCTCTCCGACTTCCAAAATCCCCATCATGCTCCTCTGCTTTTACTTTCAAAATCGAAACTTAGCTTTGCTCTTTTCATTTACTAAAACTCTACATAAGTTCTCCCAACATAGAAGCGCAACCTGTTTTAGATCCGGATGCAGAACCCAAAGTTGGTAATTGTTTGATTATAAAGATGGATTCTTTTTGTTTTGAATAGTAATTTCTATTGATAAATAATAGAAATGTACCTACGTTTTGCTTAGGATTTGTTTGTTTTAAATATTAATTTATGTCGTATCTGTAATAATATAAATGTAAGTGTGTTTTGTTTAAGTTTTACTACTTTAGAGATCAAATGATAGCAATCTCTAATATTCCTATAACCAATTTACTAGTTAGATGATAGTGATAAATGATAATGATAATTTTGTTTGATTTAGAAATTTTTTAAATTTTAATTTTTAGAATCTTAATGGATTAAAAATTTATAATAATTCATTCTTAATATAAATGTTAATTATTTTGTAGAAATTGAAAATTTTAAAAATATGCACGTAATTGAAGATGTGCAACCAAAAAAAAAAATGAGCCAAGTTTTGGGATGTTATTTGATAATCATGAGGAAATGTGAATGTTTTACAAAGTCTATGGTAAACAAGAAAGGTTTCCTGTGAAAAAATAAACTAGTAAAAAAAAGAAATGATGAGATTGTAAAAATTGTCATATGTGCATTTGGCCATAGGCCAGTCAAAAAGTAAATCTATTAATATGTTGAAGTTGAAATCTATTATAAAATTTAGTTGTGATGCCTGAATATGAGATTGTGTAAATAAAGATGGAAAATGGGTTCTTCGAGCTTATAACCTTCAACACAATTATGGATTGAGTCTGGACAAAGCTAAGTGTTTCCTTTATACCCCTAGCATTAGTGCATGTACAAAAAAGCGTATTGAAATGAATGATTGTGTGAGAACTAATATTACCTCGAATTTTAATTCTATTATTGTCAAATCTGGTGTGAATAAAAATGTCTTATTTAAAAAAAAAGATTGTAGAAATATTATTGACAAAGGAAGACGATTACAGCTTGGAGTAGAATATCCTATGGAAATTCTAAAATATTTTCAGAAAAAGTAAGCAAAATGCAAGGGATTTTTTTATAGTATTGATTTAGATGAGCAATGTCGATTAAAGAATGTATCTTGGGCATATTCGAGAAGTAGGGCAGCTTACAAATATTTTAGAGATGTAATCACATTTGACATCATATATCTTACCAATAAGTATGACATGTTATTTGCTCCATTTTTCGAAGCTAATCATCATGGACAGTTTATTTTGTTAGGATATGAATTGATTTCACATAAGGGTACATAGGCATTTACGTGGTTATTTCAAGCATGGTTATCATGCATTTTCGGTTCTCCTTCCACTGTAGATAAAACAATGCAAAAGATAATTGAGAGTTATTTTTCCTACAACCAGACGTTGATGGTGTTTACGACATATAATAAAGAAGGTGTTTGAGAGTTAGGAGCTTTTAAAGAACATGAATATATTATTTCTTCTTTGTTCTCTGTTGTATATGATTCACTGAGCCCTGCTGTGTTAGAGGAAGCTTGGCTTGACATGTTATGATATATGATTTATAAGATAATGATTGGTTAAATGGTTTATATGATGAGCAATATTATTGGGTTCTATGCTATTTCAAAGAATGTTTTTAGGCAGAAATACAAGCAACTTAGTCAAATGAAAGTATGAATGCATTTTTATAGGTTTGTTAACTCAAAAATAAATTTGAAACAATTTATGAAGTATTATGAAAATGCGTTGAGAAGGAAAGTTGAATTAGAATGATAAGCAAATGCAAAATGTTTCAGTAAAAATATTTTATGTGTAACATGATATGAAATAAATAAGTAAGTTGAAGAAGTGTAAACTATTTCTACGTTTAAATAATTCCAAAACGAATTAATTACATTGATGTATTGTGATATGGTTAATTATATGAGATTAATATATGAAATCAGTCAATCATATGGGCAAGTTAAGAAACTAAGCTTTGAGGTTATTTTTTACAAAGTTAAGTGTGAAGTTAGCTATATCTGTTTAAAGTTTCAATTTAAGGAGATTCTTTCCAGATATGCCTTTGCAATATTGATATGTAATAATGTTGAATTACTTATAAAAATGTACATTTTATTAAGGTATAGGAAAGATCTGAGGAAATGCTAGAGTAAAGTGAAAGTTAGTTATGGTATGCAAAATTTATCTATTCAATAAGAGAGATTTGACAAAATATACACTACATTCACTAAGTTGCAAACATACTTGCTGATGATGGCACTCGTAAATGCCATTCTCCTTGTTAGAGGAAACAACCTTCAATATCTAAGAAACCCGACCAAAAGAAGAAGATTGCAAAAAAAAAAAATTGTTGAGATACAAATTTATGTTTTTTAATTTCATTTGGTCTTTATTTAATTATTTATCATAATTTTATAAGATTCATAAGAAAATGATTCATCTTCTTATGAAGTGCTTAATAAAATCTCCACACACTAGAGCAATGTGGCCATGGTAAGTTTTTGAATTTTTATATTAAACTTTTCTTTTATTTTGAAAATACGTAACTAAGTATATTGTTAAGCATATATATACGTTACAAGAAGAAAGTACTGTTAATACAAATCTCAACTAATGCGAGACTCTAAGCTACAATAATGAAAGAATTAAATTCACGAAGAAATTTTCATTTTTAATTTTTTATACGGATTTTACATATATTTTTTTATTTGCTTAGGTACTTATATACCCAATCCAATTTGGTAGAAATAATATTTATCAGTCATTTCCTTATAATTGATACACAATAAGTTGTTATCTTAAAATCATAATTTCTTAATGTATACTTATATTTTTAAATTTATAAAATATAACATGATGTTTTTATTTTTTGTGTATTATAGCAACCTATCTTATCGTATGCTTTGTAGTCACATTATTCTTCTCCTTCAACGATGTACGAAGGATCTGGAAATGAGAATTTCAAACAATTGCTATATCAACAGTTACTTGTATTTTGTTCAGATTATTTTCTCTACCATTTTGCTAAAATGTGACTTAAAATGATGAATTAATCATTGCACAGTTGTTGTTTTTTTAGGACAATTTTTATTGGTCCAATAGTTTTTTTGATAATTCTCAATGACATATTTTTTGTAATTATTTATGACATAAACCATTACAATTTCAATGTGTTTGTACTCATCATGTGTTATTTCGGCATCCAATAAAAATTTATAATAACAATTTGAATATAATTTCAAACACAATAAAGTGAAACAGCTCATAATCTTATATTTGAGGGAAAATACTATTATATATGTTTACAAGTTTTTCCCAATAAATATTATAAATTGAAACAACTTAAAAATAAAACTTGAATATAAAGCATAGTATAACATAGGGGTGTTTAGAATCCAATCCGATCCACTCAATCTATCCGATCCACTTAATCCGATCCGTATAAATTCAATCCGTGGATTAGTGGATTGGATATGGATTGAAAATCTAAAAATTCGCAGTCGATGGATTAGATATGGATTTACTTCTGTAAATCCACAGAAATTTGTGAAACCGCAAAATATATATATATATATATATAAAATTAAAAAAGTATTACAAATTTAATTTAAAAAAATTATAAATGTGACATTATATAGTTACATAAGCATTATAACATATTTTAGCCATTACCCAATAATAATATAAAATGAAAAATAATTAAATAATCAAATATACAAATATAACTTGTAAAAATTGTAAAACAAAATAAAAGCAAAGTTACACGCACTAGCAAAAGTAAAGTAACATAACGCCGAGTCACCAACAATTTGCAAAGTCACTTAAAAACAAAGTAGTATGATGCCAAGTTACCAACAATTTGCAAACAAAAAATCCTAAACTTCCCCACCGTCACACACACTAGCAACACTAAATACTGGTTAGATACACTCTCGATACAGATTGAAGGACATCAGCCGCGCGATTCCGGCGAGAGCAAGCCATCTTCTTTCCCAAGTCCATTGAGCCACTTCAAATTCATTGGTTCCAACTGAACAATTTCATTATCACAACCTTCAAGATCACCACTCGTACAACTTCTCCTGGTTCCCATCGTGGATAACTTCGTAATCACCACTTTTCGACAAACGCAACAGCCCTGGTGAAGGATCATACTGTATTTGGCTTCCAAAATTTCACCATTTCAATTAATTGTGGCTTTATTTGAAAAATTAATTTCGATATTATATTAATGTATTATTGTAACTTTATTTGAACAATTAAGCTTGCTGTGTTATATTTTGAAACTTTGAACATATTATTGTAACTTTATTTGAATAATTAGTCTCATTGTGTTATATTTTGAAACTTTAAATGTATTACTTTAGTTTTATTTAAATAATTTATTTATTTAAAATTTATTCAATTTTAAATTTAATTGGTAGCAAAATTATTTTTATATTAGATTTTTTTAATTCATTAATTGGAGATAACTAAAAATTTTTAATTCGAAAACTAATGCACAAAATGGTGGATTGGATATGGATTAAGTCAAATCCGCATCCGATCCGCAGAAGTATGAATTGGATATGGATTGAGTCAAATCTGCATCCAATCCGCAGATGTTTGGATTGGATTTGAATTGAATTTTATCAATTCGTGGATTGAATTGGATTGGAAAATTATAATCCGCAAAATCATGAATCAGATATAAATTGATGTTCAATCCGTAAAATCTGATCCACGAACACTCCTAGTATAACATCACAAGTATTCTAATGAAATCATATCATAGCGTCTGTCTCTTTTGAAGTTCATTGTCAAACAATCATCTCTGCACTCTAAATTGTTGCATATGCTCAAGTTCTTTATAAACAAGTAAAATTCAACAAACAAACACTCAATCTTCAATGTGAAATTTATAACTTCCTTCACTAATAAGTCAATTTTTTCTTCACTAGATTTACGGTCTTCTACAAATTGAAAGTTTTTATATCCTCTGCATTTTCAAAACTTGTGATTTGGATTCTTTGTAATACGTGACGTTAACAACTCCATTTTGTCATTACATTTGTTATATATTTACAATGAGTTTCGAGTTTTATTTATGCTAGATGATATTGTCATTAATAGGCTATTTTAACTGCAAAAAAAAAGAGTACGAAAACACAAAGCACTTTGTAACAACTCATATTTGTTAGCCAATAAACATAAAAAAAAATATTGTCAAAAAATGAAAATTAAATGAATGAATAAGAAAATT
This sequence comes from Citrus glauca, assembly GCA_029633175.1. Taxonomy (NCBI): domain Eukaryota; kingdom Viridiplantae; phylum Streptophyta; class Magnoliopsida; order Sapindales; family Rutaceae; genus Citrus; species Citrus glauca. The sequence continues at coordinate 7,286,650 of JAQOOD010000003.1, read as the reverse complement.
AATTAGTCATATCTAATATTCTCAAAATAGTTAAAAGAAACACTAAGGATGTTTTATCACAAGATATTCATGTAAAACCAAGTTATTTGACAATAAAGATTAACAAAATTCAAGTAAATTCTAGGAAAAAATGAGTTCAAACAAAATATGGAGTTAGTGCATGAGACAAAGTATAAAAGTCTTTCCCCATTAATATTCCAAAGATAATCACAACAAGCAACAACAATTCTAGAAGCACACATACTAACTCTCAAATTACAAGAGTCCAGAAAGTAGAATGCAGCAAATCATCTAAATAAAAATCTAGTAAACCATTGAAATGACCATGCGAACCACTAAAATTTCCTAAATTCGCGACAATTCTACATCACATTGAACCAAAATCCAACACTTTTCACATAATAAAACCTAAGAAAAATGAGGGATTTTACATTTTTATTTCACCTAGAGCAGTAGTTAACAACTACTATTACTGATACAACAAAAATTATTATTCAAAACGAAAAATTCATCTTTATAATCAAACAACTACCACCAAACAGCAGATACTGAAACCTATGGAATTCACAAAATTAATCCATAAATCGACAAAACACAAAAATTTATCATTTGTTTAATCATTGGCTATAAAACGGGCGGTAAAGCTAAAATGGGCGGCGGTTGGGCTCTTACTTGGCAGCGAACTCAACAACCTCGGTAGTGGGTTTAGCTTCGACTTTGGCTTTGGCTTCAAGAGTAGTTTTGGGTTTTGCTTCTAGATAAAAAACAGATGGCGCTTCTGTATTTGGGAGAACTTGTGTAGAGTTTTGGTGAAGGGAAAGAGCATACCTGAGTTTCAATTTTATAAGAAAAAGCAGAGGAGCGTGATGGAGATTCTGGTAGCCGAAGCGAGAAAGGATAAAGTCAAGAGAGAGAGTGATCGAGTGATGGGGATTATGTCACCTCTCATTTTTATTTTTTATTATCTTTTAACATTTAAAAAATATTAAATTACCATGGATACATTATGTCGGAGATTTTTAAATGAAAAAATTGAGGTAGTTAGCCTATATCTAATTGGTGGATTAGAGTTCCCATAATTTATAGTTTGAGTTCTTATGAGAATTTTTTTTTCTTTTTTTATTCCCAATTGAAACTTAGATTAGTTTCATGTTAATAGATATAATACATATCAGTAACTGAAAAAAAAAGTAAAAAATTAATTAATTAATTTTTTAAAAAACTAAAATCAATCACAAAAAGAAAGTTACCATATAGTTAAGAAATAATATAAATTATTTTAAAATATTGAGGCAATTAGCCTATATCAGAGTGGCGGATTATAGGTCTCACAATTTATAGTTTGAGTTCTTACGAGAATTTCTTCATTTTTTTTCCTAATTAAAAAATAGATTAGTTTAATGTTAATAGATACAATACATATCAGTAACTGAAAAAAAAAGTGAAAAATTAGGTAATTATTTTTTTCTCAAACTAAAATAAATCACAAGAAGAAAGTTCATGTACTTGATACATCACGATGCTTAGATTAAATACAAAAGTTTACGAGCATTCCTACTTGAACATAATTTTTTGTTGATAGATTTTAAAGAAAAAAAAACATGTAACTATTATAATACATTTACTAAAATGTAATTTATATTAGAGAATAAGAAAGCAATCTCATTTGTCAGACTTATTAAATTTTATTTTGTAGCTCAAGGGTCAAGGCCAACAAAAAAGAGAGTGTAATCAAAATTAGAGGTGGGTATCGGATCGGATTTGGATAGAATTCGGATTTAAAGGTAAATCCGATTGAATGAAATATGTGCGATCCGATTGGATTTGTTTCCGATCGGATCAGATTCGGATCAATCCGAATCATCTGATCGGATCTGCACTGTTTTAAAAAAAAAACTAAACCCGAAAACAACCAAACAACTAAACCTATTTAACAAGTTCGTCTGACTCAAGTCTGTCAGTCACAGGCTCACAGCCGACCAAAAGCAAAACCAGCCTCATCACGTCGTCGTCCGTCTTGAACCCATTAACCCACCGGCGACAGTCCAACGACCACGCCACTGTCAGCACAGCCTTGTCCATCTTCAAACTCAACCGAGGCCGACACCGATCGACTGGAATCTAGCCGAATCCGAGCCGAACCAAGACGAATCTGAATGTCAAACCCAGTTAATTAACAGCTGCAGGGAACTGTCATGGGTTGGAAATAGTGAACAAAACCCAGTTAGTTAGTTACTTCGCCGAGCAAAAGCAAAACCAACCTCATCCTGTCATTCGTCTTGAACCCATTAACCCACCGGCAACCCGCGAGTCCAATGACCACGCCACCGTCAGCACAGCCTCGTTCGTCTTCAAAACCAACCGCGGCTGACACCAATCGACTGGAATCAAGTTGAATCCGAGCCAAACCAAGGCGAATCCCAACGCCAAACCATATGCAGCTAACAACTAACACCATTGTCATTTCTCAATTTGTTTTCATTTTCTATTTCTTTTAATGATTACTAAGTTTTCATTAATCATAGATTTCATAAATATTTGTGACAATTGTCAAAAAGGTCCAAATCCGATTTCAATCCAAATTAATCCGAATCCGAAAATTAATCTAAAATCCAAACTCATCGGATCCAATTTGAATCCGAATTCAATCCGAATCCAAAATATGATACGAATCCGAAAATTAATCCAAAATCCAACCTCATCCGATCCAATTTGAATCCGAATTCAATCCGAATTATCTGAAATTCAATTGGATTCATCCAAATCCGATCCGAATCCGAAATTACCCACCCCTAATCAAAATATTAGTGAGGTGCTTTTAATTTGACATTAACAAAAGATGGCCCCCCGAGCCCATACCTGAGACCCATCTAACCAAAACACTCCCTTGTTTGTTTGTTTGTCTTGTTTTGTTTTTACTATCTTCGTTCGGAAAAGTCAAATATAGGAACTGACTTTTGGCTGTCTAAATTACGAGTGATCTTTCAATGAAACATTGGTTGTTTTTCTCCATTTTGAAAATTGGAAGAGTAAAAATAAAAATAAGCATTAAATGTTTACTAGCAACATATGCATATATCGGCAGTGTTGGTAGAAAAATAATGCATGTGCATTACTACTTTTCGTCCTTCTGCTAAAATTGAGCACTTTTCCATAATCTTCTCCCTAAGTTTTGCTTCAATCTTTCTTTGCAATGGCAGCGGAAATTGAAAAAATAATAACATTTTTAGGTGTATAGGTCCCTTTATTTTGGTTAATATAAAAAGTTATTAACTGTAATCTCCTTTACTTTAGAAGGTCGTGGGATGATGCTGCAGCTAGCCTTATCCAACCGTTGGGAAGAGAGTGAAACATGTTTTTAAAAGTGAGGGTCATGCCCTACTTTCGTGCACTTGCTGGTTTTGCAATCAACTTCTTCAAGTATATTGATGGTGTGTTAATGGTTCTTTCTACTGGTAAGTATTCTTACCTTGTTGACTTACTGGTTTTGATCAATTTATAGGTTTGATCTAGAATTTCTCTTTTTCTCGCTCAAAGGATCCTTACGGCCCATTTGGTGGTCTATATTCCCACTTTTGAGAAGTCTTTATTTCTTATCTGGTAGTCCCCATTCTTTGATGTAACGCATTGGCAAACTTTCTTATCAACAGACGGATTGGCTTCCTCCATTTTGAAAATTGGGGAGAGTAAAAATAAAATTAGGCATTAATTTTTATAATAAAAGAGCTTTTCTTTTCTTTTTTTTGCAAGGTTGATAGATAAATCATGCATGTGCATTACTACCGCTTCATTTGCTTCATCATTCACGGCATCAACTTCTCCAATTTCGTCCTTGTGCTAAAAGTGGACACTTTTCCATAATTTTCTCCCAAAGTTTTGATTCAATCTTTCTTATCAATGGCAGTCGAAATTAGAAAAATAATAATAATCATAATTAGACATGATAAATTATGGAAAAAGAAACAAGGGTCATGCTTATTTCTTTTTTTTTCATTTAAAAAAATATTTTAAGGGAGAAAAATTCAAAAAACAGGAAGTCAAATATTGATTAAACATTATTTGTTAAATTTTTTTTCTAAACTAGCATTACCATTTAGCCGCCCAATTTAAGTCTTAAATTCTATTACTATTGTGTACACACACACACACACAAAAAAAAAATTGAACAATGTCATGAGCAACGCGTGATCATTCACGAAAATTATTTTTGATGAGGTGGTAATTTTGTCCGAGAAGATTATCCAAATTCTGGTGTACTTGACCCTGACTCGGTCTCAAAATCACCGTACAACATAGAAGTCAAAGGCGACACAAAGTGTTTCGTTGAAATCCATGTCAAAATTCTAAAAAGTCAAACAGTTTCTTTTTATTTAAAAAAAAAAGTTAAAATTACATTATTCGGTGCCGTGCAAGAAGAGTATAAGCTGGTCTGTCAACATGGAAACACAGTTTTAAGGCAACGTGACAAGATGCACACGTATTTATACAGTCACAGCTAATCACAACATGAATCCCAGCTGGGATTTTGCTTTCTTTTAAGCTAATGCAATAATGATATGAAGTTACAAATATAAGTAGTTCCCTTCCCTCAAACATTTTTGCTTCTTTTTTTTCCTCCCCCAAAAAGGGTGCCCAGTCACGGCCACCTGTACCAGCCCCTGATCAACCAATCAATCAGGACCCACCGTCGTCAGAAATGAAATACAGAAACGCAATCATGGCCATCCAACCATCGCTTCTCCTCAGGGTCCCACTGTCAACTTTCTCACTGAATTACCTGATAGCTACTCTGACCCTTGTTGCATTTAACTTGCTTTAATTTCCCCTCCACCGCAATAATTTTGAAATAAATATATTTCCAAAAAGCAAATCTTAAAGATAAAATAATAATGGAAGCTTCCTTAAATTAAAAATACAAAAATTTAAACTGCTGGTAATTCGCTTAATCATATATCACATTAATGGCACGTGCCCACGTGAGGGTAATCTGGGAATAAAAGGGTTTGCAAAATTGTGGGCCCAGATTGTCAAATTGGCCCTCCTGGACACGTGTGAGATGCTAGTGGTGAGGGTATAATTTTGATTTGCACATTTACTTCGTAGTGCTTGGTATTTCGCTAGAATAAAATAATATGAATAGTTATGTAACGGTTCTTCCGGTTACCGGTAACATGTGGAGAGTGTTTGAACTAATGAGAGAAGAAAATGTGACTGGTTTTTGGACCGGGGGTGATGGAGTTGATCTTCTTCAATGGTTCATTGAACAGGTCAATCTCTGTCTTTTCTCTCTCTAAGCTACACTAAAATGTGGCTCTTTTTGATGCATCATATATTTTGTTGACTAAAGATTTGAACCTTGTGGTTGTTTTGGTGTACATTTTTTTTTTTAAATTACAAATGTTCGAGGTTGTCTCAGGGTTTTCTGCATGATGTTTCTATTATTGGGAAGCTTGCGGTTTGTTTTGTTGTCGTGAAAGTTAAGAACTTCTGAGCTTCAGTTTGAGAGTTCTCATGTGGGTGAGTTTCTGTTTTGTTTTGGAGGTTCTGCTTTGTGTTTTATTGCTTTCTGTTCGGCTTCCGGATCTGAGGAAAAAGTTCGAAAAAAGATAGGCAGCTTTTATTTTACGTTTTGCATACATGTAAAGGAAATTTAAGCATTCAAACCATAGAAAAGGAGAACATGGTATGGGAGAAAAGAAATATAGAAACCATAGAATTTTGGGGTTTAAGCAAGTTGTCTGAAATTTGAAAGTTCTGCTTTGTTCAGTAGGTAGTAGATGTTGAAAATCGAAGAATCCCATCTTCGTAGTTTTGGCAATTGGTGGGTCTATCCTTTGTTGTCAATATTCTTCATGATATGAGCTTATTTAGTGATGATGGGTTACGCTCCTTTTGGATGTCGATTCAGTGAATTATTTTGCTAAAGGAAGATGATGATTAGATAGTATTGAGACTTAAAAGCAAGTTGTTGATTGGTGGCGTCTTATAATTAGAGTTGAGCATTATTGGTATGGACACAAACAATAGTGAAGATAGTAACCAGCTTTCAACACAATTCTGCAACTGTTACACAGTCTCAAGCCTTACTGAAACCATTTTGGATGCAACCCAGATCTCAAATTTGAGCGATCGGTATGTTCTTGGAAAGCAATTGGGATGGGGGCAATTTGGTGTCATTAGAGAATGTTCCGATAAGTTTACTGGTGAGGTATTGGCTTGTAAGTCTATTGCAAAAGATAGATTGGTTACGGTCGAAGACGTTCGTAGCATCAAGCTGGAGATTGAAATAATGACTAAGTTATCAGGGCATCCTAATGTTGTAGACCTCAAAGCAGTTTATGAGGAGGAGGATTACGTACATCTGCTGATGGAATTATGCGCAGGTGGGGAGCTATTTCACCGACTTGAAAAATATGGGAGGTTTTCTGAGACTGAGGCTAGAGATATTTTTAGGCACTTGATGCAAGTGGTTAGTTATTGTCATGGCAATGGAGTTGTTCATCGGGATTTAAAGCCGGAAAATATTCTCTTGGCTACAAAATCCTCATCCTCTCCAATTAAATTAGCAGACTTTGGTCTGGCAACTTACATAAAATCTGGTAAGGCCTCTTATCTTTTACTGTCTCATTTAGTGCGGATCTATAAGTGTGTATGGTTGCAAGTTTTCCGATGTAAGTATATCTGGATTTTGTCAAACAGGCCAGAATTTGCATGGGACAGTTGGGAGCCCGTTTTATATAGCCCCTGAGGTACTGGCAGGGGGCTACAATCAGGCTGCTGATGTGTGGAGTGCTGGCGTTATCTTGTACATTCTTCTCAGTGGGATGCCTCCTTTTTGGGGGAAGACTAAGTCAAAGATTTTTGATGCTGTTAGGGCTGCAGATCTACGGTTCCCTTCTGATCCTTGGGACCATATATCTGCATCTGCCAGGGACTTGATCATGGGAATGCTTCGTGTAGATCCTTCCACTAGGCTGACTGCAGCAGAGGTTCTAGGTATGTCAGTTATGCAGTTTTGTCAGTAAAGTGGCTTAAAAGTGACAAAGAAGTTATTAGATATACTCTGGGTTATTGCGTGGCAATTGAAGTAAATAGCAATAAATACCTAGTGAACTAGTTTTGTGCTTGTTCAATTTGTGAGTTTGTTGACTAAGAATTTGATTGCTGTTGTATGTGGTAAAAAGTTATGACATTGTCAGTTGGATGCCATTTGTGATTATTTACACAATAGAGATGTTTCTTTTCGGTACTGCATATTAAATGTAATTTCGTTCTTATTGCAAAGTAATCTTTGGATGTCACAAAAGATGTGTTTTCGAAATTTCTACACTGAAACTAACAATATAGTTTACTTTTGCAGCCCACTCCTGGATGGAGGAATGTGAACAAGTAGCACAAAAACCATGCAAGCAAGATGACCTTTGTTGCAAACAGCTGGAAGCGGGTGGAAGTTCTTTCTCTGCCACATTTATCTCCAGGAATATAGACTGTAGTTTTGGTGATGGTCAACTGGAACAGTCACCTGCATTCACTTGTAAATCATCATTTTCTGCTTTCCTCGCTGATGACAGTACTCCTTGCTCAGGATATGGAGGTTTTTCTTTTAGCAGCTGCTGCAAATCAAGTGCGGCTGACTTCTCTTCACCAATCCCTTCGATGCCAAGCTTTTCTTTCTTCAGCCCAATTTCTGCAGTTGAGCAAGGAAATGCTTCATTAGGACGTAAAGTCAACATGACAAAACTGGACGAAAAGCATGGAGGTATATATGTTCATATGATTCCTTGCCACAGGTTTTGTAAAGGACCATTGCATAGTCTAATAGTTAAGTTTGGGACCAAATATTTAGGTTCATGTCTTGAGTTAAATTGTTCATAATCACATTGCTTTAATTAAATATAAAATAGAAAGGATCTAGGAAACTAATTAGAGGATTGATATTTGTCAAGTGGAACATGATGACAATGGCTGGTTCTGCTCATTATTAAAATCAGTGCACCACAAGTGATAAGTAACACACGCATAACTTCCTAGTTTGTTCCTAAAGAGCAGTTTCCTTACCTGGCTGTGTTCCTTTATTGCAGATTGAATGCACTAATGATTACTTGAAAGAATGACCAAAATAATCTAGACCACTTTTCTCTTGGTTGCAAAAGTAATATTGACAAATTGGGTTTCTTCTCTGCAATAACCCTTAACGCAAGCATTTTGGCTTTGCATGTACAGAATCAAACTTGGAAAAGCTGTTTGTTCTGCCAGGTTCCTTACTTCCTGTTAGGCGTGAGGTAAGGGAAATAGAGGACAGGACAGAAGTTCCAAGAGGTGGCACTACTGCTTCAAGGGCTTCAGGCATCCACAATAAACGGAATCGTACAATCGGACTCGGTGAGCTTGATCAACTTAATCTCGTGGTGACCGAATCAGTCATCCGTTGGGCATCATGCACGCACATCCCAACTGCCCCATCCCTTAGATTATCACTTGTCTGTTAGAAAGGGATATGCAATCAATATTATTGGGTGGGTGTATGAGCGGGGAAGATTATTTATACTGACTGAAAGAACTGTATGCCTGAGAACTGGAAGCAGAGACAGAGATTGGTTCATCCGAGAAGCTGAACTCCTATATATAGGTCCTGAATTGTTTAATTTTTTGTGATGTGATTGAGTAATGATGCTTTTCTGATCAGGAAAATAATTGCAGTGTATTAGTTTGAGGTTACTAAATTCAATTGACTTCCTAAAATTCAGCACAAAAGTTTCAACTCTAATTACTAATGCAAATGAAGAGGATATAGCTGCCATTTGTCAATTTAAAAGCCTTTTTTATGTGCACCAGAGGTTTTTTTTTTATTACATGCGATTATTGTTTAAACTACAATTCATATTATATGAGATTATAATTAATATTTATAAATTAAATTATTATTGAGACCAACTTATATCAATGCTTATAGAGTTTTACTCAAATTTTAACGAGGAATGACTATTTCACTCACACTTAGGTAGGGTAGAAGACAACATTTTCTCAATTATACAATATAATTAAGAAAGAAAATACACCTCTTAATTTTGATTCACGAAATTAAATCAATTATATGATTTTATGCATCAAGCTGAACCGATTAATCTTGAACCTATTTGCTTATCCACCTGGTGCCAGGAGTGCACGCTTTTATATAAGTTGGATAATTCCAGTCTTAAAACATCCAAAATGATTGTTATCGGGCATCCTAGTGCAAGATGGGATGAAATTTGTTCTCGTAGAAAAGAATCAAAATGGTGATGTATTTAACTTCTGTAACTGCACTATATTGAAAAGAAACCTGACAACAAAAAAGAGAGTACGGGAAAAATTGTAAGTTAATTTTTTTAATCATAAATATTAATCAAATATCATGCCGACTATTCTCTTATGATACAAGTATATAACCTCTTAAACGTACGATCATGTCGTAGGTCTTAACTTATAAAAACTTACCCTGTTGCTCTTGAGCCTCAAATAGGAAAACAGAGGCCTCACTTCATTATACAGCGAACTTGGGAAAATTTAAGTCATAACAATAAGGGTAATGCCACTATTCCAGGAATAATCATTACAATTTGATACTGTCGCCTAACACTACACTCACGAAGCAGGTGCATATTCTTGGATGGCTGTTGCAAGCTTATTACGATCTTCCTCCGTTTTTGTCCTGATTAAGAAGGTACGTGCTGCAGCACTGCCATTATTGCCACCACCAGCATCATCGCCCTACAGAACCCAAAGGAAGTTACTAACTATAAATTACATGATATTATTAGCATAAATGCTTAAACATTTAACTTAAGGACCTTTGGTCCCAGATGAACCCAAAGGACCTTAATGTTTGATCCTAAAATCTGCATAGGGAAGCCTTGTATTGCATCTGTAGTTTGTCAGATCTAAACTAACCAACCAAAACAGTATAAATTAAATGCCAAAAAAAAAATCATATTAAGATGATTTACCGAAGTATGAAATATTGCAACAATGGAATTCTTTTGTAAATTTGTCTTTATTCCTGGATAAAGCAAAGCGTTAAGCAGCACCCTTCCCACCTGTCGTAAATGAATGGTTAATAAACGTGGAAGTATATGTTGACTAAATAAAAATCATGCATGAACATTAAATAAAAACAAAAGAAGACGAAGAAAAATTAAAAAGAAAAAAAATAAGACACAACATGAGTTATAAAGTTATTACAGAAACAGGGGCAATGTCAGGAAAATGCGCAAAATGAGAGAATTTTCCTTAAGAAGGAATCTCAAATACCATGACAACACACATAATTTTCCACAGGAATAGACACATATTAGGAATAATTGTATTTTTAAATCACATTCTCTACAAGGAATATTGAATTGAAATATTATATCCAATCTAGTGGTGACGCCATTTTCTTTATTTTGCTGTTGCTTTCGTTCTCCACTAAATGTACCTCAAGAAAGACATTGCCTGAAGCTGTTGACTAATGATCTCTCCATTCAGTATTCTCCACCAACAATCCATGCAAATGTAACAATTAAATATTTCCCCTTGAAATCCATCACTTAAAAGAAACGACTCATATTGTCTTTCTAATTTAATGAAAAACAATTAGCCAGATAATGGAGACGGTACATTAATTCACTGGATTTCAGGGCTTTGATAAAGCCTTGAAAGAATTAAATTGACGATCATCAAGTTTTAGAAATCCGATGCCCACAGGGGCCTGGCTGAGTAGATTTCTAACAGTTTCATTTGACTGGTCGCCCCTTTAAAAAAAAAAAGTTTAGAAATGCAGTTGACATTCTGCGCAATTCCCCAAGCCATAAACATGAGTACATTGATTTCAGTCTCCATATTCTTAAATCTATCACTCTAAAAAACAGAAATAATAAGCAGGAGCAAATTTATAGTTAACTGAACAAGCTGTCACGCAAAATTAATTTCACACAACAAAATATATAAAAGAGGGAACATACATCATTTCGAACAAGAATTGTTGGCTTGGACTCTTTTGCACCCTTGCTGATACCCTCTTTGCATTTTATGGAAAGCTGCCCTGTGCCTCTATCTTTCCACGTGTCTTTATCAGCAGGATCACTCGACTGAACATATCATACAAATAAAAAGAAAAAGATATAGCTGTGAATAAGCTTAAGAAAAAATTATCTCTTGAGAAGGGTAAGAATAAACACCATGTATCTGACACTTCGAGGCATAACATTGTATAGGTTTTCACAAGAAAATACCTTGACATAAAGTTTGCACTTGACTTCATGGACTACAATAATGCCCTTCTCTTCTGACTTCTTCAGAGATGGGCTACTAGGCTGCGGTACTTCATCTTCTGATAATCCAAAAACAGGGCATTAATTATGCTTGTGAAAGGAGAAAGAATTCCCGATCAATAAAGAAATATTTATAAAATTATCCATTGTAGAATTCATGGTTCTGTGAAGGTACAAGCTGTCAACATAAAAAAGGAGAAGACATCATGAAAACTGAGACCCTGAACCAGAGAATAAAACCATAAACAAAGGAAAAGCAACTCTACTACAACTGATTTCTTTTTTTTTTTTTTTTTGATAAATAGAACTGATCTCAGTAACAAAAGAAGTCAGAAGTCACAAAGGCAGGAAGCTCAATTACATCAATTCTCAGAAACCAAAGGCACAGTGCCAAGATGGTAAAAACAACCAACCAACAAAGTTTCATTACTGAATCTGCCATTCCTTCATAAAATCATTTTGATCTAAACAAATTAATCAGAAGAATAATGTGAGTATTTGCAACCTTATGAAGAGAAAAAGATTATCAAATATGTCACGCAAGTGAGTGTGAAAATGCACAAATGGTTTAATGAAGTGATGGGTTTAACAAATCAAATAAAAAATATACATGCATACATTTATGTATGTATTAAAAAAAAAAATCAACTCACCACCATCAGCGTCATTCAAATCATTACTGTTTTGGAGAAGTGAGCTTTGATTTCCTGGAACAAAAATATTGAAGCAGCACCACTAGAAATCATATAATCTCCCCAAAAAAAGCAAATGCAATCAAACGTCAAACACATTACTCCTTCATTTGTATGTTTCAAATTGAACAATCAAACCACACCCTACTAAATTATCATCCTTTTCTAGTTTAGTGTTAAAACCAGAGAAGGCAGATAATCTAGCAAATAGTGCAGAGATCATTGTAAACAATCCGTTACGGATTATTCCAGATTTTACCATAACCTATTATAAATTGTTTCCACCTTTATTATTCAACTAAAACTACTTTCCATATCATCTAGAGAATACACATGTAGGAATACAAAAAATTAATAACTCAAATCATCTAAGTACACAAGAGAACACTTACCAAAGAAAACAGGCGTTTGACTGTTGGAGACAGCTCCAGAGCTCCATGAAGCTGCACTGTTGGAGATTAGAGAACTCCCTGAGGTTGCATTGTTGGAGAATAGAGAACTTCCTGAAGTGCCATTGCTGGAAAATAGTGAACTTCCTGAAGTTGATTTGTTGGAGAACAGTCCAGAGCTCCCTGAAGCTGCATTGCTAGAGAATAGTGGAGAGCTCCCTGAAACTGCATTGATGGAGAACAGTCCAGAACTCCCTGAGGCTGAATTGCTGGAGAACATTCCAGAGCCTCCCGAAGCTGAATTGTTGGAGAATATTCCAGAGCTCCCAGAAGCTGCACTGCTGAAGAATAGTCCAGAGCTCCCTGTAGCTGAACTGCTAGAGAGGAGTCCAAAGCTCCCAGAAGTTGCAAAGCTTGTGGTTGTAGTTGCCGGAGTAAATGTTTTCTCCTGAGATGATTTTACGTCATTAATCTTGATTTCAGTTTCTAATTTCTTTTCCTTTGCAAAAGGTTCGGCAGCCGATGAATTTCCTGCTTTTAAAGTATTTGCTTTGAGCCAGTCGACAACATCACGGAACTTCTCCTGCAAAGGGTCAAAGTTGCACATGAATGGAGTTAGAAAATCAAACATAATGTCTTCACTTACATTAGATCATATATGGACCGAGTATTAACTAGAGGCCAATTTTAAAAACAATAATGAGCATGAGTGTTTCAAATCACATTTTCCCCTGAAAAGCTGCTTAAAACATTATTTTGTTGAGAACATGGCCTTAAAATTGGCTGTTAACTAAATCACAGCTAATATTATATTGTTCATCATTTTGCAGATCCTTATCACTGTGGCAAGGTATGTCCTAAGCGAATATGCTTGATTGCTAGTTTGCTACACAAGTTATCCATAAAACAATTACTAGAAACTAAACCAATTCAGTTTGCAAACCAAGGGGATATATATTAACACTTTCCAAATGTGCCAAGAGTTTGCCAGAAATTACCATTATCTTTGAAGCATGAGCTAAGTAGTCTTGAGCTCCATCTTCCCAAAGTTCATCAGGGTGGTTCTTCAATTGTGTTTGCACCCAACTATTCATGAAAAAAAAAGGTTACATATTCAACTGTCCAAAGATTTCCATATGACATAGTCATGAGGGAAAGAAATAATAACGAATCAAAGTCTGCAATTTCTATGACAAAAACAAGGAAATTAAACTAAATTACTAAAGACCAAAATACAAATTTATTACTCTACAAATACAGTACAATATTTTTTTTTCTTGAAAAAAAAATATAAGCTAGTTTAAATATGAAATATAAGACAACATACACAATAAATTTGACGAACATATTAGTAGTACATGCAAGCGACCTCATGAGCTAGTCAATACCAACCACATGAGGGGGGCGGGGGGGGAATAACATACTACTCAATGGAAGTTTTATAAAATAGGGAAATAAGGAAGGGAGATAAAGAAACAGACCTAGCGAATTGGGTATTGAGCGCCCTGACATGCTGTCGAGACGACTCAGCGCGTTGCATATCCAATGGTTCAGTTGTCATTAACTGTTGTTGAGATGGCTCAGCCCTGTGAACATCAAACAGGGATCCTTCCATTATTCTTTTATTTCCAAACTGCATCAACATTGAAAAGTTTACAATAAGTCTTCACATGATAGTAGACATATCAAAAACATGCAAAATATGCACCCAAGACTATCATGAGAGAATTCAAATATCATTTACCAGAACTTGAATAGTTCTCTGGAAGCCAAAGCTCCATTGTGCTACAGTTCAAAGGGCATTGTGGATATTATAAGAAGTATTTGAATGTTGTAACAACCAATAGAACAGAGTTCATGCACAACTAAGTCTTGATCCTAATTATTTCAGCTTCCACTTGCATTAAGCCACCAAATAACAAATAACTAGATACTTAGATCTCCTCATTTGCAGTAAAGAAGATAAAAAGAAAACCCCATAAATGCAACTATGCAAGGTTCTCTGAATTCTAACAAAGATAGCCAATTCCAACATAAGCTAAATTCCAAAATCCTCAAACAAAGATTTTCCATAACCTAAATTCATTAAAAAAAGAAAAAGAAAAAAAGAAGAAGCACCATGTAAGTTCCAATGATTATAGATTTTCATAACTAGTACTCAAATAACTCGATTCATCATGTTACTCAACAACTTACCAGATAAATTAAGCTGACAATGCCAAAATAATTTGAAATTTTCAATATTTCTGAGTTTACATTGTTTTGAATTTAATAAACTAAAAACCAACCAGCTATATACATTGATCATAATGAATAAGCTAGGCAATTTAAGCAATGTTTTCAATTTAAAATTAAAAAAATCAATAAACCTACTTCAGTAAAGCTTAATTGAGTGGAAATTATTGCTGTCAAACCTCATAATTTCAATAAATACGCAAAACGGAAAAATAATTAGCTTAGGGCTTATAATGAATGCGGAAACAAGAAAAAAAAAGAACTTACAGCTGAGTCGTTCGTGTCCTTGGCCGAATCCGACATGGCGAGACGTTTCGTTCCTCTCATGATTTATTATTTATTTTTTGTAATGGAACTTTATTAATTTTAAAGAGAAACAAAATGAAGCTGCAACGGGTAAATTTAGGGTTTTGGTTTGAATTTTCTTATTGCTTATATTTGAGGCTACTGCCTATTGGTACAAAGAAAGAGAAGGGTGAATTTTTTTAAAAAAAAATTGGGGAGTAAATTAATGAAATATGGGAGAATTGTGACCGTTGGATCAAGTGGGGAACTAAACATTTAATTGGGACCGTTTAACGAAGAGGCTGTCATCATTTGTTTGTATTTTTTCGTCATGGGCCACGTTCCGTTTGTGATCATTTACTGAGGTTGCCCACGCTCATTGGGCCCACCATTATATACAATTGGGCCTGCTTTTTTATCGGAAAGATGCAGAGGGATAAACATCTAAATTGTAATCAACTTTGGTTTTTTTTTTTTGGTTATATTAAATAAAATACAAGCATAATCTAATGGTGCAGACTGCAGAGTGATCAACATCTAAAATTTAATTAATTCTGGTTTCTTATATTAAATAAAAAAACAAGTATAATCTACTGGCACAATGCAAAATTAATTAAGGTTAGTCATCAAAATCTTTAATGATTATTATTTCAAAAGTTACCAAACTCTCACGCATTCATGTTCTTAGATTTTGCTGCAATTTTGGTATGTATACGTGCGTGCGTGTGTGTTCACGCACATGATCATGACGTGTTTGTTATGTCCCTGCAAATTTAGAACGGAGTTTTCTCGCCAACTTTCGCAACGACACTGACTCCCGTGCGGAGTCACACGAGTCACTTCCCCTGTTTTCTTGCACAAAATTGGAAATGTATTCAATTGAAGCATGTGGTCGCTGTAACTAAATTTAATTACCAATTCTTCAAAAGAATGTAAATTCTGTAGCAACAAAGAACTTTACATTGCAAATAGCTCTTATTGCCTCTGCTTCTTTGCTGAAATTCTACGTCTATGCCATGGATGTACTAGAAAACCAACGAAATGAAATGAAAGTTCAAAAATAAAGTATAAAAAAAAAAAAGATGGAGAAAAAACAAGTAGACCTTTGTATAGTTTATACTAAGGGTTGTTTCTCTTCAACTTCTCCGTTTGTTTCAACCAAGCTTTTCTCTTCTGGCTCAGGGGACTTCTTGCGCTTGACATTGTTGTGTGAGTTTGTTCTGTTGTTGGCAGGGGCTTTATTTTCTGGCAACATCTTCAATATGATTCCCATGGCAATGAGCAGAAGCCCAGTTCCATGCTGTTCGGTTAATGGCTTTGTAAATATCAAGTACGAAAGAAACAGTGTGACTGCCTTTCTAGCAGTGGTTATCTGCACGTGAATGCAAAAGTAAGATCCAACAATTAGAGGTTTTTTTAAAAAAAAAAAATTCAACATGAGATCCAATAATATAAGGTGTTGTCATTTTCAATGATGTTCAGATGGTTCAATTTGGAGAACAAATGTAGTGTGACCATAAAATGTTAGGAATGCTATCGTAACAAGAAAATATCAGATGAAAACAGGGAACAAGATGAGCATAATTGAAATCTTCATATGCCTTTATAGAGCATTTTGCAAAGCAGTTTGGCTATCAACATAACAGAATCACTTCAACTCCTGTTGATGAAGTAGATATTTAGATAAGCAGATAGAAGATGCACTTACCATGGCAGTGGTAGCAGCTCCAAAAAGGGCAATGAGAGACAAAACAGACACCTGACCCACAAATGTGGCCATGGCTTCAAATACTAACACCCCATATACATATAGATGCTGCAATACATTTAAACAAAAAAGTGGAATTATTACTAAAGACACAAACTAAATAAATTGTAGGAATTGAAACCTGATTCTAAAAACAGAAGTAAAAGCAGACAATGGCAAAGCAGACGTATTAATATTCCTAGGTGACTTTGACAAGGATCCCACCAATGTAACAAGAGATATGAGTTGCAAAATACAAAAAGAGAGAAAGAAAACACAGACAATGATCAGTACAAATAAAAATAATGGATCAGCTTCATTTGTCACTAAACGATTAATTAATCTGATGGGCCAACTATCTACTCCTAAGACCAGCAAAAAAAAAAGGAAAAAAGAAAAAAGGGGACCAGCAGAAAATATTCCTGCTTGACCAAGTTGGAATATAGTATTAAGCACTAAATAAAATAAAGTAGTAGACATTCTACCAGATCATTGACTTTCCCCCCCAAAAAAAAAATCATTTAGGCCGGCTTTCTTTATTATAAAATTCACATTGAATAAACCTCTCTGAGGAGAAGAAGCAAAAGAAGAGAGAAAGAGAAGGAAAAAGGAAATAATAAATATATCGAAAGGAAATGTTCTTTACTTGTGAACATGAATTCCAGGCCCGAATAAGCTCTCCTGTTAGAATCATTGGTACAAGTAAAAAAGGCAAACCAACAACTGTAGAGCAAAACAGCATCTCCATCTGTCAAAGAAATATTAGAAATCAATAACAAGAGAAAGAAGATACATTTTTGTGACAAATTACTTTTGTATTCATATGCTAATTGTAAATGATGTTTGATCACCTGAGTTGTGTCAGGATTCACTGTAAAAATTGCTTCTTGCAAATTTCCCAGAAAGGAATCCATAACTAAAGCACCGGAAATCATTAGGACACCGATCAAACTAAAATTCGGAGAAGTTTGGGCATCCGCCATAGTGAAAAGTATCAGACCAAAAACAAGAAGCAGGGCAGCGATGTATTCATGAGCAGGATACTTCCTTCTCAAGCCAGGAATAAAGGCCCCCATTATCATCACCGGCAGTACCTAAATTCTCAACTCACATGAGCTCTCATAAGATATAAAGTAAACCACAAGCAACCAAATATGCATCTCATACTCACACATTCCATAATGCAAATTGCAAAGAGTACAATAAAGGTTTAAACTTGACAAAGACAGCAATAACAAAAAGTTTGAAACTCTATCTATCAATTTACCTTTGTAGATTTGAACATGATCTGTGCCGGATAATTAAGAAAGGCCAAGGACCCCTTGGTTAATCCATGTGAACCCATTAATACCGCTGAGAGTTTCACATAAGTCTTCCACGGATTCACCATCTGCTTGGTGGTGAAACCTTGCAAGTATATGAGTACCAAGTACACAAATCCTTGCACAAAAGTGAAATACCAGCCATAGCTGCAAAAATCAAATATTTAAGTAAAAAACAGACTAAAAATGTTAAAGTAGCAACACCATTGCAAATTTTATACCTAAATTGAAGCCGATTGTATACATATTCCTGAAAATCAAACAAATGAATATGTAAATAATCAGATAATAAACGCAAATGATTTAATTATGACATGGATATAAGAATTCAATACGAATAAAACAGTAAACTAAGAACCAGAGAAATGAAAATTCCATTTCTTTTATTTTCCAAATTTTCTCAGGATCCAAACAGAGAGCAGGGCAGCAAAATCAAACATGCAAGATTAATAACTCAAACAAAAAAACATAGCCAATTCAAAAAAAAGAAAAAAGAAAAAAAATAGTTTACCACAAAATATATAAATCAAATTTAAACCCTCAGAGAAATGGGAAATTAAAAAAAAAAAAGAGGTAAAACAAACCTCACAAATGCCATTAACAAGGTAGCCAAAGAAGAAGCCAGAAGAGCAGATGAGGAATTGCTGCCACCTGGGTCGATCAGAAAGAGAGATACCGAACAGAGACCTTGCTTGCTCTTCGTGCCTCATCTTGATAATGATCGTCCGATCAAGAATCAATCAAAAAACAACCAGGAAAAAAAAAAAAAGAAGTCTATCAAGATTGCTTGCAGTAGCGGTGCTGCATGGCGTTCCTGTGTTTTTAATATTATATTTTATGAGTAGTAGCGAATTTGGTTAAAAAGAAAGGTTGGTTTCGTGACATCAAGAAGAAAAGTATCGAAACGATAATCTAAGTTAAATATGATATAAAATAATTTTATTAACGGAGGTTGCCGGGTGTTTGTGCGATTTTGAGCTTGAAACTAGGGGGTTTTTAAGACTGAGGCAATTCATTCGAGAGTCACGACGCGTTTGGTGGTTTCCAAGAAAAGTTTCTTCCCGGTTTTCATTTTCTCGCGAAAATTTTGTTGAAAAGGAAAATTTTACTAGGATTTCGCTTTGATGTTTCACAAAAATTTCCAATCTCATCACCTGGGGGAAAGAGGCCTGTCTAAGCCTAACCCTTCCATCTTAATTTGACAAGTGTAAAGTACTAATCCTCTCTCCTTTCAGTAATTGTGAATTTTATTTATTTTTTTTAAATAATAGTGAACTTCGATTAATTAAAATTAATGATAAGTGTGGAAAAGTTTGTTTACATTTGTCAAATTCATATTAGCTGCCTGATTGTAAGACTCTTTCCATTTGGTTAAAGTTGTCATTGGGGAAACTTGCAATTTTTTTTATTTTCTCCTTAATTTGGACATATATAATATATTCATCTAAAATAATTGAAACAATTTAATCCATGGGTGATAAAATATATATTTAATATTATTTTATAAAAAAATCTCGAGTGCTCTTAAAATATATTTTTTCACTTTTTATTACAGGTACATAAAAAGGTAGAATCTAAATGAGATTGGTTTATCAAATTATAATTTTCTTTTCATTTGAATAGAATTATTATTAAATGAGTTCGTAACTTTTTTAATTTTGATATTCAATATTTGATATCTTCATCAAAAAAAGCTAAAATTTTTGAATAATCCATAAACGTAAAAGAGGGAAATCCAATTGTTGTTAAATAAATTGGTAACATTTACCCTCGCATTTAATCTTACAAAATAAGCATATAATGTGATCATATATAACATTATTCATGTTTATATTGTTTTTCAATCAGATTGCCACTGTTTATGCATGTGGCTAAAGAGTATGGTATAACCTACTCAACTCATTTTTAATAAGTCGCGAGATATCGGACGAAATGAACTCGTGAGTAGTTTTAAGTTTGATACCATTTATTCATTTGCACGGATTCTCATGACATGCCGCGTGTCCAATTGACTGCTTACAAACAGGCCAGTAGAGTGTTGTTGATGGCATAGAGACGGGTATTTTATTTATATGTGACAAAATCACGTACGATTTACATTAATGTGATAATTTTTACTCAATCAAATTTGTATGACATTTTAGTAAGCTTTAGTCTAAAATACTATTATCATTTCCAATAAAAGGATGCACCCAGCACTATAATACGCTCAATATTCTAAGTTATTATCATACACTTACTAAAATCATCACCTTCCCTTAATAAATTCAAACAAATTCTAAAAAAAAATCAACATAATTTTTACACATCAAATTTACTATCGAAATGAGTTTGTTTATCATGATTATCATTTTTGTGTCTTCTTTCCTTAGACTCATGGATCTGTAAGTAAGTCTATAAGTCTAAAAATTTAGAACTGAAGCACAAAAGTCTAGAAAAACTTTTAACAACTTATTTTTATTAATATTCTTATTCTGTCATCACATAATTTTTAGGTAAATGGATATGGTATGTGTTATTGTCTTGTATAATGGTAAATGGATTAATCAAAGTAATGAATACAAGTTCAATGCCTTCGTAAACTACCTCACTTAAGTTTTCTTTTATTTTTTTAACTTAGTTACTTATAATTGTATTTGTGTACTTTCACTTGTTATCGAGTCATAGTCTTGCAATGTAAATAATTGGGTCATAGTCTTGACATTTAGTAAGTATTGAGTTATATTTTGTGCAATTTTCTCTATAGAGACTGACCTGTTGACCGAATTTGCTAATAAAATAGAAAACGATACCGTTTTTATCTGACTCTCATTTACTCTCTTTAAAATTAAAAAAAAAAGTGTAATATTTAAAACAAATTAACCCATACATGTAAATGAAAGTTGAAAACAAGAAAATAATGGTGGTTTGCTTATGCTAGATCTATGTGAGGGGCTATCAACTTATTTTGAATATTACTTGTGAACAAAAGTCAACCAAAAATAGGACCGTTTTGCTATTTTGTCAGCAAATTCGGTTTATCACCTTTTTAGTGAAGTGAAAATTTAAAAATGATTATAAAAGAGTGATAGGTGACAGTTGATTACTGATTTGAAGAAAAAAATCTAAGCTGGAAAGTAGTGTGCATGCCTTCCTTGGGTACTACAATGTCAATTGCGTTGAAGAATCGTTTATCATATTTGTGACGAAGTGGTGGTCCGTTTATTGGGCCTAGGGCTAGGAACAAGGGCTTCAACTATTAACTCAGCAGCGTAATAGCTTTGAGAGTTTCACTATTGGCACCCTATGTACTCCTTATAAAATTTTCTTTTTATTTATATTCATTTTATTTTAAAAAATATCTTTTTTTAGATATATTTTTTTAAGTTCTTAATTTTCATTTGATTTATTTTATTATTAAAACTCAAAATATTATTGTGTTATTTTTTTAATTATTTTCAATTTTATTATTAATCTACACACAAATTAAAAAATTATATGGGTGATAAGTTTTTTTAATGTTAATCATTAGATGAAATAACACATATTTCAACTTATAATTTCAAAGAAATTTTAAGTATAAAAATATTTAATCCATAAAAAATCAAAAGAGAACAATAGATTATTCTAAATTTGTACAATTTATTTTAGTTAACTAGAAAGTAACATATAATTTTTTCAAAAAAAATTGATTATGAATTAAGTAATTTGTTGGAAAAAAAATATATGTTTTTAATTTTCAATTGTCTTTAATTGTAATTTTATTTAAAATTGGGTTTCTAAGAAAAATGGAGGGGTGCCAACAGCTCTACTCTAGCTTTTAATGGCCCCATAAAATCTTTATGGAGTTGGACTATTTGCACCCCTATAATCTTCTCATGAAACTCCTTTTCAGTTATATTTATTTTATTTTCAAAAATATTTTTTTATATACACTTCTAATTTTTTATTATAAAAAATTGTGCCATCTTTCATTTCTTTGCAATCTTATTATTACCCTATACACAAATTAAAAATTTTATGAGTGATGAATTTTTTTAATGTCAACCATTAGCTGAAATTACACATATTTTACATTATAACTTGAAAGCAATCTTAAATGTAAAAATATTCAATCAATGACAAATATGAAAAAAAAGTTTATT
The DNA here is from genome assembly GCA_029633175.1 of Citrus glauca. Lineage (NCBI taxonomy): Eukaryota > Viridiplantae > Streptophyta > Magnoliopsida > Sapindales > Rutaceae > Citrus > Citrus glauca. The sequence continues at coordinate 7,264,565 of JAQOOD010000003.1, read as the reverse complement.
ATTATAAATTTGTAGAACTTATTTTAATTAAATAAGAAGCAACGGGTAGAGAGAGAGAGAGAGAGAGAGAGAGAGAGAGAGAGAGAGATTGATTATGAATGCAAGTAATTTGTTAAGGAAAAAAATATATGTGTGTTTAATTCTTATTTGTCCTTAACTATAATTTTATTTGAAGTGGAGTTTTACAATAGCTTCATTCATCTCTATAACACCTCTTTTGAATGTTATTTATTAAAATATTTTCAGTTTAATTGAAAAAATAAATGTATTTGTTAAAATTAACTATCTTCTCATAAAATTTTATCTACAAAAGTATTTTTAATTTGCATAAAAATCATAAAATATTAAACTTTATCTTAACTTTTTTTTATTGTATAATTTTTATCTTCATAACTCTAAACTCTTATAATTTTCTCCAAAAATATTTTTAATTAAGATTTAAAATATAAATTATGAAATGAGATGTGTTTAAAAAGTTTGTTAAAGAATAATTTATCCATTTGTTTAACTGAATTTTCATTCAAAATAAATTAATTAATTTATGTTAGGTTATTTAAGTAATTTCAGTTCAAAGGCGTTTTATGAGAAATTTTGAGGGGTGGTGTCAAAGCCTAGTCTAATTGAATTGGTCATGGGCCGGATTACATCACATCTGATTCTGGTCCTTGATTCAATAAGGGACTGCATTAGTGGATCCAAGAAAAATGGTTTGGGCTATATTAATGTTGCTAACAAGGGACTCTCCCTTGCATTAGTTTCAGAAGCCATGAATGACAATTTGGAGCAACCATTTACACCGGAGGATATCGCGGAAGCTCTAGCTCAAATGTCTCCAACAAAAGTGCGGGTCCGGATGGTCTACCAGCAGCTTTCTATCAAAAGCATTGGGAAATGGTAGACAGGGGTCATCACAACTTGCTTCCACATTCTCAATGAGTAAGGTACCATAACTCCTCTAAACCATACCTATATTACTTTAATTCCAAAGGTCAGAAAAGCTTAGGAAAGTGATAGATTATAGACCAATTAGCTTGTGCCATGTGATCTATAGAATTGTGGCTAAAACTATTGCAACTAGACTTAAACAGATTCTCCAACATAAAGCGCTTTCATTTCTAACAGGCTTATAATAGATAACATCAAAGTGGGACATGAGTACCTGCACAAAATTAGGTACAATAAAGGAAAAAGAAATGGGCTGGTGGCTTTGAAACTTGACATTAGTAAAGTGTTGTACAAATTTTATTGAACTCGCAAGTGTACAAATATATTGTAACATAGATCAATGGTGACGAGTATCGATCCCATGAGGAGGTAGATTTTAATATGTATAATTAATTTTGTAAATGAGTCATTGGATCTATGATGGAAATGATTTGGAATATGCTAAAATTTAAATTAAAATGGCGAAAAAAATTCTAAAATTAAAATTGAAATGGCGAGAATAAATTGAAGAGAATTTTATTGAAATAACATGCTTGGGTATCTGGACCCGTATCAACATGCACCATGGGCTAAATATTCCTTATTAATACCAATTAAATCATGAGAGGGGAATCCACACCTCATGAACCACACTCTAATCAATATGGTGGTAAGGGCTTATCGTGCCAAATAATAATAACATTGTACTAGAGGGCCGGTGAAACCAATGCGGTACTAGACAAGATTAGTATTATTTGTCGATGAGAAGTCACAACATCCACAAAAATTAAAGGGGAAGAGAAAGTAAATTTACCAAATAAAGCCCATGACACATGTTGAGACTTCGCCTTCAACCCAAGCTTTAAAGAAAATTAACCACTTATAATTGAACTATGAGCAAAATGGAAATTTATTAAAATACGTAAAAACTACAAGATGGAGAATGAATTATAGAAAATGGATCTCAAAAATGGATTCAGAGCTATCAAATTAGGGGGGAAAGGCCCCCTTTTTATAGATACATCAAGTAAATTATAGCCATCAGATTAAAAACAATTTGGATGCTCAGGATTGCGCCACGTCATCAGTCAACAGTACGTGTGAATAGTACGCGGTTTGACCACGTGGATGAACAGTAACACAGTTTGACTTGGGTGAATAGTGACACGGTTTGGTTGAAAATAATCCTATGTGTTACATGTACCGTACGTGAGATTTTTGGTTCACTGATACGCTGCCACCTCATCAGTCAATGCCACCTCATCGGTCAATGTCACGTCATCGATCCGTCTATGTGAACAGTGTTGTGAACAGTAACGTAGACAGTACCGTACATATGAACATTGCCATTTTTCCTTTTATACTCTTCCTAAGGTTTTCAACCGTCCTGAGTTCAAAAGTTATGTCTGTTTTGCCATTTAATCTCTCATTTATTGTGAAATGACTATAATACCCATAAAATAAATAAAATGCTTAATTAAAATAAAACACACATAATTAAATTATAAGAAACTCAAACATATAAAAATAAGGGTTGTTAGTAAGACTTGAAATGTAAAATGATGATTTTCTCCTTTATAAATATGAGTTTTCTAACACTCAACATAAGACTTACAATAGAATCGAATGGAGCTTCCTAGAACAACTCATGAATAGGTTGGGTTTTTCTCCGAAATGGGTGAATTTAATCATGAGATGTATAACTACAACTTCTTTCGCTGTGATTATAAATGGAGCGCCTCGAGGAGTTATCCAACCACAAAGAGGGCTGAGGCAAGGGTGTCTGCTCTCTCTATACTTGTTTATCATGTGTGCCGAAGCCTTTTCTTCGCTATTGTTACAGGCAGAAAGGCAGAACCTTATTCATGGACTATCCTTTAGCAAAGACATAAAGATCTTGCACCTCCTCTTCGTTGATGATAGCCTAATTTTCATCAGAGCTTCACCTACGGATTGTCAAAATCTAAAAAGAATTTTTTACTACTATACCACTGCATTAGGACAACTTTGTAACTTCGAGAAGTCATTAATATTTTTCAGCAATAACACCAAAGTTGAGCAAATTTCAACCATACAGAATATTTTTCAGCTCAATGTGGTTTCAAGGCATGAGATATACTTAGGATTACCATCAATGATAGGGAGAAAGAGAAGTAGTTTTTTTCCAATATGTCAAGCTCAAGGTGATGGAGAAGATATTCAGTTGGCAGCATAAATTTTTTTTCTAGTGAGGGTAAGGAAGTGTTAAAGCTGTGACTCAGGCTACTCCAGCATCTGCCATGAGCGTATTCAAAGTTCCTCACGGAATCTGTGATGATATTCGAAAAGTTATTGCCAATTTCTTGTGGGGATCCAAAAAAGAGAAGAGATGTATTCACTGGGCAAAATGGGAACGTCTAAGTCAAGCGAAAAGTCAAGGAGGGCTGGTTTTAAAGACTTCTCTAGTTTTAACCAAGCATTAGTGGCTAAGCAGGGGTGGAGATTACTGCAATATCATGATTCGCTTGTAGCAAAAGTGCTGGAGGCTAAGTATTTTAAGAAAGCTGACTTTCTAAGTGCAAAACTTGGATCTAACCCAAGCTTCATATAGAGGAGTATCATATGGGGAAGGCTAGTCATATTGGCTGGTTCAAGATAGAGAGTTGGGTAGGGGGACAAGGTGTAGATTTACAAGGAAAACTAGATTCCAAGGCCCACAACATTTAAACCTATCTCTGACTAACTTTGCCAACAGATTTCTATGTCTCAATGTTAATTAACGATGACAACCAGTGGGATGAAAAGAAGATCTACAACCATTTTGATAAGCTAGATGCTGATAAAATTGTAAGTATACCTCTCTCTAGGCAGCCAAACAATGATTAAATCCTTTGGCATTATGACAAGAAAGGACAGTACAGTGTAAAGAGTGATTATCACGTAGCTTTGAGATTAAAATTTCCAGACCTCCCCTCAAGCTCGGAAAACACAACAAATCAATGGAAGACAACATGGGCTCTAGATTTACCTGAGAAGTTGAGGATCTTCATGTGGAGGGCAGCCAAAAACCTTCTCCATTCTACTGAAAACTTCTGGAAAAGAAAGGTAGCTCAGGAGCCGTGTTGTCAAATCTGCAAAAATGGGGGGAGAGCATCTTTCATGCTTTGGTCACTTGTAAACCAGCAAGGAAAGTCTGGAGGCTTACTCAATTTGCAGAAGATCTTTGAGAAGAAGCGGGGGAAGATTTATTGAGTCTGTTAAAAGGAAGATCGGGCTCAATGAGGAGGCTGACATTGAAATTCTAGTGGCCATCTGTTGGGGGATTTGGAGTGCAAGGAACCAGTTCATCTTTAAGCTGAAGAAGGAAGATCCCTATATCATGCTGGCAAAAGTTGAAGCTATCCTGAAGGCCTAGAAATGAACCCATGTGCAAGAACCCATCCACATGGCTCAGTAGATATGTAAAGCACATCAAAATTGGTCCCCTCCTCTAGCCGGTTATTTTAAGCTAAATGTAGATGTCGTTACAAACTGAGACAAGCAAATAGCAGGCTTGAGAGTAGTTATTAGAAATGCCCAGGGAATTGTAGTGGCTGCAGCAATTAATTGTTCACAATTTTGTGGAGATGTGGCCTTTGTAGAGGCAGAGGCTATGGAATTCGGTCTGCAGGTTGCTGGGAATGCAAAGTTATCCTCTTTAATTGTTGAGACAGATTCTCAAGACGTAGCAGGTTTTGTGAACAACAGACAGAGCATCATGAAAGAGATTTTTTGGGTAGTGGCAGCAATTCAAAGTTTAATGAAGAATTTTACTCAGATTAAAATTTAATACATACTTAGATCTTGTAATGCAATTACTCACTCTCTAACTAAGTTAACAATAGAGAAATATGAAAGTAACTAAGTTAACAATAGAGAAATATGAAAGTATTGTTTGGATAGGTACATACCCTTCAGAGCTTATGTCCCTATTTACTTCTTTCAATTAATAAAATTTTTATTTCCCTTTAAAAAAATGTCGCTAACAGTAAAACATGTTTAAAAAATGCTAAGAATTTGGTGTCCGCACTAAACAGAATTGTAGTAAGCTGTATCATAACCACTATTATAATTATTATATTATAAATTACCCGCATTTATCACTAGCATTGAGCCGCACATTTTCTTAAAAATCAAACAAAAATACCAAAGACACAACAATAATATAATCATGAATTAAAGTAGAAATCTTAACATAAAAATATATAAAAAAAAAAATCAACAAGGAATACGAGAGTTCGAGAAATTGCTTGCAAATCGAAGATAACATGAATGTGCCAAACGTGACTTAAACTGCCACCAAAGCAATAGTACGGTGGTGAACTGGTGTTTTTAACAAAGTTGAGGATGTTACGAAGGGTCTCTATAGCAAATCATTCTCTCAATTATTATGAGATAAAGTAAGCATATACCTCTCAATAATTATGAGATAAAGTAGACATATACCTCGTTAGGTATGATTCTCGAGTCCATTTTTAATGATAGTAGGGTGTAACTAATTTTTTTTAATTTTTGTTTGAAAGTTACTGAGCTAAAGAAATAGTTTTTCGGAACAAGGAACCTCATCTATTCCCCTTGATATTTCAAAACTTCTTGAACCAATTACCAATATTCCTCCTAAGAAAGGAGAACAAACTAAAATCTCTCCATTACAAAGCCTCGAGTTGGTATTAGTCATTCAAGCCACTTCTCTCCCCGCTTCAAAATGACTAAAACAACCCCGAGATTTCCTAATATTCTCGCAGACTTTATCCCGATTAGTCATCACTCAAGAGAGATCAAGAACAAACTCATCCATCAAACGATTAGAAATCTCAAGCTCCAAAGCCAGACCCAGCTCTTGTTTTTCCTCTTCATTAACATCGCTCCATCTCCCATTCTTCTCCATATCGTTAACATAAGCCTTTCTCCCATCTTTCACCTCCCATCCCTGCAACAGTTCTTGGGGCTGTCCGTTAATCCAGTCTTCTGCTTCCCTCAACAAGTCCCGCTCCGTTTTCGCCTTATTTTCCGCAAGCTTTTCTCTGAAAAAGTCTGAAAGTAGATCCTCTGCCTCGCACATATTGTAGCTATTAGATGGTGATGTCGATTTCATAAGCTTAAGTAGCTCCTGCACTTTTTTAGCTGTTTCGTTTTCGAATGATTGTGTTGATGAGGATTCTAGGAATTTATCATCGAGCTGGAATGATGCTATTCGTTTCTCTAAGTCGATTGGCTCCATTTGAGCGAGGCTTTCAAATCGTCTGAGCTTTTGCATGGGCTTTTGTTTTGTTCCTGTCCTCAAAACGTCAGTCGTCTCCGTTAGCATATAAAGTTATAAACTATCACATTATATTTGTGCTTATTTAATTTATATTGTACTACAATTTAACATATTTAACTAAGGAAAAATGAAAAAAAAAGAAGTAACAATTTATCTAGAACTAAGAAACCAAGCTCATGTAGATAAATATAAATATAAATACACACACACCCCATACACGAGACAGAATGAGCTTCAAGTTGTGATACCTTCCATGCCGGCAAGTCTATGGTCGAAAGGAGGAGAGTTAATGTCTTTTTCATCTTCAAAAGGACAATCCAGCACAGATACTGGACTAAACTGCTCCTTCTCTTCCTCACTCCGCCAGTCCTGTTACAATCAATACATCCAATCATCAATTAGACCAAATAAATCTTCACATTAATGGAAAATGTTAAGAACTTAATTTGAAGTGTGACCATATCTATGCTTTTATAATGCTGGTTCCATTATTAATTTTAATTTAATATCATACGGAAGTTAGACAATACAATCAAACTCAAATTTACATTTTAAAAACGTGTGAGTTCAAGCAATATAGACGATAGAGCGAGTCCTAAAACAATGGATTAAGATTTTATTTGGTTAAAAAATAATTTATCACACTTCTATCCATAATTCTTTGGATTTTTTTACTTTTTTTTTTCAGGTGATGTTATATTTAAAGGAAAAATTATAGATTCTCCCTTCAAATTTAAGTTAGCATTTACCTCAAAACTTAAATGGACTATGATACTTATCCATTCAAATTTAAAAACGCCACACTTAACCCACTTTACCTAACAATTTAATTTATTTTACAATAAAAAGGTCCATATAGCCTTTAATCAATTCAAGTTATTTTACAAACTATAAACATCCAGCAAATTACGAAATATTATGTATCTATGTCATGATAGTATTGTCTTTAATAAGTTGACTTAATTACTTTATTTATGAAACTTTTTATTTTTTTATTTTTTGACTTAAAAACTGAAAAATACAAACAAATTGATCAATGCATTATTTGAAGGTTTTGTGAAGCTTATTTTATGTGCTATCAATGAAAGAATATATTGTCTTATGTAATAAATAAAATTAATATATAATTCATGATGTGATGGAAATGAAATAAAATGAAATTATCTTATTATGGAACAAAACTTTAAAAGAAACAACAATATACAAGGGTCCAGTTATGTTGTAACCAGCCATTGGATCCACTTGAATGGATGGGTGCAACAGTTGATCTAATGGCTGGTTGCAACTGTGGTACAGTACCACAATTGCAATATAGCTAAGTCCAATATACAAATACCTTATGATAATGCCAAAATTTTAATTCAGAAAATAGAAATTAGCTAATTAAATTAACTTATCAATTGCAATTTATTGTCATATCATACACAAAAAAAAGATCATTTTGATGAATATTTATTATTTGTAAAATAACTTAAATTAATTAGGACATTATGGACTTGTTCATTGTAAAATAAGTTAAAATGTTAGTGTAAAGAGGTTAAGTGTACCATTTTGAAATTTGAAGGAGGTAAGTGTCCAAGCTCATTTGATTTGAGTTTGGGTTAAGTATTTATGGGAAAATATGTAATTTTCCCTATATTTAAAAAAGTAAATAAATAAATTGATCTTATGGGTGATTTTCAGTAATATCCTCTCAACCATCTCCAACCCACATATAGGTGGACTTCATGTCTAAATTAGCACGAACCTTCCCCAGACCAAAGGTTTAGTTTATTTGGCTGTTACTATCAAGGGCAATTTCGTAACGTCATAAACTTTCTTGAAGCTTGCTTGAATATATGGTCAAATGCATGTGCTTTCAAAGGCCTTTAATTGTAAAAAAAAAAAAAAGATATTGGTAGAGCCTCACTGTCAAGTCTGCAAACAAGGAGTGGAAAGCGTATCACATGCATTGGTGCACTATAAAGCTGCAAGGAAGGTATGGATTCATGCTCCCTTTGAAATAAACTTCCCTGATGCTACTGACTAAGATATGCAGAATGTTATGCTTGAAATAACTAAGAAGCTGAGTAAGTTAGACACAGAAATTTTTGTTGCATACTGCTGGGCCATATGGTATGGCAGGAATCACAAGATTTTTGAAAGAAAAAAGATGGACTGCAGTCGAGGGGTGGCTAAAGCTGAGGCTGTAGTTGAGGCTTATAAACGAGTGAGTCAACAAGGGTAAGGATCAGGGGGAAAGCATAATCCAATGAAGAGCCAGAAGTGGTGCCCTCCTCCTGCAAATGTTTTCAAGGCTAATGTGGATGCCGCTATTAACTATGAAAAAGGAATAGCAGGGTTAGGAGCTGTTATCCGAGATTCAAATAGCAGAATCATTGTGGCTGCTGTCAAGACCAAAAAATTTTCTGGAGATGTTAAGGATGCAGAAGCAGAAGCTGTTAAATGGGGATTAGTTGTGGCAAAAAATGTAGCTCTTAGCTCATTAATGGTGGAGACGGATTGCCAAGATGTGGCAAAGTTGATTAACAGCCAAGAGGGAAGCAAAACAGAGATTGTTTGGGTGATTTCTGATATCCAAGATCAAAGGAAGGATTTCTAGCACATTAATTTCCATTACACCCCCAAATCACGTAATGCTCATGCCTATTATTTGGCTAAGTTTGCTTTAAGGAGTCTTAGAAATGCTGTATGGACAGCACCGTAGTTGATGTGGATTCTGTTTTCTCTTGTTTGCTTTAATGAAAGTTTAATTCTCTTCTAAAAAAAATGGCTTTAATTTGAAGAATTATGAAAAATGTTTAAATTTTTCATAAGACGTAATTTTTTTTTTCAAATAAATTTAAACATGACGCAAATTCTGAAAATTTACTTCAATATTTGATGATATGTGGGTGCTTTTAAATAGATTTAAGTAAAAAGAAAATCAGTTCAATTTTTATCAAAATGGAGGTGTCGTCAAATGGCTTTACACTTAAAGAAAGTTTAAAAATTTACTCTAATATTTGATTACTGAAAGTGTTATACTGTTATCAGATTGTTTTCTTATTGAATATATCATTTAATTAAAATTTAATTTAATGCAAATATGAAATATAAAAGAATATAGTTTTTAGTATTATATGACTTATTTTATTAATCAAAAATTTCCTTTTTGACTTTATTTATATTGCCTCTTTTTTTAATTTTCACATATTACAAAATAATCACCCGCATAAACATCATTCTTATCCATTGTAGGTATTAAATTTTGATTTTTTTAAAATTTCTTTCATAATTGTTTACTAAAAGATATTACTGTATTTTCCCTCAATTGTTATTACACTTAACAATCAAATGTTTAGATAAAGCGAGGTTAGTGTTATTTTAGACATAAAATCTACTTGTTTGCGTGGGTCAAAAGATGATCAAGGGAAGGTAGTGAACATCACTCACGTTTTTATATTTCGACCGGACAAATTAATGTCAATACAGTAGAGCCTGAGCCAGCCGCCCGGGTCCCGGGATCAATAGAAGTAAATCCCAAGACCAATTGAGCCGGCCTAGTCAACTCACTAGGCGAGAGGGGCATGACATCTGTCCAATCATTAATTAATTGGGCCACTCAGTGTGAAATTACTTTTATACACCCGGTGGAAATTAATGAATTTTAATGACCAATTCAGTCCAATGGAACGTGCAAATCACACCAGTAGTTGCATACGCAATACTAATGACCGCATACCCTTTTGGTCACCGACCAAAAAATGGGAAGAAAAAAATAAAGAAATGCCACCGGATTCTAGACCTGCCCATACCAAATCCAAATTTCAATCTTCACTTATTAATTTGGTTCACCAAAACTTAACGACTCCATTAAGACCAACTATAAATCTCTTTTTGAGTTTTTTTTCCCCCTTTAAATTAACTAAGTTTGACTAATTTAATGTCTAATTAGACTAATTTAATGTCTAATTAGACTAATTTTGGTTTCCTTTAACAAACAAGTTTGAATTTACTATAAGGGCATTAAAGTAAATCACGTATAATTATTTGATTTAGGAAACAAGAGAGGAAATCTAGTATCACGTGTTCCTTGAAAGTTGCTGACCTTGCAAGTTTCATCGCCGTGGATCCAGCACGCATGACAACATGTGGCGAGATCCTGGACCTTGAAACACTCGACCCAATTTAATCCCATAGTCTCGAGACGTACTCTTTGATTCCCAAGATATACCCCACGGGCGAAACTCATTAAATTCCCAGTCCCCCCACATTCAAAAGTTTAAAATCCCGGATATATCCCTTTCCGTGGGGAGATGATGATAGATAACCAATCAGAGAGAGCCACCAACAGACAGAGATATAACATTTAAAGTACACACGCGAAGCATTAAATAAAAAGCTTGCAACGTACCTTTCTGTTTTCTTCCGAGCTGGTGTCCGAATCGTCACCGACTGGTACGCCTACCGTATTGCCGCCGACCGGTTTCTTATCCGGTGATTGTAAAAACTTTTTAATCTCCACGGAGTCATTTTCACTTGAACTCTCTGAGTTACCACTCGATGAGTGTAAAACATGCGCGGTAAAATCACTCTCAGCCCAGCTGTTGTTGCTCTCACTCTTGCTGCTAGTAGTACAGGTAGAAACCCTCTTGGGAGTCAAGCTTGTTGTAATCTGATCAGACGGTTGGTGTTGCTCTTCAAGATACTCGCGGAAAATTTTGCACCGTTTGATTGTTCCCTCTTTCTCATTAGCTTTTCTCCAAAAGCTCCTTTTTAACAGCTTACGCGAAAGACTTCTAGGTAGAGCAAGCCCTTTCTTGCTTCTCTGGCTCTGCATCTGCTGCACCGACGATGACGGAGACTTAGCAGAAGGAAATGGAATCAGATTAACGGCGTTACGGAGAGCCCCCGAGGCTCTCTGCAAGACAGAGATTGTCTTAGAAGCAGCTACTTTTGAACGGCTTCGTTGTAGGAGCTGCTTAGTATTGTTGTAGTCTTTGGCTTTGAGATCGATCTTGAGGAGAAATCTGACGGTTGTGCAGCATTGTCGACGTGGAAATGATTTGAAGCCACTTGATGAGCACGAACTGAGATCATCTTTGAGATAGTCTTTAAGCATCAATGGCTTTCTCTCCATTGATACAGTCTTAACTAAAGCCATAATGTTTTCGAATAATAAGAGAGAAATAAAAGAATTGATGATCAATATTGATCAGTAACAGAAGGGACCACGAAGTGACCCAAGTTGAATGCAAGCTCAGAGGGTGTACAGAAAGCTAGCAACTTTTGGCATGGATTAAGGTGAAGATCTCAGGGTGAAACGTTAATTTGAAGAGGGAACTGTTAAGAATGAGAAGAAGAAGAAGAAGCTCGGAGGATGCTTCTACTGTGTCGAGTTTTTGAATCTAAAGCTTGGTTATTTTAATGCTTTAGTTGTAGCGAGGATCACTGAGTTTGAATTGTGATTTATTAAATGCGGTTGCAGAATGTAATGCGAGATTTATAAATTTATTGCAAGGGGGGGTGTGTCTGTGTGAGACTATGTAAGTTTGAGATAATTAGGTTTTTCTTTTAGACCAATGTAAGAGAGACCAGGAGTTGACCTTTGACAAATCTTGAAAATGATATGCCATCTTCCATGCAAACTGAAACTGGCCATTCATCACGCGCCGGGGCACGTGTGCATGTCGTTAAGTTCTATACGGAATCGCAGTTAACCAGAGAGAATCTGATCTGGTTTTAATGACCCCTTTTTTATTTGTTTAATTTATTATTATTGCATAATTTATTTTTTATTTTATCACAATTCCATCGAATTGTTTACTAAATAAAAGCTATCAAGAGTTAAACTAGTTGTACAATGGAGCAGTGTAAATAATATTTATAATTTAAGCGTAAAATTTATCGTTTTTTTAAATAGTTAAAATAAACTAACTCTCACTAATGCATCGTGGATTTCCCGTTGTTTTGCCAAACTTTTTTTTTTTTATTGTTACAGTTGGGGCACTAATCATGGAGGTACTAATGATTTTGATTTGCCGGCCACAAAATTCGAATAAGTAGAAACTAATTAGTACCAAGTACATATGATTGATGGTTAATGATTTTTTGTTTATTTAATCTGGCAATCATCTATTGTCGTACTGAGGAATGCATGATGGATCGATCAGTTCAGTGGTGTTCAAATTTTATTTGATCAATTAATATACATTTGATAATAATGGCAAGAAGCCAAGAGTGATTTGAACGGGAACAGAGTATTGTTTTAACTATTTTAGTGCATGCCTGGTCGGTGATGAATCATGACGATTCACAACTTGCAAGCTAAAGTGAAAACAACATGAATGCATTCTACAATTTTTACAGCCACTTAGCTCCGGCCCCGCTGGCAAAATCATTACACAATGTGATACGTGTCGCTCCGTGGCTAGCCACTAGCTAATGTCCATTCTATTCCTCGACGCTGCATTGGCCAGCAACTCCAGTCAAAAGTAAAACACTTGCTGAATGTCGGTTGCTTGTTTTGAAATTGTGGGCTTTGTTGATATTAGCCGCAACATTACATTTAGTAAAATGGCCACCGACTCACCGTGCATGCATCAACATGACTTTATATTACTTCCTCTTTCGATGAAAGTCCAATTCACATCCCACGAACAAAAAAAGGACAAATGCAGAGCAACTAGTGAGCATTGAGCAGCCTTTTTGTACAGTATGTGATATCTATTTAATAAATTAATAATGAGACATCTGAGCAATGCAAACAATGCACTAGAATCCAAAAGTACAAAGGTGACATGTTTTTTAAATAACAATGCCGGACGAAAATTAGAAGCCTCTGGGTTATACTTATAGGGGGATAAACATTTGTTTATTTTTTATATTGCGATTAAATTGTATGTTTATGTCTTATATTTTAAAAAATATATTAAAATACTTTTGTTGTTAAATATATTACACTTTATTTTTAGTTTTTTTATAATAATACCCTTATAATAATATTTTTAGAGAAATTAATAAAAAGGAAAATTAATAATTTCTCAAATTAATCGTAAAATTATGTAACATAACAATTTTCACGTATTTTACTTTTAAGATTAGTTTGGTTAATTAATTTTTTATAAAATAATTATTCATAAGATTGTTGTAAATAAATCAAACATTTCTTTAAGTTTGTTGATAGTAATTTATTTGTAAATAATTATTACTAAAATTGTTGTACATGTACAAAAAAATACTAGTTCTTCCACACTGATATTTACCTGTTTAATTGACTAATAAATAATTATTAGATAATTGACTAATTAACTTTTTATAGATAAATTAATTAATATTAAGAATATTGTTGGACGATATTATCATAAAAGTAAAGGTGAGAATATAACATATTTAACTATAAAAATAGTATTTTGAGATATTTTTTTAAAATATAGAAAATAAATAAATATTTTTGAATCAACTATAGAGATTAATCAAACATTTACCCATTATAGAGTATATCACGAATGAACTCGCCATATATTTAAATATTAAGAAAGAGTGGTTCTCACCTCTTTAGCCCTATGCCTAAATTTGAGGGAGCAAATTCGATACTATACCAATTCAATTTAGTAATTAGATTAATCCCAGACATTGAAAGAGCGTTTTACGAATTTGGAACTACAAACAATTAGATAAGAAATTAAAAAAAAAATAAACCAGTACACTAAAGTTGTATTCGATTTTAAACGTGAAATTAGTCAAACTTATTTTTCTAGAATCTTTTGTTGTTAGCAATCAGTTTATTAGTTAATCATGACTCTGAATCATTGTGAAATGAATAACTAATTAATATACTTTTTAAATGAAAGGGATTAGAATCCATCGTGAATAATTATTATATTCAACAAAGAAACAAAAATACTTCGATAATCATAGGAAATTCTATAATGTCATGATTACAATTACAGTATTAATGCTGCAATAAACATAAATTTTGTAAATTATACATAAACTAGTAAATAAAAAGTAAAATAAGCAAACTAACATAATAGTGGTAAATTATTGTTTTAAAATTATTAACAAAACATATCATTATAAAAATAACATAAAACTTATAGATCAAAACTAGACTTTTAATTTTAAAAAATAGTTTTTATTTAATTCATTTAAGTAAAGAAAAAAAATACTCATCAATTGAAAAAATTATTGTATTGAAAATAATTGGAATAATTTTTATTAAATTTTTTTAACCATAAATTTTATAGTCATGCTAGGAAATTTATATACTTTTTTCATTTTATATCATAGTATTTATTACTACACAAGTCAATTAAGCAAAATTATTTTTCTTGATGTGAATCAAGTCAAAACAAAATAAAAAGACATTCTTATATTACTAGACATATATGAAATATCAATAAAATTATATCTAAATTTTAGTTCTATATATATTTCATTTAGTTTCAAAATTTACTTCTTACTTATACTAAAAGATCATTTGGGGTTACTTGTTACTGTTGTGTAAATTTTATTGAACTCGCAAGTGTACGAATCTATTGTAGTATAGATCAATGGTGACGAGTGTTGATCCCACGAGAAGGTAGATTTTAATTATATATAGAATTAATTTGTATGAGGTGATTGGATTTGTGGTGGAAGTGATTCATATTATCTTAAAAATTGAAATTAAAATTGCGAGAAGAAATTAAAGTGTAGATATATTAAATTGACGTACTTGGGTATCTGGATCCGTATCAACATGCATCATGGGCTAAATATTCCTTATTAATACCAATTACATCATGAGGGGAGAATCCACACCTCATAAGCCACGCTCTAATAAATATGGTGTTAAGCGCTTATCGTGTCAAATAATAATAATCTTAAACTAGGAAGCTGGTGAAACCAGAGCGGTATTAGAAAAGATTATTATTATTTGTCAACGAAAAGTCAAAACATTCACAAAAACTAGAGGGGAAGAGAAAATAAATTTATCAAATAAAGCCTATGACACATGTTGAGACTTCACCTTCAACCCAAGCTTAAAAGAAAATTAGATACTCATAATTGAACTAGAGGTAAAATAGAAATTTATTAAAATACATAGAAAATACAATATGGAGAAAGAATTACAGAAAATGAAGTTCAAAAATGGATTCAGAGGTATCAAATTAGGGGGAGAGGCCCCCTTTTTATAGATACATCGAGTAAATCATGGCCATCAGATTAAAAACAATTTGGACGCTCAGGATTGCGCCACGTCATTAGTCAACAGTACGCGTGAACAGTACGATGTTTTGACTATGCGGTTTGAACAGTGACACGGTTTGCACACAAATTGCATAGTAACACGGTTTGCACAATAACGTGGTTTGGTTTTAAATAATCTCATGTGTTTCATGTACCGTATGCACGTTTTTTGGTCCACTAATATGCTGTCACGTCATCATCAACAATATATAAGAATTTTAGTCCAACAGGATCATTACACCTCATCAGTCAATGCCACATCATCAGTCAATGCTATGTTATCGATCCGTCTATGTGAACCGTATCGTTAATAGTAACGTAGACAGTACTCGTATATGTAAATAGTACCGTACATGTGACACCTCATCAGTTAATGCCACATCATCGGTCAATGCCACGTCATCGATCCGTCTATGTGAACAATGTCGTTAATAGTAATGTAGACAGTACCCGTATATATGAATAGTACCGTATATGTGAATAGTACCATGTTTCCTTTTATGGTCCTCCTAAGGTTTTCGACTGTCCTGAGTTTAAAAGTAATATCCGTTTTGCCATTTGATCTCTCCTTTATTGTGAAATGACTATAATACCTCTAAAATACATAAAATACTTAATTAAAATAAAACACACATAATTAAATTACAAAAAACTAAAACACATAAAAATAAGGGTTGTTAGTAAAACTTGAAATGTAAAATAATGGTTTTCTCCTTTAGAAATATGCATTTTCAAACACTCAACAATTACTTATACTAAGAAGGATGCAAATTCAATTATCTTACAAATAATTTTAAAAAATATGAAAAAAAATCTTCCAAAATAAAATTTCACATAAATCATCACATGCATTATATAAACACAAAACTATCATTGTTCAATTTAGAAATACAAACAAAAAATATATAAGGTAATCATTATTATAGTGACTTTTCATTTTGCATTTGAAGGTTTTTATTTTTTTTCAATAACTGTTATAATATTTACTTATTTTACATTTTATTAGTAAATCTCCAATTTCATTTACATAATTTATATATCATTTTACACTCAATGTTGAGTTACAAGTTTTATGTTACATTTGTAAGTTTGTATTTTGTTTATCAATAATATATCATTTTACCACTTTCATTTTATTTACTCATTTTACTTTATATTTACAAGTCTCATATTTTATTTACTTAATTTATATTTTATTTTATATTTAATATTTATTTACAAGTTTTTTATTACATCTGTAAGTTTATTTTTTGTTTACCAAGCAATAACACATAATTTTACCACTCCTATATTAATTTACTTATTTTACATTCTATTTATAGGTCTTATATTTTATTTACTTAGTCTGTGATTTATTTGATACTTAATTTACAAATTTTATGTCATTTTGTTTACTTAGTTTGTGATTTATTTAATACTTAATTTACAAGTTTTATGTCATATTAATAAGTTTTTAATTTTATTTACCAATGATATATCAATTTACCACTCCTATGTTAATTAACTTATTTTACCTTTCATTTATAAGTCTCATGTTCCATTTACTTATTTATATTTTATTTTACACTTAATGTTGATTTACAAATTTTATGTTATATAAATAAGTTTTTTATTATTTATAAATAATACATCAATTCATTGTTATTATGTTGATTTACTTGGCTTACTTTCCATTTTCAAATTTTATGTTCCATTTGCACAATTTATTTTTTATTTTATTGCTTAATATTTATTTACAAGTTTTATCTTTTATGTTACATGTATGAGTTTTTATTTTATTTGTTAATAATACACGAATTTATCACTCCAATTTTAATTTACTTATTTCACCTTCCATTTATAAATCTTATATTACATTTACATAATTTATGTTTTGTCTTACATTTAATATTGATTTATAGATTTTATATCAAATTTAAATATATTATATTTTATTTATACAATTTATATTTAATTACAATATTAATAATATAATTTTAATCATGACAATACAAAATGACCCTTACACATGTTGCGGTATTTTCAAAAGATCAATATTCAAGTAAATCCTCAGTTCGACCCATTTTAAACATGTTTTAGTACTTCCTTTTGTATGAAGGCCACGTATTAAAAAATTCCGACCTGCCGGATTCGAACCAGCGACCTAAGGATGTGCTGTTGGATAACCCACTACAGTCCTCCGCTCTGCCAACTGAGCTAAGGTCGGTTTGCATGAAGTCCACGTATTAAAAAAATAAATATCTTAGTCGTCCATAAAATTAGGCCACACAAGTAGCCCGAGCTCGACTTATTTGGGCCACATTGAGTCTAGCGCGCCTGCCTTGAACAAGCTTCCAGAGGTTCACATATTGTTTGTTTGTTCGATTTTGGTTTTTTTTGTACTTGTTTGTTATTCACAAGCACCAATATTTAACGCTTCATGCATATGTGCAAATTAGATTATTTTTTCCTCCAAATTAATGTGAGGGGCCACTTGATCCTTTGATCATTTAGTTAAACTATATAAATGACTAAATCAAGCGAGGGAGTTATATTGTTGAGTCTTCACAATTTCCTCAAAATGCAAAAGGTTATAGCTATACTCCTTTTCAATTTGGTTCTAATGTAAAGGTCGTGACCCTTAGGATTTGTCCATGTGGTTTTCAAACATCATTATTTAACTCATCACTTGAATTGAAATCTTATCGTGTTAGGGTTTAAGTTTTCCTTAGTCAATTTAACTGAATGGTTATTTTAAGCAATTTTATTTGTTTAACCATCTGAGTTTGAATCCTAATAGTAATATGGGCTAAAAAAAATATTAATTTGTACTCTTATCAATCCCTATCTTTATAAAAATAAAATAAAAATAATTCAATAATTGATAACGTATATATATTTGTACTGAGAGTACCAGAGTCTTTCTCAATCTTAACAAAATATCGATACAATAAAAGATAAAAATAATCCCTTGTTATTCTCAGATTCTCACAACTAAGCAGTCTGAATTTTACTTATATGCAGAACTGCCTTAGCTAAATTTAAATTAATCTACATGCACAGTAAATACACTGAAAAAATTAAAGTGAAAAAAAAAACTACGGTAGAAATTACTCGTCAAATTGAATGACTCCACAACGACACACAGCCATCACTTTCCCCGTTATTATGATAATCCCACTCCATAACATCATCATCTCCAAAAAGTAAAGGTGGTGGTGAAAGAAGCAAGCCCTCCGCCATGTCCGCAAGCAATCCCGGCATATCAAACACCGCGTGTTCATCCATATATAACACATTTTCTGGCAGCAATGTGTTTTCTTGCATCGTTTTCTGTACTTCCTCAAGCTCCACATGGTGAATATTGCTTTCTTCAAGTTCATCGTCACGAGGTCTAAATGCTTCTGCTGCCTCAGCTGCAGCTTTCCTTATATCCTTAGCATCCGTGGAAGCCGGCACAGGTAACCTCCACGCTGAGTCAGCGAAATTCAGGCAAGCGGATTTCCCTCTCAGTGCCAGCGCTGCCACGTCATGTGCCCTTGCAGCCATTTCTGGAGAAGGATAGGTACCTAGCCAAATGCGTGTTTGCTTGTTGGGTTCACGTAGCTCACATACCCATTTATTATTGTTTCTCCTTCTGACTCCTCTGAAAATCGGATGACGTGTCTCCTTAAACACTCTCCTCCCCGCCCGCTTCTTCGGCCTGCTCGTTGCGAGCAGTAGTACTTCCTCGTCTGAGTGGGCACCTCGCCTTGGCGGCGCCGTGCTGCTGGCATCTGACTGTGTTGATGACTCCGGCTTATTGTCAGTCAAACCAGGATCAGAAACTTGGCCGAATAATATGTCCATGGTTTGAAGTTAGAAGTGCTGTGCTTGTGGAATCTGGGATCGAAAGTGCGTTCGAGTTTGACTTGTTCTTGGTTCTGGATTCTAGGTTAAGGAACAAAGAGAGTGAGAGTGAGCGCTGTATTTATAGCAAAGGTGAGTTAAGGTTTTGACACGTGGGCGAGAAATAAACACGCACACGGGTCTAATGGCTGCTCTCTCAGGTTGGCTGAGCCGCTATTGGGCCACGGTTCCCACGGAGTAAGATTGACAATTTGACTTTTGCCATTCAGTCTTCTACTAATTATGGAAGAGGAAAACAATGCTGATTTGAAAAACAAAACGACAAAAACAACTGACTGACGCTGAGCCTGCCCAAGTGTAATTTATTTTATTTTGTTTTTTCTTCTTATTTTTCTTCTTTTTCAGTTTTTTTTCCTTTTTTTTTTTCACAATGTGCTCCCATGATTTTTGTATGATGTGGCATCTTAAGAGTTGAAAATAACACGTGTAAAGCAGTTCAAAGTACTGTGTGAAATGTGTGGAAGCACGATTCTCGTACTTCTTTTGTGCTTTTCGATGATTGAATTAGAAAAGGTGACACCTGAAGGATTTGAATCACGTGGGAGATTCATTTTCAAAGGAGCAATGGTAAAATAAGAGAAAAAAAAGAGAATTCTGCTCAATTTTTTTTAATATATTTTCTCTCGTATTCTTCCTTTTTAGCATTCTTCTTTTTAAAGTAATTACTCAATTTTTTTTTTCAATACACTTTTTTTCATTATTCTTTCTCTTTAACATTTTTTCTTTTCAAAGTAATTAAAGTAAAAATGCTCTTTCGTAACTGTTACTATGAAGGATCTATCCAAGAAAAAAGAAAAAAAGGATAGTTCCTTTAAAATTCAATTTTAGTAAATTTAGGAGGAAATAATGGTCTACTTTTTACGGGCCAGAATAGCATATGCACACATATGGTCCTATAATAAATTAACTTGACAAGATTATACGATTCCTCCTTAATAATTTTGAAGAGGCGAACAAATTAGATAAGGCAACTAGAGTTGGGAAATTGAGAATAATTATTGTATGAGTTTCGACATTGCATGGAATAGTATATGCGCACATAATGATGATATCTAATAAATTATTGTCACATCCCTAAGGTTATAGAACTAAAAATTTAAGAATTGGTTCAGTTTTGTCAGTATTAATTTCATGTAAATTAAAAATTGATACGGTGCTCATTAGCTAATGGGCTTGTATCCCACTGACAATTCATGCTCCTAATAACTTTGACCGCATGAGTTCGAATTCTCTTAACTTTTCTTTGATGGGGGTTTATTTAGTTTTCGGTATTGGGAATTCATATTAAAGTAAATGTTGTTGTTCGGACAGTCTCGATTGATGTTTGATTTTGCTGAGACTTGAACTCCTCTTTAATAGGAATTTATTTGACTATCCACTTTAGGGATAGAATAAATTTTCCTCACATATTAAAACGATAGATGTTGTTTAAGCTGTGATGATAGTTGTTGTTTAAGTTGTATCATTTTAAAATTATAAAAAAGAGTTTTGATATTTGATTGTAAAATATCAATAGAGTACTTATCAATATATATATATATATATATAGACACACACATATTAGTCTCTAATTCAGCGAATATGAAACTAAAACTGATATAATCAATAGATTTAAATTTGTTCAATTTTGTTTCTTTAATTCCTACACGTGATGATATCACTCAACAAAAAAATCAGAGATCGTCGCCGATTAAATAGTTATTCTATATACACTAATTAAACAAATAAAAAACATACGGTGAGCATAATGGTGAGGTTGTCCAAAGAGAGTCATTGGTCCATTATAAAATTAACTAATTTATTCAAGGATGAAAACCAGAAATTTACACGTTGCCCCGCAAGTGGAAAAAATAAATATTTGCTAAGATTTGGAAAAATAAAAATAAAAGAATTGAAATTTCACAGCCCGTGTGGAGTAGCAAACAAAAGCACTTGTCTTGTCATAAATGTTTTTAATTCGAGCAACAAAAGTGATAAAAACGTTGGGTAAAAGCTGTCAATGAGTCAGACGATGGTGAGTGTCTGTAATTAATGCGGCGTGATCCAGAAACATTTGGCAAAACCTTCTTCATTAAGGAATACGTGACATCGCATCACATCGAATCACCGTCATCCACGAAATTGAAACGGTTTTAACCACTGGATCCTGGGGACCAGATGCGAGACCTGCCATCGTCAAGGCGTGGGATCGGTTCATCATTCGGCGTTCACATTGGCAGAAAGCTTTAATGGGCTTGGCAATAATTCCGGATCTGATACTACTAACACACCCGTAAAATTCTTATCAACCCCCCAACTCTTAGGACTCACCCCTTTATTAACCATCAAAATGTCAGTTCCAACGTTTAACCTAAAGCCCTACAAACTTTTTTGTTTCTCTCCAAACGCCAATTTTACCCTCTCTCATAAGGTCCTTACTGCCCCTCTTTTCAAATTACATCCCGAATTCTTGTGTTGCCAATGGATCTTCCTCTGAAATTGGTCAATGAATCTTCCTTTAAAATTGGACGGACAATCTCGTACGATAAATGTATAAGTTCTTTTAATTGGGTCCGACCTCAGTATGCGGCTCACCTTGCGGCTAGCTAATTAGCTGTAGAATACTACGGTAAGCACCCCAGGACCAAACCGTCTACACCACACCACACCACTCTTCATTATAAGGCACGGTTCTTTTATTGCATAAAAAATAAGAATTTTGAAAAGAGCAGTGACATTTCACCCATCAATTTTTCTCTCCAGCCCCCACATTTTTATTAATCATACTTATGTTCACAAATATCCTTATTAAATAATAAAAAGAACAATTAAAAAAAAACACAACAAAAACAATTCCAAAAACACTAGCCGCCTCCTACCACCTCAAAGCAATTGTACCACTATCCCTTAGTTGCCAATTGACCCTAGTAGCAAATTCTCCGACAACCATCAACCTATTAAAAGGTTAAAAATGAAAATGAACTAGTAATAAAGCGGTCGAGATTAGGATGAATAATAAAGAATGGTGACTTGAAGTAGTACCAATGGTGGCAGAAGGTAGCTAGGGTTTATGGAATTATTTTTATTCTTTAATTAAATTTTTATCTTTTAATAGGGATAATTTTATAAATAAGTGAGGTTGATTGAATAATGGGGACTAATGAAAGAAATTAAGAGGGTCAAATATCATTACTCTTTTGAAAATTGTATGTTGCCGTGAGCCATTTTTACTCTCAATGTCCACAGTCTACACTCTCACTCTCTTATTGCCATTACTACACAATTATTATTTTTTTTTATGAAGTATTACGCTACTAAAATGCAAATTTTTACAAATATTGAATATTGAACATTTTCATAGATACATAAAAAAATCCTGTTAAAACATCTTAAGCCCAGTTCATTACCTGTCGGGACTCGGGATACATCTTATGCATAATATTTATTGTACAAATTGGAAACATGCTCCCTAACGAAAGTGAAAAATTACTCCTCATGTATACATAAAGAGATTCAAACTGGCCATAACTATGAGGTGAGAAAAGATCCACCACTTTGCTAATTACTAGTTTGTACTATTAATAAACCAATTATACAATAACAAATACAAATGAAGGAGTATATACTAGGGCACTTAAAGTTTTTCTGTACTTAGATCGCTGTTGTTTGGGACTTTTATGGACCTAACTTTTCTCTGTTTATAGTGATATACACTCTTATACAATTTCTTTTTGGTAAAAAATAATATGTCAATATACTATTTGCCGTATGTTTTCATAGGTCAATTCATTTGTTACATTGAATTATATATATTTTAATCATACTAATAGTATATTGACATATTAATTTATACAGAAAGAAAATTATATAGAAATTTGTAACCCCATCGTTAACCATACAGATTACACGAGAATAACAAGTAGATGGTTCCTTTTTTCTTTTCTTTGCTTTAACATTAACATATATATTATTGCAATTATGGGCCAAGAATGTGCAATGATTTAGGTAAACATCAATATCTTATAACTTTGTTATAGACCAGCATTGAAAAATTATAGTTAATTAACAATTAAGTTAAACAGACAGAATAATGATTACTAATAATTAACACAATAGTAAAAGAAGAGAAAGAATATATAGTTACCATAACTAGCAAACCAAAAAATAATGATGATGATGATGGAGATCACTAGGGAGACAAAGTTTTGGTGGACCACTAAATGCTAAGTTTGAGACCTTTTAGCATGTATTACAAAGGGGAAAAGATGAGATATTTAGAAAGAGAGACTAACAAATTTATTTCCACCTAACATGTTTTCCCTTCTATTCATAAATTTATCCAAAACTAAAAAAATTGTCAATTTGAAGAATTTGTTTAAGATTAAGGTGCTTTGATTTTTAATCGTAGATTGTTAAATTTATAACATCTTACTGTTAAAAAAAAAGCTAAAGTTATTCATCAAAAAAATAAAATAAAATATTATAGATAATTGAGGCATTATGATTTTTAATACACAGCTATTGTGAAATAAAGTTACTGACATGCAAGAATTTTAGAACAACATATAAGATAAAATTATTCAAAAAACTATTTAGTAAAATATTTTAAAAAATAAGCTAAAGTACAATAGATATAAGTGTGCCTTAAGTTAATTAAAGTACCTATGAATAATGTGTTTGTCCTTCCATAAAATTTATCTTTATAGCTGGTTAGCTGATGTTGAATTTCATAGATTGCTCAGAAGGAAGAGAATGCTATTATTTTCTCTAAAGATATATGAAAGCGTTTTTCCATTGTCCTTATATAGACAATAAGACCAATCGAAACTATATATTATAATAAAGCATCAAAATAAGACTCCTGCTAGTAATTTCTAAGACACGTAAGCTTCTGAATCTTATGTATTAGTATATTTATTAATTTATAAAATCAAAACAGCTTTTTTTTTTGGTGTAAAGTATATAATGCTTAAAGATATATTCAAATAAAAGAAAACAGCCAGCCAGCAAAAAAAATAATTAAACATGCATTTTTTCTTGAGATTTTTTTATATTGGTAATAATTAGCTCAAAAAGGGACTATAAACGTCAGCTTCATGGTTGATGATTCTAATGAACTTATTGTACATCTAATTAATTATTTTGCGTGTATTATGTGTGTGCGCTTTTTTTATGGGAGAAGAATGGTGAGAGGGACGCATCAACAAGAAGAAGAAGAAGCGACAGTGACTGAGAAAAAGAATAAAAAGTGGAGTTGGTTTTGTCGGCCACATATGCCAAACCAATGGATGGATTAATTGCCTTACTGATGTGCCATTTATAATTTCTCATTCCAAATTTCGGCTGCACAAAGCACTTATATATTAATAATACACATGCACTATCTTTCTTTTGATTTGATGACAATGAACAGAAAGTAGCCAGCCTAACAGGAGCAAGTTCATAATTAAGATACTATTGGAATATTAGTTGTAAACAAATTCAACTCCTAAATTATCGGGATACGTAGAAATATTAACGAATGTAATCTGTAAATATACGTGCATGAGTTTGTTAATGAGACAGTGAAAAATTTAATTTTGGAATATATTCTTTACAGATACCCTTTCAACATTGAATTTGAAGGCATATTTCCCTTTTTGGCTTTTGGATTTCATGGCCGACTTGCATCCAACCATCTTCTTTTTCCTTCTTTTATTTTGCACATGGTGTAAAATATTTTGAAGAAAACTA
Organism: Citrus glauca; assembly: GCA_029633175.1. NCBI lineage: Eukaryota > Viridiplantae > Streptophyta > Magnoliopsida > Sapindales > Rutaceae > Citrus > Citrus glauca. The sequence goes on along the minus strand of JAQOOD010000003.1, from coordinate 7,239,544 downwards.
AGAAAAAATAATTCATAATTTAATTAATTAAATTTCGGATGAGAAGTGTCCCTTCCATTTTGAGGAAGGATAATTAAAGCAGCAGAAAGTAAGTCAAATCTAGCAACAGTTGCCTAAAATTGCAGATTGACTTTAATTTTAGTAAAGGTTACGGGTCTACAGTCGACATAGACCTTAAGGATTAAGGGTCCACTTCTAGATATGACAATATATGATTGTCTCCTTAAAGTGGAGAAAATACATGTGGGGCCTCACATTCACAGTATTGATTTGATCACGGCGCCTCAAATCTTGACTACGTGTTGAAAACGCATTGGCTAAAACCACGGTACATTTCTTCAGATCGTTTGATACATGGATTTTACGGGTGCGTTATCAAGATGAAAATTCTTATGCCCTAGCACTTTGACTTAGTGATTTTCATATAATTTTATATAGTTAATCATTCCGGATTTGATTGTTGATGAATATAAGGAGTTCAAATTTAATTTGGGAACACCTTACCAATCTCTACTTAAAAAAATAAAAAATATTAATAAATAAAAATTCCCATATCAGCATAGTTTTAATCTCTAATGTTACTAAGGATGCTTGTATAAAATGTGGCGGACAAGTATTATGTAGGTCATCTGCCAAGCATGAAGATTTACTTGTAATCTGAAGATGATGATGGACAATAAACGTAGTATCGTATTCAATCACCAACTTATTCAACCCGGAGTATGAGCTGAGATTGCTCAGCAGCTAAATAACAGCAGTAAAAAGAAAATATAGACAAGCAAAACAATCTATCAAAACACCCCCATCATCTCAAAATAAATTATCAGCAGTTAGTATTACAAAATTTACTTTATTCAAGCTATCCATATTCACCTTGCGAAATCTAACATTCACTTCCAAACTCTGAATTTGGTTAAGGTAATACATACATGTGTATTGTATATATAAATTTCAATCAAGTGCATGAGTCGCATATCAATTTATTGTTGGTAGAACTGTGTTATGGGATCCACAACTCCATTAATTAACGAACACCCACCACATAAACAGTCGCACACGCCCGCGCCTTTATTATGGACCCTATAAATATTAATGATGACTTTTAACCATTGAAATTTGAGGGCTCCCAAACCTTGTCAAATAGCACCTTTGTCATCCATAAAATTGAAAAACTGAGACTTTAAAGCTTTAGACAACAAGCCGGTAGAATAATAAAGTCAATATCCTATTGACATGTTACTTATGTAAGAAATGGAAAATTCACTATATTTCTTCTATGAAATGTAGGTTAAATTTCTTAGTTTCTATAGCATGGCTTAATTCTGGTGACTTATTACTTAACATGGATAGTTATCTTTGTGCTGTCTAGTGATGATGAGGTTGTAACTTATGGAGCATTCTAAGCAAATTTCCTCCTAAAGCAATTAAATAGTCGGGCAATGATGAAAAATCATTCAAGAGACAGTAATTTTTTCTTTATATGTAATGATTGTAAAAAAAATTAACACAACTATTTTATTAACTAATTGAAAATTGACACATAAAGAACTAAAGAAAGGGACAGAACAGTTACCATGATTGCATTTCTACCCAAGACATAAATTAGTCTCCAGTAATTAATTCTTGCTACTTCAAATCCACTTTTAATCTTTCATAGAAAAGATATTGACATTTTAGTGGGGCCCCTAATGTTTTGAATTTGATTCACAATCTAAAAATTCCAAAAGGATGCAAAGGGATAGTGAGAGACATGATTAAAGAACCTTGTCTTTCAGTTTTGCTTAATGTATGGAGGGAGAGATAATTAAAACTTTTCATGAATTCTTTCTTTTATTATTACTATTTTTTCTTTCAATCTCAGCAACCTGTTTACCATAGTACCTCCATATTATTCAAAGCTGCTGCTGATTCAAATCTCCCGTGGAGGATACACAGTCATATAATTTTCGTTTAAAAAAAGCAAATTAAACTATTAAAGTATAAGAAGATCGAAAAGATAGAACATAATTGTGTAGAAGACATGAGAATATGAAACAAGCGGCGGACCGTAACATTACGTATATAAATTGATACAGTGTATAATTAATAAAGCAGGAAGCACACAACATGATCAGTAAATTAATTTAAAAAACTCTACGTCCTGAGACTCACTGTTTCTTATCATAGACTACGTGAATTATCCTATTTTTCGTTTCACCTCCCTTTCCTTTTTTCAAGATTTATTGAATTATCTTATATTACATGACCATATCAAACCGTAACGAACAAAAATGCCATGTTCAGTTCATTAGGAGCATTATCAAAAGTAGCTCCACAAACGTTCTCCATCAGAATTCTCAGGCGAATCATCAGACGGCGAAGAGTTTATTCTAGGCGGGGACACCATCATTCCCTCCGCCATGTCCACTAGCAAATTAGGCATGTTCAAAAGGGCGTCCTCGTCAACAAATTCTCCGATCACATCATTGCTGCGCGACTGTTCCATTCTTTGATTCTCATCATGGTCACTTTCACTTTCGGCCTTTCTTCGAGCACAAGAAGCAGCCGCAGCTGCAGCGGCGTTACGTATGTCCACAGAAGAAGACGAAGCAGGCACCGGGTAGGTTGAAGCAAAGTTAGGGAAATTGAGCACAGCATCACTTCCTTTTAGGGCTAGGGCTGCAACATCATAAGCGGCCGCTGCCATTTCAGGAGTAGGATATGTACCGAGCCATATACGTGTGCTCTTGCGAGGCTCCCGGACCTCCGACACCCATTTTCTGTTCCGGCACCGGATTCCCCGGTACGAAGGGTGTTTCTTGGTGGAGCTTGACGGGGCAGCGGCCATGGTACTGGTGTTAGATGATGGGTGAGCTAAATTTTCACTTATGGGAGAAGGGTAATTTTGACACGTGGAAGTATTATTGTGAAGGGAATGTGGCCCTCGAAGTTGAAGATAGTGGTCTAATTCGGGTACGTTGGTAGGATTTTGAGGGTCATGATCACCCATATATAATATAAGGCTTTTAGGAAATATTGAAGATAAATATATATATATATATATCTGGGGGATTAGTTTAGTTATATATGTTGGGTACTTAATTAAGGTGATATAACAATACATATTTATAAAAAAAGTGAAAGCGTGGGCAATTCGCGGGGTCGCTTGAAACTCGTGGTATCCAGTAATATTGCTAGCTGCTAGCTAGGGTTTTCAAGTCTAGTTGCATGTTTTCTAAGTGGAAAATGATAGTTGACACTCTAATATATATATGCTTACATATTTTTATGTTTTTGTTTTTTTTGGGAGCTATATGATGAAATTGATGGAGAGAACGCACGCTTAATTATGCTCGCACGCTATTAATTAGTTACGCTAGTGCCTTACATAACAATAGCAAGGCCAAGAATTGTGAATTCCGCTGTTAGTAATTAATGTAGAAGTACATCACATAAGCACACACGAATAATTCACGATTAGAAATATATGAGTTTGATGCTGAGATTTTTATGTACAAGTCATGATACTGGTCAGGAATTTTATCAGGGGGATTTGCACATTCAAAGAATATGTATGTATAGTTGTATTCTGATACATAACTACATAGACTATTATCGAGTTTCATTCGTTGAATGTTCTTAATTACCTGATTCTAGGCAAATTTAAATTAAATCTGGTAACCAAAAATTAGGTAGTGGTTCGATCAAATTATATTTATAATTTAATCAAACAAGGCAAAGTTACAAGTATCTCATAACCTAATGACAATTAATGAGTGACAACTAATCTAAATACCACACACATGTTCCCCCATGGATGAAGGATCCTAGCTAGCTTCAATGAGATCAATCTTCATGAATAGTCCGCAGGGTTCCCATTTTTGTGCTTGCATCCTGACCAAAAAGGGCCAGAAAACTGCAGACAGAGCAAAAGATGTTTCTTCAGATGCGATTATTACAGTCAAATCCATGTTCGGTTTGGGCGGCTGGTACTGGTACTTTCCTTGGACAATATTTGGCCAACAAGGAGTTTTTGTTTTTCCACGCCCTTTAACAGTCTTATTAGTTTCTCTTTGTCACACATGATTTTAGTGTCTGATTGTGTCACTTCCTTTCCCTCACATATGGAATCCTTAATGTTTTGGGTACGGCTAATACCTTTTCAATTGTTAATGTAATGTATGATATTTACTGAAGAGATTTCAGATTTAAAGGTTTCCTGCCATTCAATGTACTCTAAAAAATCTTTTGTTGGGACCAGAAATATGTTGTATATTTGAATGATAAGTGCGTGTGATGTTATTGCCCACTCGTGGAATGTCCCAGCAAATCTCAGTCACTAGAGTCTTGAATTGCCAACAAAACTGAGTGGATGGTATTGGTACCTTGTGGTCCTGCATACATTATTCTTCTTAGAATTAAAAAATTGTTTTCTTGATTAGCAGTTGCTAACTATTTAACAAGATGTTTTTTAATATTTGACTATATATTGTTTTATTGATAAATTTTCCTATTCTATCGTGGTATGCTAAAACCTATGTGCGTATGACATATATTTTTTTTCTTTTTTAATTTTCAAATCCATTAATCAGAGTTAGTTAAGGACCTAAAATTCCTTTTTAACCTCAGCTTCTTTCTTGTCACTCATAATTAAGTGCTTACTTGCTTTACAGGAGAATGAGTGAAGAAGTGAGAATTAAATCTTTCCAAATATAAGTAGCTATTTGGGTAGAGAAATGAAATTCTTTTATAGATCTAAATATGAACCTAGATTTTGTCATAGGGCCAGTCTGGGATTGCGAAAACTGATAAAATAAGTTGCAGATTAAAAAGTTAGTTTGATGTTTTGGTAAACTGTGCTATTGCGATTGTTGTGAGTTTGAAAAGTAAAGTATATGTGTTTGATAAATTTTATTACGAAAGTATTGTTTTATTATATAATGACCAAAATAGACATAAGTTTTAATTATTTTTTTAGATATGTTTAATAAATTATTTACACATCTTTTTGTTAAATATGTAAAATTACATTAAAAACTTAATTAAAAAAAAGAATTTTATAATCTGTTACATAAAATATGATAAAAATTCATAGTTACACATAATATAAATAAGTAATATGTATTATATTCATAATAAATTTTTTGAAATAAAATTCCTCAAATTTTCCATTTCTTGGGATCCAGACCCATTCGTATTGTGATACTTTTCTCTCTTTCTATTCCTTAATCAAATATTGATGTAGGATAATTTTCGATGTTGTCAAAATGAAGATCACATTGCACATGTCTTCTTATATAATTGTGTAATGTCATGGTTGCAATGACTATTTTCACTTGTTTGGCAAACGGATAGCTAGGTATGTCTCTTAAAATCTTTCATCGTTTCTTCTCCATACTCCAAATGTGCGTTCAATAATGCTTCTAAGCAATGAGTGAGGATGATTAAATATTTCTTGATAACCTGTGGGTTTACTACCTTGACGAAACTTTGGAATGTGGTATTTTTCACCTTTATATGGACCTAAAAAACCACTAATTTGGGGGTATCATGCATCCACTAAGTAGTATTTTCTTGTTGAATAAAAAACATGTAAATTTATATCGTAATATTTTAGAAGATTAAATAAAAATTCAACTTAAATACTTTGTTAACTAAATATTTAAGAAATAAATTTAAAAAATGAAACACCTTTGGGAGGCTTTGGAAAATTCATTGTATGATTTCTAATAGCTGTTAGAAAAATCCTTGCATGCCTTCCCAACCTGCAAGTGCAAAAATAAATTGCAAATCAAAACTACATTCAACCATTATATTTTGAGTTGGTATTTCTTTTCTATCAATATATGGTATTTGATCCTCTAGGGATATGGTGGTAAGAACATGCACACCATCTATAGCACCAATATAATCCCGATAATAGCATGAAAACATATTTATTACTAATATGTAACTTTGAAAAACAAAAAATTAAAAATAATTTTTTAATTACCTTAAAGTGGGGCATGTATTTCGAATCTTTCAGTATTTCTTTAGGAACCTCCTTAAACTCAGGATCTTCTGGCTTTATTATATCTATTGCTATAAGATACACAATATCTAATGCTTGCCTAAAATATCTACTGATAGTTTCACCTGAGTGCTGAAAACATTTTTGTGCTAACCTATTCCCAATCTCATGTCCCAAAGTACGCAAAAACTTTCCTAGAATCTCAGTAGCCCCCATTCTTCTTGAACCTTTTAGCCCATAATTTATTTTTAGATCCACATATAATTTAAAAAATACAGACTTTTCCGTTCTAAACATCTTGTAGCACCAATTTTCATTTCCTTCTAATACATCATTCAACCACATAATTCCAGTTTGTATAGAATTCATACAAGGTTGTTTATAAATATATTTGAGATAATAGTCTTCTATAAGAAGTGTAGAGATACATACAATTTGGTCGAACACCTCATCATTAAATGCATCCAGTTCTAAAATAAACCTATAAACAAGTATTCAAAAATTATCACTAAACATGTAGTAAAATTAAAAATAAAAGTAAAAATAAAAAGTATTTATAAACAATTATAAAAATCATTCATAATTATTATTACAACTAATGTTTAATGAAAGGTAGTATGAAAACAGTATCAAAAAATTAATTGTTCATGAAACACCTTATTCTCAAAAGAAACTAAAATCTAAAAGCCTAAAGGAAAATCTAAAAGCCTAAAGGAAAATCTAACATCATCTAATGAGATTACTGCAATAACATATTTTAAGATTATAAACCGATGATTTCTCAAATTGAAGCCATTTAAGCATTGTCTCTGGGTAAATAAATTTATATAAAAAAAAAAATCTCTCTTCTCTTTAGATAAAAGAGTCGAGTGGTAAATAACCATACGTCGCTTCCAACTTCCACTCCAGGTAAAAATTCAACCATTTGCATCACTTCAGGAATACTACAGCTGATAGTGTCATTTTTTTTTTTTTTATCCTCAACAACATTTATAAGGTGGTCAATCTATTGTGATAATTTCATAGCGCCTCCCATCTGTAAGGTGGTCAATCTATTGTGATAATTTCATAGCGCCTCCCATCTGTGCCCTTCCTAATCTAACCTTTTTAAATTTCTTCACCTTTTTATCCACCAATTTCTCAAAATTTTCAATATATTTGTCAGATTTTAATTGATCAGTGAACTCATCCAAATCACCATTACTTTCTCATGGAATAACATTTTTCTCTAACTCTTCATGACTTTCATATGGAAAGACACCAGCTGAAGGTGCCCAACCATGCTTTTCGGTGGCTGCAGTGTCCATGAACATCCTGTCCAACTTCCCTTCTAATTCTTTATCAAAGCCTCCTTTACGAAATGTTAAACACTAATTTTGTATATAATAAAAAAAGTTGTAAATGGTAAAATAATCAACATTCATACCTTTATTTTCTTCTTCCACCACTCTTCAAAAGCATCAATATATAGTCTTTAATATGGAATTCCATCCTAGACCAGTTTCTTTCCCCACAAGATCTTTCCATAATTTCCAATTACTTTTAAGGGCATCCCACTTATTTTTCAAGTGTCTTTTAGTATACCTTTTTTTTTTCAGTTGTCTTAATGAAATTTGCAACTAAGCTTTCCCATCCAACATTAGTAAAATGAGTTACTAGTGTGCCTTAATAAGTTGTGCATTACTGGAAGTTTCAGTAGAGTTGGCAATATTGTTATTCTTCATCTATAATAACAAAATGTAAAATCCAAAACTCATTCATGACAGTCATGGCAAACAAGCAATAACGGATATCGAGCACTCAAGAAATCAAACAATTATATCATTAATGAGCATATCACAATCAAAAGCCACGTTCATACAAACATGGCTATAGTGAAATATAACTATATGTTAAAGTTAGACATTTTGTGATTATAAGAAAAATAGGTCTGGAAATACGTATAAAATGCAAACTTAAATTATGACAATAGATTAAATAATTACCATAGATATAAAACGCTAAATTAATACCAATGAATTAATGCTTCGTTCAACTTTTTTTTTCCGCATTGTAATATTTGTAAGAAAAAGAAAAACAGTAAAACGAAGAAAGAGAGAGAGGGAGAGGGGACCACTGAATTAATTCACCCATTCTTTTAATGCACCCAATTTATTTTGGAAGCATAAATCAGGGAATTGTGAATTAATGCACCCGTTCTTTTTCTTTGTTTTTTTTTCTTCTCAATTAATTTTTTTCTCCTCTTCTGAATTGCATGACGGATTTTTCTTGAAAATTCTGATATTGACAAAAAAAAAATGAGAATGAAAAAAAAAACCTCAGTTCCCTGACAATACACACTGGCAGGCTTCCATGTTTCAAATTTTGCACAAACAAAGAGACGGATTGTTCTTTTCAAAACAAATTGCCAATAAATTTGAAACAATTAATTAATACAAAATATAAATATATATAGATTAAACTTTAAAAGCCATATTTATGAAATTAGAATGTGAACTTATTAGATCAAAACTAGAGAGAACGTACATGGTTATGGTGGTAACTAAATTATGACGATAATATAATATCTAATGATTTATATATTAGGGTTTATGAATAAGTAAGATACAATTATATTTTTATTAAAATACAGGGTTATAATAGAAAATTTAAAAAAGTGTGGTAGCTTAGTGAATAAACTGCTTATGGAAAGCAACCCTCTACCTTCTTTTAAAAGCTGCTGACAAAATAGAGAAAATTATTAAATAAATTGCTTTTACAAAATTTATCAAATACTATTTTTATAAAAAAATATGAAATAAACAGTTTATTAAATTTCAACCGCAATCCTAAAATGGCTCATAGACGGTCAAGATCCATGTACTGATTTAAATAGTTCACATGTACTCTCATGGTAAGAAAGATGGCCTCAATATTTTGTTAATTTCTCTTACGTAACGATGCCACGCAACTACTTGATCAATTATTACTCCAAGAAAGCCACAAGATAAATATGAAATACTAACTAGGCAACCCAAGAGGGGAGTGAATTGGGTTTCTATAAAATAAAACACTAAAAATAAATTTATCATGCAAATATAAAAACGATAGGAAAGAGATAGGGAAATAAATACAATAATAAATAAATTGATCACAAATTAAAAGGATAGGGAAAGAGAGAATCAAACACAACAATGTTTACGTGGTTCGGCCAACCTCGCCTACGTCCACGCCTCCAAGCTTTCCGGGCTTGAGGTTTTCACAAAGCAAGCCTCCAAGGCTTCAATTGCTTACACTTGACTTCCAAGGTGTCAATAACCTTTACAACTAGAGATTATCCCCAATCTCTTAACCCAAGTGTATCCCAACACTCACAATCCCTCAAAATGAAAGATTACAATTTTTTTTCTCTCACACTAAATCAAAGATTACAAGAAGATGCTCAAAGTGTGAATAGATGAAGTGAAACTATGTTTCTATCCCTTGTGAAGATTGCAAATTCGAGTATAAGCTCAATGGTTGTGTTGTGATCAGTCCCCTTTGAATTTGAATGAGCTTATTTATAAGTAGAGCTGAAAAACTAGCCGTTATTTGCTGTCTGCCCGAAAACGGTTCACCGTTAGTTGTTAACGGTTAACCGTTTGTTCTGGTCAAAGTTACCGTTAAGACAGAATTCAAATAAACGGTTTGCCGTTTTTAGGTTACCCTTTCGCCGTTAACGTCCAGTGACCTGAAAATGAATATAGGTTATCCGTTTCAAGTAATCGGCTAAGGCTTTGCATGAGATGACTCTCTGGACGTTATCGGTTCACCGTTTGCAAATAAATGGTTCACCGTTAATGTACAGTAACTTGCAAAAAGAATAACGGTTATCCGTTTAAGTAAACGGCTAAGGCTGTGGGTGACATTACTCTCTGGACGTTATCGGTTAACCGCTTATAAATAAACGGTTCACCATTTATTTCCAGTAAGCTCTTTATTTCCGTTTTCACTAATCGGTTAGAGCCTAGACAAACCTTTGCTCTCTGGTCGTAATCGGTTAATCGTTTATAAATAAACGGTTCACCTTTTTCTGCCAGAAACATATTTTAAACCAGTTTTTGCAACGAATCATTTTCCAAATTAAGAACCATCTTTTATAAGCATGAAAAGAATAGTTTTAATGGCTTTCATTTGTTTAGGAAATAACTCCAATAAATTTACCAAAAAGCATTTAAAGTTTGTTATTATCAAAATCAATATTATTAACATATTTATGTTAACAATCTCCCCCTTTTTGATGATGACAAACTTTGTTTAAAATTTGGCTCCCCCTCAATATATGGCTCCCCCTTAGTATATGGCCAAATTAAGAAATGGCCAATAAAATAATTTTTGCTCAAGTAAGTATTTGAAAATATCATCATTGTTTTAAAATTTTCCCATTTATAAAATGCACCATTTCAAGTTCATTCTTAGCTTTTTCAAATCATTTTCAAAAGATGCTTAGGTTTCCAAAATTATCTCCCCCTTCATCATCAAAAAGAAAGAAAAAAAAATTTGAAGTCATTTGGTGAGCAAGAAAAAAATTGGACAGAGTTTCCCCTGAAAAATGAGCGAAACCAATAGGAGACATGAGAGCAAAAAAAACACTTCCAAAAATTTGCAATCCAAGCAACTCCATCACACACTCAACAACTTCCAGAAGCAAACCAAACACTTCAAAACAAAATCCATAATTATGGCATACAAAGTCATAAATAAACATAAAGAAACCAAACATTGCATAAGCTTAAACAAGACATCCAATATGAGAAATAAACATAAAATCATGGCATACAAAGTCATAAATAGCATATAGCAGTAAAAAGAAAGACAAGTCAAAATGCAAATAAGAAAAAATAAGAACTGTATGTGCGAAAATATAGCTCAGAAACTAATGAGGCGGTGGAGGAGGAGAGGATGAGCTCCCCGGATCATAGCCAAAGTAGCCGAGAATGATGCACTGAGCATGAATAATCTCAAGCTGATGATCAATGCTATGCCGCTGGAATGTCTCAAAATCGGATCGGAGCTGCTGATGGTCTCGAGAAAGAGTATCTAATCGCTCGAGAATTTGCTGCAGACTGTCGGAAGCAGGTGGCTGAGCGGGAGTGAAAGGTGGCACGGAGACATCAGGCGCCTCGGGAAGATCAGAAGGCTGCGCAGGGGCAGCAGATGTCGCTGGAACAGCTGAGGGCTCAGAGGCTGGTGGTGGCTCAGAGGCAGATGGAATGTCAGCAGCCGGGGCATGCTCCTCAGGGTCTATGTCAGTGGAAGGCCGAGGAACAAATCGGCGACGAGGAGGAGGTGGCTGAGCCCCTAGTCTAAAGTCAGGAAGCTCATCAGGCCGATAGACATCATTAAGCATCCTATCGTCCTCCGGAGCTATCAAGGTGTCCCGGTTTTTAGAGCTATTAGTTTTGATCCACTTCTCATTTTTCCAAGAAAAACTAATACTTGTCATTGCCTCGGGACCCATCCGTTTAGTCTCCATATGTCCAGTATCTATAAGAGGCACATGAAAATAGCGAAGTATGTTGGTAATAATACTACCATATGGAAGCAAGCAGTGATTAACCGTAGGAGTACTCAGCATGTGCTGAAAAATAATATAGGAGAGGTTTATAGGACGATCTGAAAGTAGGCTATCGAGGATGCCCACGTCTAACCTCGTGACCTCATCCGTGTGACCTCGCCTAGGTGTCACTATGTGCTGTAAAATAGAATGAAGAATACGGACTTGGAGAGGTAAGAGTTGAGACCGAAAATGAAGCATGCAGATATCATCAGTGAGGTCTCTACGGCGACAGACATGACGGATTGCATCCGTGTGCCGAAAATCGTCGAACCACAAAATTTTCCTAGAGGTGTAAATCTTATGACCCTCATGAGAAATACCAAGAATTTCTCCTAAATCAATATGATCGAATTCAATAGGAATACCATAGACTTGAGTAACTACCCTATGCTGAGTGGTATGAGAAATATCCATGTTTGAGTAGAAAACTCGCACCAAGTTAGGGTAGACACGCTCAGCAAAATTAATACTAGACTCCCAAGGCAAAAGCATATCATAAAAATTTCTATTATATACAATCAAGTTCCGAAAATCATTAAGATTAACAGAGTAGGTGTCGATTACGTTTCGCCCATCGAAGCGGTTCTCGAACCGTTTCGCTAAGGGAGGAGTGGGAAAGTGAGTCCTGGTGAATTCAGAAACTTCCCTAGGCTGAAAAGGGTGAGCTGAGGGTGTAGATTTGCGCCGGACATTTCTCCTAGAGGTTGCAGCCATGGAGGAGTAAGGTGGAATGAACACAGGCGAGAGAGAAAGAAGTTAATCGGTGATTGGATGAGAAATGGGTAAGAAAAGCTTGTGTGATGCTCAATTTGGTTGAAAAATGGAGTAAAAAGGATAAAAAATGGAGAAATTCAACCTGCGGCGATTAGGGTTCAAAAATTGGAATTTTGCAATTTGGGCTTTAATTTTTGGTTTTGAATCAGTAGAAGAGTGTTAAAAGGTGTGAGAAATGATTTAATCGATTTACTTTGGCATGAGAAGCAAGAAAAAAGGCGATTTGAGGAAGAGAAAAGCTTCGGTTGCACAGTTATGGTGAAAACAGTGAGAGGGTAACTAGAGAGGAAGAAGAGAAAGCCTTTGAACAGTTTAAAAATACGAAAATGGTTAACCGTTTACAATAAACGATTAGAGGGTAACGAACAGAGGCTTAAGATTAGAAAACGGTGAGAGCCTAAGCACTTAACGGTTAGAGGGTAACGATTTAAAGACTTACTGCAAGCAAACGGTTCACCGTTTCGAGGGTAAAAGGTCACACACAGAATATTAGTCTCTGGACCAAAACGGTTCACCGTTTATGGGAAACGGTTATCTGTTTATTTTAACTAAATTTTCGCACATTTATTTCAATATGTAGCTAGAAATTAATAAATTCCTAGATCATTTAATTGATCTAAAAATATATTATGAGCCATTTTAATGCATGATTCATGAACATGTTTTCAATCAATGTATTCATACAATCAAGAAATAACAAACCAAATTCATCTTTTAACAATCATTCTCAAGCAATTCATGACCATTGTTTCACAATTATAAATCAATCAATTTAGTACACGCAATAGCATAGATAGAGACATTAATGAGAAAATTTCATCATCCCAAGTTCATGCCGAATTTTAAAAATTGTTCTTCGCAAAGGGGTTTAGTGAAAATATCGGCAAGTTGTTTTTCGATAGAAATAAACTCTAATGCAATATCTCCCTTTTGAACATGGTCTCTTAAGAAATGATGTCTAATTTCTATATGCTTGGTTCTAGAGTGTTGAATGGGATTCTTTGAAAGATTTATAGCACTAGTGTTATCACACTTAATAGGAATTTGTTTAAGATGAATGCCATAATCTCTAAGTGTTTGTTTCATCCAAAGTGCCTGTGCACAACAACTTCCGACGGCTATATATTCAGCCTCCGTCGTTGAAAGAGCAACAGAATTTTGTTTCTTACTAGCCCATGAAACTAGTGAATGTCCTAGAACAAAACAAGTTCCACTAGTGCTCTTCCTATCCACTTTATGACCAGCAAAATCCGCATCCGAAAAACATATTAAATCTATATGAGTTCCCCTAGGATACCAAAGGCCAACATCTATGGTTCTAATCAAATATCGGAAAATTCTTTTAACAGCAAGCAAATGGGATTCCTTGGGACATAATTGAAATCTTGCACACAAACATACACTAAACATGATATCGGGTCTACTTGCAGTTAAATAGAGTAAGGATCCAATCATACCTCGATATATTTTGATGTCCACTTCTTTACCTTTTTCATCTTTGTCAAGTTTGATGGTAGTGCTCATAGGAGTGCTTTTTGCCGTTCCATTTTCATAGCCAAACCTTTTGAGTAGATCTCTCACGTACTTGGCTTGGTTTATAAAAATGCCTTCCTCGTTTTGTTGGATTTGAAGTCCGAGGAAATACTTCAACTCTCCCATCATACTCATCTCAAATTCTTTGCTCATGCATGATGAAAATTCTTTGCACAAAAGCTCATTAGTAGAATCAAAAATAATATCATCAACATACACTTGAACAATAAGTATGTCTTGGTTCTTATTTTTAACAAAAAGAGTTATGTCCGCTTTTCCCATTGAAAAAATGTTATCCAACAAGAAATTTTTAAGCCTATCATACCATGTCCTAGGAGCTTATTTTAAACCATATAAAGCTTTGGAAAGCTTATACACATGATTTGGAAATTTCTCATTTTCAAAACGAGGAGGTTGTTTCACATAAACTTCCTCCATAATATATCCATTTAAGAAAGTACTTTTAACATCCATTTGATATAGAATAAAATCTTTATGGCATGCATATGCTAACAACATCCTAATGGATTCTAATCTAGCTACAGGTGCAAAAGTTTCATCAAAATCAATTCCTTCTTCTTGGTTGTAGCCTTGAGCCACTAGTCTAGCTTTATTTCTTACAACCACACCGGATTCATCCATTTTATTTCTAAATACCTATTTAGTCCCTATAATGGATTGATGTTCCGGACAAGGAACTAATTCCCACACATTATTTCTCTCAAATTGATTCAATTCCTCTTGCATAACCATAATCCAAAATTCATCATTTTCGGCATCCGCAAAAGATTTTGGTTCAATTTGAGAAATGAATGCAGCATGCTCACATGTATTCCTAAGAGATGATCTAGTGGTAATGCCTCGTGAGGGATCTCCTAAGATTATATCTTAGGGTGAGAGGAAACATACCTCCACTCCTTAGGGAGTGTTTGAGAAGTACCTTCACTTTGCTCCACATTTTGTTCTTCATGATGCTCTTCTTGAGCTCTATTTGTTGTGTCTTCTTAGTTGTCATTAGATGCTTCTTCTTGTTGTTCTTCTTCTGCATTATCACTAACAACTCCTTTCTCCGCAGAGGAGGGGTTAGATTCATCAAAAGTAACATGCATAGATTCCTTCACTACCAAAGTTCTTTTGTTATAAACTCTATAAGCTTTGCTTGTATTTGAATATCCAAGAAAAATACCAACATCAGATTTTGGATCAAATTTACCAAGATTATCTTTTGTGTTCAAAACAAAACATTTGCATCCAAATACTTTAAAATAACCAATGTTGGGTTTTCTACTTTTCCAAAGCTCATATGGAGTTTTATTAAGATTAGGTCTAATCAACACCCGATTTAAAACATAACAAGCAGTGTTGACGGCTTCGGCCCAAAAATACTTAGGCAAAGAGTTTTCATTTAACATGGTCCTAGCCATTTCTTGAATAGACCTATTCTTCCTTTCTACTACACCATTTTGTTGTGGAGTCCTAGGAGATGAAAATTGATGTTCAATGCCAAAATCATTACAAAAATTTTCAAATGCATAGTTTTCAAATTCACCACCATGATCACTTCTAATACAAGAAACAGAATAGCCTTTTTCATTTTGAACCTTTTTGTGGAAAATTCGAAATGCATCAATGGCATCATCCTTATTAGCTAAGAATAATACACATGTGTATCTAGAATAATCATCCACAATCACAAAAGCATAATATTTGCCACATAAACTAGCATATCTAGAAGGTCCAAACAAGTCTATATGGAGTAATTGAAGAGGTTTTGAAGTAGAGATATAATTCTTGTTTTTTAAAGAAGTTTTGATTTGTTTTCCAAATTGACATGCTTCATAAATTCCATCTTTTTGAAAACTGATTTTTGGAAGCCCTTTGACTAAATCATTTTTCATAATTTTAGAAATTAAATCCATGCTTGCATGTCCTAATCTTCTATGCCATAGCCAACTATCATTATGTAATGCTGAAAAACATTTATCAAGAGAAGATGCACATTCTATGTCAATGGTATAAACATTACCATATCTATTTCCCATAAACAAGGTTTTTCCATCACATGCATTCTCAATAACACAGATTGATTTATCAAATACAACTTTATAACCTTTGTCACACAATTGACTAATACAACTTTATAACCTTTGTCACACAATTGACTAATACTTATTAAATTGTGTTTTAAGTTTTCAACCAAGCATAAATTCTCAATTAAGGTTGAAGATACTTTACCAACATTTCCAATTCCAAGGATTTTTCATTTTGAGTTGTCTCCAAAAGATACGTCTCCACCATTTTCAATTTTGGTGAAGCTTGAGAACCAAGAATAGCTCTCTGTCATGTGTCTTGAACAACCACTGTCCAAGTACCACTTATTCTTCTTCTTCTTCAAGTCCTGCAGAGAAAATCTTAAGTTTTAGGTACCCAAATCTTTTTGGGTCCTTGAGAGTTAGCAATGATTCCTTTTGGAACCAAACACATTTCATACCATAATATACGTTTCTCTTTACTGCACATCTATTTTTCATATGACCATCTTGATTACAAAAATAACATGTAATTTTATTGCTAATAGATGTATTCTTCACAAAATAACTCTTGTAGAGTTTTTGTTTCAAATTTGGTTTATAACCAATGCCACTTTTGTCAAATACACATTTTTGTGAGTTTAGCAAATTATCCAACATCTTTTGCCCATTTGTAAACTTCAAGACAATCTCATTTAGCTCATTATTTTTTTTCTTGAGCATTTCATTTTCATTTTCAGCTCATCTATATGTGATTCTAAATGCTCATGTATGATGTTAGGCTTCTCATTTGATAATGCAATTTCATCATGCAAAGTCTTGTTTCCTACTTCTAGGCATACAATTGTTGCATTCAAAGATTCATTTTCATTTTTAAGCTTTGCAATTTCCTTCTTAAGGCATGCATTCTTTTTACTAATTTTCATCAACTCATATGCAAATCCTTAAAAGCATCATACAATTCATCATAGGTAGGATCACTTACCTCATTGAGATCATCTTCATCTCCTATTGCCATAAGTGCTAGATTTGAGACTTCTTGTGATCCTTCCTCATCACTTGAATCTTCCTCACTGTCATCCCAAGTTGCAACCATGGATTTCTTCTTGTGTTTGTTGATAAGTGGACACTCCGATCTAATATGGCCAGGCTTCTTGCATTCATAGCATGTGATTGCCTCTTTCTTTTCCCTATAGTTCTTGAAGTTTCTGAAATTTCTGAAATTTCTTCATTCTCCAGTTTTTTTGAAGAATTTTCTGAATCTCCTTGCTAGCATGGCTAGTTCTTCATCATCCGGTTCACTCTCCCCATCACTCTCATGTTTTGAGGCTTTAAGAGCAATGTTTTTCTTCTTCTCCTCATACCCTTTTTCTGCTGCCAAATCTTCCTCGTATGAAATAAGATAACCAATTAAATCATCAAGAGGTAAAGTATTTAAATCTTTTGCTTCCTCAATGGCAGTCTTTTTAGGTCTCCATTCTTTAGGTAGAGACCTAATAATTTTCTTAACTTTTTCACTATTTGAAAAAGTTTTTCCTAGGGCTCTTAGAGTGTTCATTATGTCTGTGAATCTAGTATACATAGAGTACACATTTTCATTTTGTTCCATTTGAAACAATTCATATTGCCGAGTGTACTTACTTATTTTAGATTCTTTCACTTGATTCGTGCCTTCATAGACAACTTCAAGTTTGTGCCAAATCTGATTAGCACTTTCACAGCTAGACACTCTATGAAACTCCTTCTTATCTAGTGCACAAAATAAGGCATTCATGACTTTGGAGTTTAGAGAAGCTTTCTTCTTTTCGAGTTCATTCCAATCCCGTGATGGTTTTGGAATATCTTCTCCGACTTCATTTTTAGTCAAGGGCATAAAAGGACCATCACTAACAATTTCCCAAATCTCATAATCTAAAGCTTGCAAATAAATTCTCATCCTAGTTTTCCAATAAGGATAATCATTTCCATCAAAGAAGGGTGGTCTAGTGGTGAATTGTCCTTCCCTAAATGTGGAATCATATTGAGTTGCCATTGATCTTTAGCTCTAGACGATTAAGTCTACACAAGAGCACCAAACTTTGATACCAAATGAAATACTAACTAGGCAACCCAAGAGGAGCGTGAATTGGGTTTCTATAAAATAAAACACTAAAAACAAATTTATCATGCAAATATAAAAACGATAGGGAAAGAGATAGGGAAATAAATACAATAATAAATAAATTGATCACAAATTAAAAGGATAGGGAAAGAGAGAATCAAACACAACAATGTTTACGTGGTTCGGCCAACCTCGCCTACGTCCACGCCTCCAAGCTTTTCGGGCTTGAGGTTTTCACAAAGCAAGCCTCCAAGGCTTCAATTGCTTACACTTGACTTCCAAGGTGTCAATAACCTTTACAACTAGAGATTATCCCCAATCTCTTAACCCAAGTGTATCCCAACACTCACAATCCCTCAAAATGAAAGATTACAATTTGTTTTTCTCTCACACTAAATCAAAGATTACAAGAAGATGCTCAAAGTGTGAATAGATGAAGTGAAACTATGTTTCTATCCCTTGTGAAGATTGCAAATTCGAGTATAAGCTCAATGGTTGTGTTGTGATAAGTCCCCTTTGAATTTGAATGAGTTTATTTATAAGTAGAGCTGAAAAACTAGCCGTTATTTGTTGTCTGCCCGAAAACGGTTCACCGTTAGTTGTTAACGGTTAACCGTTTGTTCTGGTCAAAGTTACCGTTAAGACAGAATTCAAATAAATGGTTTGCCGTTTTTAGGTTACCCTTTCGCCGTTAACGTCTAGTGACCTGAAAATGAATATAGGTTATCCGTTTCAAGTAATCGGCTAAGGCTTTGCATGAGATGACTCTCTGGACGTCATCGGTTCACCGTTTGCAAATAAACGGTTCACCGTTAATGTACAGTAACCTGCAAAAAGAATAACGGTTATCCGTTTAAGTAAACGGCTAAGGCTGTGGGTGACATTACTCTCTGGACGTTATCAGTTAACCGTTTATAAATAAATGGTTCACCGTTAATTTCCAGTAAGCTCTTTATTTCCATTTTCACTAATCGGTTAGAGCCTAGACAAACCTTTGCTCTCTGGTCGTAATCGGTTAACCGTTTATAAATAAACGGTTCACCGTTTTCTGCCAGAAACATATTTTAAACCAGTTTTTACAACGAATTATTTTCCAAATTAAGAACCATCTTTTATAAGCATGAAAGGAATAGTTTTTATGACTTTCATTTGTTTAGGAAATAACTCCAATAAATTTACCAAAAAGCATTTAAAGTTTGTTATTATCAAAATCAATATTATTAACATATTTATGTTAACAAAATATAATTATGGAATTTAGGAATTTTCAAAATGGGCAAAATGATATTGGGAGATAATTCATAAGTAGTAAGGATTCAATTATTGATTTTTTTTTAAAAGTAATTTCATTATGCAAAACTAATTACAAACTGTTTAATAACCAAAAGGGTGGAGCTAAGTACCACACTCTAGAATCTGACATAGAACTTCCTGCCCTCGCAATAATATGAGCAGTAAAATTCATAGATTGACTAACAAACGAGAAATTTACTTCTCTTATAAATAAAGCTAATGCCCAACACTCCTTAATAATGAGACCAAAGCCATTAAGGTCTGAAAAACCCTTAGTCAAAACTTGAAAAACTTGAAGGCAATCCATCTCAACAACACATGGGAACTGTAATTTCTTTAACCAGCTAAGAGCCTCGCGAATGCCAAGAGCTTCTGCCTCTGTTGCACCGAACATTCTAGGTCTGCCAACACACCTTGCTGCCAAAAAACAGCCATCTGAGTTACGAAAAACACAACCCAGCCCAAACCTTCTTTGTGATTCAAAAAATGGTTGCATCTACATTACACTTAACCCAACCAAACTTAGGCCTTTCCCAACTCACAACCCCATGAGCCAACCTATGCACATCATCATCAACATAATACACTTGCTTTTTAGCTACTTGCCATTGATATAGAAACTGCCCAGCAAAATTCAAAACCTGCTGGACATAGCCAAACTTGTCGTTCCAGATATGTCATTTCGATGGATCTATATTCGCCCGCAAATCATCATAGCTATATTGCAATCCTCCCTGCTGCAACGTGTAAAAATATACTCAAGCCACCCCAAAAAAGAAGCAAAGCAGCCAACAAACCAAACAGGAGAAGAAAACCAGCATGACTTAGCAAAGTTGCATTCTATCAATACGTGCCGGACAGACTCCTCATTAGCACTACACACAACACAAGTAGATGTGATCTCCATTCTTCTAGAGATTAAGTTAACTACAATAGGCAACACATTCTTTGCAGCCCTCCAAATAAAATTCTTAACCTTGCTAGGACCATTCAATCTCCACAGTTTCTGCCACACACCAGCAAATAAATCAGATGCAATAGGATTTAATAATTTGTAACAACTCTTCACCGTATAGCAATCGCGAGAATCGGCCATCCAGTACCATAAATTATTATCCTGTTTGGAGCTAAAGGGAATTTGTAAAATCAACTCCTTATCCCTTACATTAAAGATATTCGACACAACATAATAATCCCAAATCCGTTGATTAGGCACCTTTAAACCACTTACAGGAGTTGCTGAAAGCTCTTCAGTGAGAGTTGTAGAAATAAATCCATCATTGATATCCAGAAGCCAAGGATCATTGCTGATGGAGATATTATGCCCATTATCAACCTACAGTCTACAACCATGCACCACCACTTCCTTAGAAAGCTAAAATAGAACGCCACACAAAGTTGGGGTTGTGCCCTAAAGACGCTTGAAGAACAGATTTTCGAGGATAATAACGAGTTTTAAGAACTTTAGCCATAAGCGAATCAGGGCGGGTTAATCAGTTCCAAATTTGTTTTCCTAGCATCGCAATATTGAACAAGCGAATCTGTTTAAAACCAAGACCTCCACTCCCCGTTGGGTTGCGCAAAGGTTTACATTTCATCCAATTAATTCCTTTACCCCCTTGGTGATTGTTGCGCCACCAATACGAGTTCATCATCCCCTCCAAATGTTTACACAACTCCTTTGGCAACCGATAAACACCTATAGCATAATTAGGCATTGCTAAGGCAGCTGTCTTCAGTAAGATCTCCTTTTCAGCCCAAGATAACATTTTCGAGCTCCAGCCTTGAACTCTCTGCCAGACCCTATCCCAAATATATTGGAATACCTTTTTTTTTCTTTTTGCCAATGTAAGATGGGAGTCCAAGATATGCTCCATGATTTAGAAAAGACATATATTTATAAAGGAGAAATTGTCATTTTACATTTCAAGTCTTATTAACAACCCTTATTTTTATGTGTTCAAACTTCTTGTAATTTAATTATGTGTGTTTTATTTTAATTAAGTATTTTATATATTTTAAGGGCATCATAGTTATTTAACAATAAACAAGAGATCAAACAGCAAAACGGATATCACTTTTGAACTCAGGATAGTCAAAAACCTTAGAAAGAGCATAAAAAGAAAAATGACATTGTTCACATGTACGGTATTGTCTACGTTACTGTTCACGACACTGTTCACATAGACGGATCGATGATGTGGCATTGACCGATGAGGTGTTAAGATCCTGTTGGACTAAAATTTTTATATATTGTTAATTAATGATGTGGCAATATATCAGTGGACTAAAAATCTCACGTATGATATATGCAACACACCGGATTATTTTCAACCAAACCGCGTAACTGTTCAACCGAGTCAAACCGTGTACTATCCACGCGTACTGTTGACTGATGACGTGACGCAATCCTGAGCGTCCAAACTGTTTTTAATCTGATAATCATGATTTACTCAATATATCTATAAAAAGGGAGTCTCCTTCTTAGTTTGATATATCTGAAATCGATTTTTTTTATCCATTTTTTGTAATTCCTTCTACATTTTGTATTTTCTACATATTTTAATAAATTTTCATTTTGCCCGTTGTTCAATTATGAGTAGCTAATTTTCTTTCAAGCTTGGGTTAAAGGTGAAGTCTCAACATGTGTCATGGGCTATATTTGGTAAATTTATTTTCTCTTTTCCTCTAGTTTTTGTGGATGTTTTGACTTTTCGTTGACAAATAATAATAATCTTGTCTAGTACCGCCCTGGTTTCACTGGCTCCCTAGTATAAGGTTATTATTATTTGGTACGATAAGCTCTTACCACCATATTTATTAGAGCGTGATTCATGAGATGTTGATTCCCTCCTCATGATTTTATTGGTATTAATAAAGAATATTTAGCCCACGATGCATGTTGATACGGATCCAGATACCCACGTACGTCATTTCAATAGAATTCTCTTCAATTTATTCTTGCCATTTCAATTCCAATTTTAGAATTTATTCTCGCCATTTTAATTTAAGTTTTAGTATATTCCAAATCATTTTCTACCACAAATCCAATCACCCATTTACAAAATTAATTCTACATATTAAAATCCACTTCCTCGTGGGATCAACACTCATCACTATTGATTTATATTACAATAGATTCGTGCACTTGCGAGTTTAATAAAATTTTCACAATAATTAGTAGTAGCATTATCCTCCAGAAGATCGCACAGCTGCTAAATATTGGAATCCAACATGTTAGAACTAAACAAAATTGATGACTTGTTAAAGTTAACCACCTGGCCAAAGGCTTGAGCATACACTGTCAATAAATTCTTAATTAACAAAGCTTCATTGTACGTTGCCTTAAAGAAAAGAAAACTATCATCGACAAAAAACAAATGAGAAACCGTTGAAGCTCCTCTGGCAATTCAAACCCCACGCAGCAAGCCAAGTCTTTCCTGCCTTCTAATCAAAGCACTTGAGCCTTCCACACAAATAATAAATAAGCACTTAAGCCTTCCACACAAATAATAAATAAGTACGGAGATAATAGATCTCCTTGGCGGAGACCTCTGCAAGGAACAATTGGCCCAATTTCTTTACCTTCTCGGATCACACTATAGCGGACCGTAGACACGCAGAGCATAATCAAGTTCACCCATTTGACATCAAACGTCAATTTGAGCATCATCGCTTGAAGGAAATTCCACTCCATCTTGTCGTATGCCTTGGACATATTGATTTTCAGAGCAGCAACTCCATGCTTTTCTTGCCTCTTCTGGTTTAAGAAATGCATGATTTCGGCTGAGAGTATTATGTTATCTATGATGGCTCTACCCAAGACAAAGGCACTTTGAGAATCAGAGATAATCAAATCAAGAACTGGTGTCATAAGGTTATCTAGCATTTTAGATATAATTTTATAAGGCACATTACATAATGCAATTGGCCTCATATCAGATACAAGTTTTGGCTTTGGTTTCTTCGGAATCAACACAATAGACATGTCATTCAAGCCCGTTGGAAAAAAAACACTCATTAATAAATTGAAGGCATGCCGAACTAACATCCTCACCAACAATGTACTAGAACCTTTGGTAAAATACTGGATTCATACCATCTGGACCAAGAGACTTGTCAGGATGCATATCAAAGAGAGCTTCCTTAACTTCCGTGGCAGAAAAGGGTTGTAACAGCATCGAGTTCTACTCGTTTGTAATTCGAGTTTCCACACATTGAATAACCTCTGCACTATTACTCCCATCAGATTGAAATAGGCTTTGAAAGTAATCAACAATAAGATCATCAACCTCATTCGACTTGGTACACTAAACCTCCTGCTTCTTTCGAAGGTTCCCAAAAGAGTTCTGTATTTTCCGCGTTGAAGCAGAGGCATGAACAAAGCGAGTATTCTTGTCCCCTTCTTTCTGCTAAATCGATTTTGCTCGTTGCTTCCAAAACACTTCACGGCAGTGTAACAGCTCATTATAACGATTTCTTGCCTTCGTGAATTCAGCCACACCCTCACAATCACGACGGCCCCTTAATACAGCCAATTGCTTTCTACACTCTAGCATAAGCTTACGAAAATCTCGGGCTAAATGACCTCCCTACTCCATCAAAACAGACCCACAAATCATTTTTTTTTTTTGCTGAATCGAGTTACTAGTAGGAGAAAACCAGTTGTCTCGAACAACATCACAACAATCAGCTTCACGCAACCAAACATTTTCAAAATGGAATCTTTTTTTGTCTCGAAGAAGGTACTTTCGGATTAGGATCCAAAAGAATGGGTTGATTTCTTTTTAAGTATTTTCTTTATTATTTTTTTAATTTCCTTATCTACCATTACTTGTTAATAACAGAAAAACAAAATAACTTAACACCAATATTTTGTTAGGGCTATGGTTACCTTGGAGCTGCCCTAAAGTAGAGTACGAATCATAGTCACACATGAAAAGTGATACGTAGTTAAAAACTCGTTATAATTTTGATTGTGTAGTTATGAAGTCATGCTCTACCTTAGAGCATTTCCAACGTAGTCTAGCCCGTTTGTTAGTGGTAGGATCTTCACCCATGCCCCTCAACTTTCAAGACACCGGTTCTCCAAGGCATAGATTCTCCGAATGGGCAAAGCCTACTAATTTTTATGATTGTTACTTTTGATGTCTAAACTCGAATATTGATAGTTGATCCACTTAATTTATCTCACTAGCTCAATTTTTTAGTGATTCTAAAATTACCCCTTATAAAACAATAATTAAAAATTTAATTTGTTTGTTTGATTCAATCAAAATAATAACTCCAGTAAAAGCTTCTTTTTTTTTCCTACCAGTACCTTCCTCATTTCTAGTTCTTACTTCTCGAGAGCAATAAGTTCATACTTATTTGGTTTGACTTATCTAAATATTTATAAGTGTTTATTTAATCTCATAAGCTTTTTCTAAATTATTTTTGTTGTTGTTTGGTAGCTTTTTTCGTAGAGCTTTTAAAGATTAAACAATTTTATTTTTCCTCTGCTAATAAAACCTTTAATTTTGAGATTTAGGAATAGAGATTGAATAGTTTTTTACAATTTTAAAATATTTAAAATATCGTTTATTTATTTGAAAATATTATTTTATTTCTTTCATAATATAACTTTAAAAAGTTTGTCTGTTAAGTAACTTTTATAATTTTTAATAAAAACTCTTATTGACAATCAAACAACTAATTTTTTTAAGTAAAAACTCTATTGGTAAAAGTTCTACTGCAACAAGTTCTATTTAAATAAGTTTTATTTGAAAAAAAAATATTATACAGAGCCTTTAATATCATTGGAAAACACCTTTACACCCAAATCATAATTATAAACAGAAGTACGTAACAATAGCAAAATTAATTAAACCAGTGAACTTCAGCTTCAATATTAATTAATGGGGAAGAATATAAATTCCACCTATAACAAAATGTTATCAAAAGAAGGCTTACAATTCGTTTGAATAGGTCCATACATTTGGGCTCAAAATGGGCCTGAAACAAAATGTGCTGGATTTGTTAGCCCAATTTCAAATGTCTTTATACTTGTTTTAATTAATAATTATTATTTAACAATTGTTTGATTTGTTATAAAAAAAAATTGTTTGATTTCCTTCACAAAGGAAAAAAGGATTAAAAAAAGAAAAAGGTAAAATAAAATATATGCTTCATCCTAAATTTGAAATAAATATACATTTTCTCTATAAGGTTCTAGCGAAATGAAGTTTGCAGATGATGTATGATAATTAATGGAATTCGTGGAATATTAATGAAAGAATGCAATTGCAAGCTCACAAAATAAAAACCAATAAAATTTATGAATAATGCTGGACATCCTAATATTTAAGTTTTAATTTGAATCTAACTTGATGTGTCATTCATTTATTGGATGGTAGTTAAATAATTATATAAATTATGAAATTCTTTATCAAATAAATGAGAGACACATGGTATTAAGACTAAAGTTAAAATTCAAATATATATTAAGATCCCTAACATTATTTTAACTTTATTAAGACTTATTATTTAACTTACAGCAGCCTCAGGATTGCTCTACAAATATATGGACGTGGTTGTTGGAAAAAAAAAAAAAGGGTCTCTAGTGTCAACCAGCACAAGCTGAAGCTGCCGACATTAAAATATCAGTTGGTGGTAGTCACATTATTGCCGGTTGCCTCACGATTCAATTCGACTGCCGCTATCAACGCAAACTCACCTCGGCCTGCTTTTCTCTATACGACTGCTGTGTTGACAAGAAAAATATATATCCCCTGCCAGTCTGCCACACCACTCTAGAATCCTTTACACAAGAAATTTCATGCAGTTTCTGCGTCTACATTACGGTAACAGTCTGATTTGAAACTACGTAATGTTACCCAGCTTTTATCAAACGTAACCGACGATGCCGACATAAGCAAATGTATACTTTTTCTAGGGAAATTAGTGTAAGATTTTCTTAATTTTGTTCTGAACCTTCGTAGAATTTTCTTCACTCGTTTACATGACATGACTGGTACTGTTGTGTCGACTTGTAGGTTCTAATTTGTCCAAGCTAGGCTACGCTTTCAGAGCTGTGCGATATACAAAGAGTCAAAAAATCGGGACTGGGGAATGTATTGCTCTTGGTTTCAATCTAGGTAGCCTAGCTTCTCATCGTGATTAATTACATAATTACCCTTGCGTCCTCCACTCACCAGAGCTTGTTGCACGTTTTGTATTTTTGTTTTTTTTTTTTATGGACAAGTAGCGTAATAAAAGGTGGAATGGAAATACTGGATTTCGATGGAAAGAGTCACTACCCGAGTATAGTCCAAGTCAACAAATTCATTCATTAATCTTTGATCAGACTTTGTTTCATCAGTTTCATCTTATACAGGATGAGTTTGATATTTAAGTTGGATAATTATAATTTAAAAGTTATAGTACTAAAGTGTTTGATAAAAATTAACTGTTGTATTTTAAAAGTTGTGTTGATATGATTTTTTAATTATATGATACAAGATCTATTATATATTTAATAATGTTATCAAAATTATTATTTAAAATTTATATTTACTATATACTATTAACTTTTGATTCATAGTCACAGTTTTTTTCTATAGCAACTGTAACTTAAAAACTACCGTACCTCAATCCTAATGAGGAATGTGGTCTTATACTTTTGTTTCCTGATTTGGAAGAACATAATTAGTTGGGTCCTCTCGAAACATCGTGCAAAACAAAGTTAGATCATGAAATTAACCATGAAAATTCATCGTTTTCCTCGATGGATAAATTCAATTTAATTTCTCAGTCCCTTGCCTATAACCCATAGGTTGTGTTTGGGAGTAGAACAGACTGTGGGATTAGACTAATTATTTGGATAATATATCTAATCCCATATTTGGTAAACACTCTAAGATTAGATTAAGTGGATTAAATTCAAATTTAATCCTACAATTATAGGATTATTTATCCTCATTTTCACATGGGTTTAAGGAGGATTAGACTAAGTAATATTTGTCTTTTTTATTGATTTTTATTCGTGGTTCCATAAAAATTAAGTAATTTATTTTTTATTTTACTTGTAACATCTTCTTCCAGTTATTTATTTATTTGTATTAATATTTAATGTTAAATAATTAATTAATAGCATATTATATGTATTAACAAATTTATTATTAAGAAACATCCCATTTATCATTTGAATATTATGTAAAACATTAACATTTGATAAATAAATAATTTTATATTTAATTGTTTAATAATATTTTATTTAATGGGCAAAGTATATCATATATAAAAACATATAACTTAAATAAATTTAATTATTCTAATTAAATACTATTTAACTTCACTTGTATTTACTTTGATATAGTATAATCCGATATTAATCTTATATCATGCTAAATGTAGGACAACATTATATATAATCCAGGTTAATACAATCCAACCTAATCCAATCTAATTCTTATAGTCAATCTAATTTAATTTTGCATGCCAAACGTAGCGATAAGGCTAAATCTTCGGGGGGCTGATTTGGCCGTTCACATCCAGTTTCGTTGGCCTATATTGTGCGGTTTCGGAGGTTCCCGTGGGCAGAGCAAAAACATTTCAAATATTAAAAATATTTGTTGAAAACCTGTAAAAGTTTTGAATATTCGAGTTTATCTTTTGAGGGAAATCGTTTATTCTTGAAGTTGAAAGAATCTGAGCAAAAGTTGACTAGACCAAGAAAAAAAAAATGGAATTGAAGGAATATCCAACTAGCATTTGAACTACTACTCTTAGGCACAATGAATGAGAAGGCACGTTTTAAAGATGTCCGTTGTATGGGTAAGAACGTATCTAGCCAATACAAAATGCTAAGAACAAAACAAACACGAACCATAAAATACAATTAATTGACTCGATTAGCTCGTTGTGAGGCTTGAGCATGCCTGATCCACTTTTCATTGCATACGGAAGATGAGGGTCATATAAGAATTTCAGTATGAGTATCAAAACAACTAGTTTATATATTTTTTTAGTTTTTACCACGAGGTATTTTGGAGAGGGCCCTAACTGGGAGAGTCACCTTTAAGTCTGTACCACAACTTAGATTAGAAGTCTCCGCTCGAACCGAGAGGCACAAGTTCTCCCAAAAAAGATTACTTTTCTGCGACTTGAACTAGAGAGTAAACTCAATCAAGCCACTTAAGGAGACTTCATTGCTAATGGAGCCAATACTTTGTTGATAACGACTAAGTTATATATTGATGAAGCAGAAAACAACAGAAAGAACAAAGTTCTGAATAATATGTTATTGGTAAAAGCTGTGCAACCCTTAGGTTATGCAACCATTTATATTGGCAATAGAAATTATTCTCAAGTAGTCCTCATGGAGACATTAGTTTATTTGATCACATTTGAATTTTCTAATAGGCGAACAAACCGCCAATGACGGATGATCAGGTGGCAGTTAGTTTCAGTTTCTCGTAGTGGGTGCATGCCCCCAATTGATTTAATTTGTGCCACCATTATTGAATTTTAGCCCTATAGAGAAAAGAGCTGATGTCGAAGACGACGGTACGGACAAAGAAGAGTCGTGCACGAAGGCTGCCCCCTCGGCCACCGCCAAAAGGAATGGGCTAAATAAAATGGGACCGTATTGCTATTTTCTTCTTTTCTTTTTTCTTTAACGTCTATTAAAAGTCTCGTGGTTCACCGTCACCGAGCCGACACTGCTTCAGGACAAAATTTTTACCTTATAAACCCTAGCCCCATGTTGATAACATTTTAAATTGAATTCGTTATTTTTCTATGTTGCATTATTAAAAAAAATATAAAAGGTTTGTTAATGTGGTGTGGCAAAATAATTATAATAATAATAAGGTGGTTTGGTATTTAAGAATCTATTGAGATTAGATATATTTAATAGTTGAAATTACATACACTGATTATTTTCTCTCTACTTATTTTTAAAAATCTTATAATACGTATGTATATTATAAATTATACATGATTTAAATGTTTTATTTTTTTTAATTTTTTTTCAGACAATAGATAAATAGATAGTAGGGTAAGTCAAACATAAAATGAGTTAAAAGATCTAAAATTTTTTGTGAAGATGATTTTCTTTTTCTTTTTGAATTATTTGGGAATATATCCAATTTATTTTGGGTCTATAAATTCACATAAATCTGAGTAAACTCTTTAATGATGCAATCCAAATACTATTCCAATTACACTGAATCGGATCTTCTTTAAATATTGACAGGAAATTTTTTTCTCTATACATACACAAGAAGACAAGTGCTCCTTCCCACATAGTCCAATGGTGATAATCCTCAAAGACACGCAAGGATCACGATGTTTGATTATTTCACAGCATATACAAATACAGAATCGACTTATTTGAATTAACTTGGATAACGAATTTAATTAGCTATATTTTCACAACTCACCGATTGACGTGGTCCAAAATCAAACAAAATGTAGATGCTGAAACTACTAATACTAAACAAAAATGTTTAAGTCTTAAGTCTTAAGCCCTTGCATTCATAATGGGTCCCGTTATAACCGTCCAAATTATATTAATTTGTCCAGCGTTGACTATAACCCAAGCATTCTCACCCGAAATGTTCTCCAAAAAAAAACATACAACGAATCAAATGAAAATTTGAAGTTAAAATTACCAGCCATAAATACAAATACCCACCATATAAATACACGTCACCAAATAAATAATATTCTTGACACTTTCCATAAATAAATATTTGTCTCTTCCGTCAGCATTTGGTCCGTTCCATTTTTCAATTCCTTAAATACCACAGAAACTCTCTCTACTCTTCTCTGTTATGGGAGATTAGTCTTGCAGGCCCCAACAGTGACACACACGCACGCACAAATGGTTGATTGGTCATAAAAGGCCGCTTGAAGATTAAAATATTTCGGAGAATTTCAGTAAGAAAATTTTGAAGCTTAATTCTGTCAAGCATTATCCTTTTAAATACCTATTTTGTTCTCCTAAAGAGCCGTCCTAAAGTTCACTAATTTCTTTTTTGTCCCTCCATCTTAAACCCTTTAAAGCTCCGTTCTTTATATCCCAAATCAATGTCATAAATAATCCTTAAACCATAACCCCTTTTAATTTCTCTCTTTCTCTCAAAAATTAAAAGTCCATAAACTATGTGCCAGTTACCTTCCTCTCATTCTTCCAAATGCAATTTCAACCAAGAATCCAACATGCTCTCTCCTTTGATTTCTAAGAACCCAACAACAAATCAAGAAAATAATCAAAATGAAAGCATCCATTTGTTTCTTGCCATCAAAGAAGCAAGACGCATAGCCAACATAGCCTTGCCAATGATTCTAACCGGCCTTTTACTCTACTCACGCTCCATGATCTCCATGCTCTTCCTAGGCCGCCTTGGCGATCTTGCCTTAGCTGGCGGTTCACTCGCCATCGGATTTGGCAACATCACCGGTTACTCTCTCCTCTCCGGCCTAGCCATGGGAATGGAACCCATTTGTGGCCAAGCTTTTGGTGCTGCCAGATACAAACTTCTTGGCCTGACATTGCAAAGAACTATTCTTTTGCTTCTCTTAAGTTCAATCCCAATAGCCTTTTTGTGGCTAAACATGAAAACGATCCTTCTGTTTTGTGGCCAAGAACAAGATATTGCCCACGAAGCTCAAATTTACCTTCTTTATTCACTTCCTGATCTCATAGCTCTATCTTTTCTACACCCTTTGCGTATATATCTTAGATCCCAATCCGTTACCCTGCCTCTAACATTTTGTGCTACTTTTGCAATCATTCTTCACATTCCCATTAACTATCTTCTTGTCTCTGTTCTCAATCTCGGACTCAGAGGCATTGCCTTAAGCTCGGTTTGGACAAACTTCAATCTTGTGATATCATTGATCCTATACATTATGATCTCTGGAGTACACGAGAAAACTTGGGGAGGGATTTCTTTAGAGTGCTTCAGAGAATGGAGATCTTTATTGAATTTGGCAATCCCGAGTTGCATTTCGGTCTGTCTTGAATGGTGGTGGTACGAGATCATGATCTTGCTATGTGGGTTGTTGCTTAATCCACATGCAACGGTTGCTTCGATGGGAATTTTGATTCAAACGACGTCGTTGATATACATTTTCCCATCTTCTTTAAGCTTTGGTGTGTCCACAAGAGTTGGGAATGAATTGGGTGCTAACTGTCCGAAGAAAGCAAAACTTGCTGCTATAATTGGCCTTTCATCAAGCTTCATGTTGGGCTTCACAGCATTGGTTTTTACTGTGATGGTGAGGAATATTTGGGCTAGAATGTTCACGCAAGATGCTGAGATTATTGCTTTAACATCAATGGTTCTGCCCATTATTGGACTCTGTGAGCTGGGGAACTGCCCGCAGACGACCGGCTGTGGCGTGCTCAGAGGCACAGCTAGGCCTAAATTGGGAGCAAATATCAACTTGGGTTGCTTTTACCTTGTGGGCATGCCGGTTGCTGTTTGGTTGAGTTTCTATTCTGGGTTTGATTTCGAAGGACTCTGGCTCGGCCTCTTAGCCGCCCAGGGCTCATGTGTTGTAACAATGTTGTTTGTCGTCGCTCGGACCGACTGGGACCTCCAAGCTCAACGAGCAAAAGAGCTCACCGGAAATGCTACTATTGATGATGAAACTGAAGCGCATAATAAGCATTCAAGCACTTATTGTTCACTGGTTTAATTAATTATTTTTTTGGCCTAACCAAATTTAGATTAGAGAAGTAATATTCTTCGTCAAGAATATGCTAGCACATGACCAATTTTCTGATTTTTTTTTCTTTTTTAAATCTCGTAATGTGTCAAGATTCAAGTGTCTTGTAGTTTCTTTCTTCTTTTTTTTTTTTTTTTCAAATTGGTCGATTTAGTTAACAACAGAAGCAGGGATTGGCAATCGCAACAGAGACACAGCAAATAATTATTTGTTGTCGATGTTGATATTGTTTTTGGGTTGCGGTTTGTTTGGATGTTTGACGTTTTAGTGAAACACACGTGCGTGAGTTGACAAAATTAATATTGACCCAAAAATTTGAGCAATAATAATGAATGGAGATTGGTTTCAGCCGTGGGCAGCTCAAAGTTTAAACGTCGATGAATTTGACCAGTCAGCGTTTTAATGTTTCCAATTCCGTAAATCATCTTCTTTTTAAATTCCGTGAGTAGCCATCTCGTCGGGACATCAGTTAAGAGTGATTTTCTTATTTTTCCAAGTGTGTCATGGGTGCATTAAGCGATGAAATTATATTGCATTGAGCGATGCAGTCCCGTTTTCGGCTTGCTAACAGGCTGGTGCAGCAGTCGTCGCATTAAGCAAAAGTTGGTTTTGCTTCTGATTTCGAGTTTTGGCTTTGTTTGGACAAAATTCGAACAATTTCACCTTGGCAAACTATATAACATTGCTTTGATAAATGCTCGTGAGTCTTCAAAATTATTCATTAAACCATCTCACGTAAATTAGTTGAGGTTCAATAAAGGGATTCAAAATCTTCCTTAATATTTAAATAAGATTTTCTCGAATACAATTTGAAGATTCATATACAATTTTTGGGCATGGATATCCATTGCCCATATCCACCTGAAAAATGTTCTTCCCAAGCTAAATGCACTTTGCAAGCTTCTAAGGCCCGCAGAAATAAAGACGGGCAATGGATATTATTTATCCGAATTTGTCTATTATGTTTTATGAACTTTTGCAGCATTGATGACAGGGTTATTATGGCCCCTGGATTCGAATGCTTTTAATACTAATTACTCAACAATTAGTAGGTAATATTTAAGTTATTGACAGTATGTGTGTTTATGGATATAATTTTATTTGTAATTAATTGATAAATATTTTCTAAATCACCCACAAAATATAAAATTATAGTTGCAAATACGTACATTAATTTAGATGTGTACAAACTAAATATGAATTATTTAATGCTCAACAACACTTGATGATGGAGACCTTTTTTTCATTTATAATTGGAACAATAAAATTTTGAATTCACGTTTTTCATTCATCGGCTATACTTTTTTTTTAATTATTTAATCTTAAAAAATATGTTTAACCAATTGAATAGCGAGTAATAACTTCTAAATAAATAAACCAAAATAATATACTAATTAACTTCCAATCATGTGTACAATTAATTAAATCCAATGATATATTTATGCTACTAACGATGATATAATTTATTAACTGCATCACAGAATGCCCATGTTCATCCAAATCCCAGACATTGACATCCTACACAAAATGGAGCAACATTATTGAATTAACCCAATTTTTTTTCAAAAAAAAAAATCCCATCTTGTGTTTCGTCAAGGGAAATATATCAATTATTTTCTAAATTAAAAAAATATTGCTTTCCAAAAAGATATATCTCTTCGAAATATCTATGTCTGACGAAAGAATGGGATGTAACTGTAGATACCTGAATTTGGCATTTACACTGGAACAAGCTCATTAACAACAAATAGTGTACATACATCTATGACTATGCTTTGATCACCCCATGCAACTTCTAGCTCAACTTGCTATTTGATTCATATACAATCACTTCACCAAATTGATCCCACTTCTACATTTTGCTTCAATTTTTCTATGACAAATCATGACAACCAGCCACATGGCATCGTAGCACAAGAGTTTTATCATTATCATTGTCATTATTACTTTTAGATTCATGATAGTGTTATCTTGAACGAAATCATTAAGGTTCCATTATCGAAACAAGACAAATTGTCCATTAAATTGAGGATCTATTGTTCACGTGTAAAAGTATCTCAATTGAAGTGCATAATTAGCATATGCTTATTATCGTTTTGAAAAGGATCTATTATTCACGTGTAAAAGGATCCCATTTGAAGTGGTTAATTAACATATATATGCTGACTGCTAAAACAAGTGCCTCGATAAATCAATGTGTGTATTCGCTTACTGCAGCTAAGTCGGCGTGCATACATGCTAGCTAGGTCGGCATATATTTATGCATAGAACTTATCTAAACGATCAATCCGATTTAAACATATGCCAATTTTTAGTGATCTGTCAACGATTTTAGGTGAAGAATGAACAAATTAATACTAATATATTCCCAATTAGAATTTCAACCTCTTATGTAACTTGTAATCATTGTTCTTGGAGGTGATTAAACAAATATATATGTTGCTTTACTTGATCGGAAATGAAGGAAGGGTGATGGATTTCACATCACAATTAAAGCAACCAATATTAGTTATTAATTAAATGACTAATCTGCAAAATATTATCTTTCTCTTGTGTTTCCATTAAAAATATATATATACTTACAATTCGTAATTTGTTGCCGGCCTTTCGGACAAATGACCTCTGAAATTCGTGAACGTACCTGATCACAATAGTTGACTTTATCTCTCATTACAAATCTCTTCGATGTTATGTTGGGTTTGACGAAATTATGATTCTTCTGCTCAAGAGCATAAAATAATAATGTTGATGCCTTGATACCCTCTTAATTAAATTTGACTAATGATACGATATTGATGAGCAAAATTTGTATACATATTTTATTATTTATTATTTAATTATTAGTTATTTTTAATTAATTAAATTATTTTATTACATAGGGAATTAATTGGAGATTAGATCTAAAAAATATAAAAAGAATAACAATTTAAATGAATATTTGTTGAAACCGTGATAGAGTTAAGAGCCAAGAGCAATTTGCATTGAATTTCAATTCTCTAATTGAGTTGCACGTGTATAGCATCGCAAAAGTGGAAAGCAATTTACATGGGACCTGCACTCGGCTTTCAAAATTGCAAAAGGAATTCTAAAGCAACGGTAAGGGTGATCACGTGTGAGAGCTAAAGCAAATAAAAGGGCAAACCTTTTGGCTTTAGGATTTAAGAGATGAGGCCCATTTTAAAGAGTAATATAAAAGCAAGCTTTTGGCATGGAGAGGGAGCAGCCGCTGGACGGAAACAAAAGGGTGCAGACGCAAGGTTGGGAGAGAGTATTCGGCAGCAGCAGCAATTCGGCTTCTATGGCTGATTTTATTTTTTGTATTGTTCTCAATTTAAGTATGTCTAGCTAATTTTCTTATACTGATGTTAAGAATGAAACCCTATTCAATGAAATAATTATCTTTTTATTTAATTAATTCCCTATATATGTTCTTCCTAATCAAGTATATCCTCTTGCCTAACAACCTATGTCTCAATTTGTTGCACCCCAATAAAGAAAGCTTTCTTTAGAGGATACACTTTAAAGTTTCATTCAGTCAACCGAACAAGCTTTTCAGTCAAACACTCAAGCTATTTTAAAACTTGAACATCAATTGGGTCAATTAGCAACTACTGTAGTGGGGAAAGAAAAAAGAAAATTTCCAAGTCAACCAATTCCTAATCCCAAAGGAGTGCACGAAGTTGGATCGAGTTCAAGTCATCAGCATGAACAAGTAAAATCTGTTATGACCTTGAGAAGAGGAAAATTATTTGACAACAAGGTGGAGGTTCAAACAAGAAAGACATATGCGCCTACTTATTCAGATCCAGTTCCATTACAAGACTCATCACCAAATGATCCTAAAGAGAGTGGCCCGCCAGCTTACATTCCCAAGGCTCTTTTTCCTCAAAGGTTAACAAAGGTAAAGAAAATGACTTCAATAGGTGAGATTATGGAAATCTTCAAACAAGTAAGTATAAATATCCATTTACTCAATACAATTAAGCAAGTTCCTTCTTATACTAAGTTTTTGAAAGATTTATGTACTAAAAAGAGAAATTTGCATGTCACTAAAAAAGCGTTTTTAACTGAACAAACTAGCAATTTACTTCAATGTAAAATGCTACCAAAATTTAAGGATCTTGGTTCTCCTACTATCTCATGTGTTATAGAGAACCAATGTTTTGATAAAGCATTATTGGATTTGGGTGCTAGTGTTAATCTCTTACATTATTCTGTTTACATGCAACTTGGACTATGTGAGTTAAAATCAACTCCTATTATTTTGCAACTTGCTGATAGAACAATGAAAATACCTCATGGTATTATAGAGGATGTGTTGATACAGATTGATAAATTTTATTATCCTGTTGATTTTATCATTATTGATACTCAACATGTATATGATCCTAAGAAACACACTCCAGTTATTCTAGGTCGTCCTTTCTTAGCTACAGCTGATGCTCTTATTAATTGCAGGAATAGAAATATGCAGCTATCTTTTGGTAATATGACCATGGAATTGAATATTTTTAATGTTACCAAATAGCCGCAAAAAGAAGATGAATTTTTGAAGCAAATATGATAGATGAATTAGTAGAAGATTCATTCATTTCTAACCATACTGATGATCGATTAGAGACATGTTTAACTCATTCTGATTTATCTTTTAATAATGAAAGTGCAATTGCAGAAGTTATTGTTTTACTTGATGCACCTCTAATTACGGACACAACTAAATGGAAGCCAAAGTCAGAGTTACTGCCTCATTCTAAGAAGAAAATTGGCCCATCTGCGGAGGCACCACCAAAATTGGAACTCAAAGCACTGCCCGACACTCTGGAATATGCATTCTTGGGAGAATCTGACACTCTACCTGTTATTATCTCTTCTTCCCTCGATCTTGAGCAAAAAGGTAAGTTGTTAGGTATTCTAAAAGAGCATAAGAAGGCAATAGGATGGACTATCGCTGATATTAAAGGTATTAATCCAGGAGATTGCATGCATCGTATTCATCTTGAAGAAAATGTTAAACCTATTAGGGAGATGCAACGTACGCTAAATCTTAACATGAAAGAAGTGGTAAGAGCTGAAGTAATCAAATTATTAGATACATGAATTATTTATCCTATTTCAAATAGTTCTTGGGTTAGCCCTGTGCAAGTTGTTCCTAAGAAATCTGGTGTTACAGTAATTACTAATGCTAATAATGAATTAATTCCTACTAGAGTAACTACAGGTTGGCGTGCTTACATTGATTATAGAAAATTGAATTCATTCACAACAAAAGATCATTTTCCACTTCTATTTATTGATCAAATGCTTGATAGACTTGCATGTCATATTTTTATTATTTTTTAGATGGATATTCAGGTTATAATCAGATCCCTATAACTCCAGAGGACTAGAAGAAAACTACTTTTACTTATCCCTTTGGAACTTTTGCATATAGAACAATGCCATTTGGTATGCAATGCACCTGCTACCTTTCAAAGATGCATGATTAATATTTTTTCTGATATGGTTGAGAGATTTCTTAAAGTATTCATGGATGATTTTTCTATTTATGGAGATTGTTTTGATGAATGTTTGCAGCATCTAACATTAGTTTTGCAGAGATGTAAAGAAAAGAACTTGGTTCTAATTGGAAAAAGTGTCATTTCATGGTAAAACAAGGTATTGTCCTTGATCATATAATTTCCAGCAAAGGTATAGAAGTCGACAAAGCTAAGGTGGATTTAATTTCTAATCTTCCACATCCCAAATCTGTAAAAGAAGTAAGATCTTTCCTTGAACATGCTGGCTTTTATAGAAGATTCATTAAAGAGTTTAGTAAAATTTCTAGACCCTTATGCAATTTACTTGTTAAGGATGCACATTTTATCTTTGATGAATCATGTCTTGATGCTTTTGCAAAGTTAAAGAAATTGTTGACTTCGTCACCTATCATTCAACCACCTAATTGGGATTTGCCTTTTGAAATTATGTGTGATGTATTTGATTATGTTGTAGGAGTAGTTTTAGGATAAAGATTAGATCATGTGCCTTATGTGATTTATTATGCTAGTATGACACTCAATGATACACAGTTGAACTATTCAACTACAGAAAAAGAAATACTAGCCGTGGTTTTTACACTTGATAAATTCAGATATTATCTTATAGGTTGCAAAGTGATTATTTTTACTGATCATGCTGCTTTAAAATATTTGTTTACTAAGAAATATACTAAGGCAAGATTGATTCGTTGGGCGTTGCTTTCACAAGAATTTGACATTAAATTTAGAGATAAAAAAAGTTCTGAAAATGTTGTGGCGGATCATTTATCTTGCCTTGATCTTAAATTTATTCAAAAATCTTTACCTTTGAATGAGTCCTTCCCAGACGAGCAACTTATGAGTGTAAATGTTGTACCATAATTTGCTGATATAGTTAATTGCCTTACTACAGGTCAAATCCCAGAGCACTGGACTAAGCAAGATAGAACAAAGTTCTTATCTAAAGTGAAAGACTTCTTTTGGTATGATCCCTATTTATTTAAATATTGTGCTGATCAAATTATTAGGCGATGTGTTAGCAATAATGAAATTCAAAGTGTTATCTCGTTTTGCCATGAACAAGCTTGTGGAGGCCACTTTAGTGCTAAAAAGACAGAAATAAAAATCTTATAGTATGGTTTTTATTGGCCTACTCTTTTTCATGACGCTTATGTTTTTTGTTCTTTGTGTGATAGGTGCCAACGTATGGGTAGCATTTCAAAGAGGAATATGATGCCACTCAATCCTATTCTTGTGGTTGAGATTTTCAATGTATGAGGTATTGATTTCATGGGATCTTTCCCTCCATCTTTTGGTTATCAGTATATATTGGTTGCAGTGGACTATGTGTCGAAGTGGGTTGAAGCTATTCCATGCAAAACCAATGATCATAGGATTGTAGTGAAATTCTTAAAGAGTAATATTCTGTCTCGTTTTGGTTTCCCTAGAATAATCATTAGTGATTGTGGCACCTATTTTTGCAATAAACCTTTCAAAACTCTTTTGGACAAATATTTCATTACACATAAGGTTGCCACCCCATACCATCCTCAAACCAGTGGTCGAGTAGAGATTTCTAATAGAAAGATCAAGCAGATTTTAGAAAAAAACGGTTAGGCCAAATAGAAAGGATTGGTCTTTGAGGCTTGATGATGCATTGTGGGCATATAGGACTGCTTTTAAAACACCAATTGAGATGTCACTTTATCGATTTGTGTATGGAAAAGCATGTCATCTGCCAGTAGAGTTGGAGCATCGTGCATATTGGGCTATCAAGAAATTTAATTTTGACATGCAGCATGCTGGTTCCAAGAGAAGATTAAAACTAGCAGAACTTGAAAAGATCAGGAATGATGCATATAATAATGCCAAGATTTATAAGCAACGTATGAAAGTCTTTCATAATAAGCACATTTTGAGAAAATCCTTTACACCAGGTTAAAAAGTACTTTTGTATAATTCTCGATTGCATCTCTTTCAAGGTAAGTTACGTTCTCGATGGTCTGGTCCTTTTATAGTTCGTACTGTCTTCCCTTATGGAGTAATTGAGATTGAAAATTCTAAAAATGGTGATTTATTTAAGGTCAATGGTCAAAGATTGAAACCATTTTTAGAGTTAAGAACACCGAAGTTAAGGAGGTATTTTAGATGATCATTTTTATTAGAATTAATTAAGTTCATCTTTGCACTCTTATTTTATTTTAATAGTAGGTTTACTTTTCTTTGTTTGTTTTTCTTTTCTAATGTTTTCTTTTCATTTGACATTTTCTTTTAAGCTTTTCCAGCCCATCCAGGTGTGTTCTCTCCAATTTTCTTTTTATTATTTATGTTTTTATTATTATTAATTTTTTTCTTTTATTTATTTGCATGCATATCTTTTGTTTGTGAAACATTGAGGACAATGTTCCGAATAAGTTTAAGGGTGGGAATAGTGTGTGCTTTGTTTGTTAAAAAAACCAAAAAAATTTAAAAATTAAAAAAATGTTTTTGTTTTTATGTGAAGCCAATGATAAAAATTTGATTGACAATGAATATGATTTTTAGAAAGGGTTGAATATTGTCTTAGTTTATACTTGATTCTTGTGTTAATTCCTCTTGATTGAGATTCTTTAAATCATGAGCACTAATATCAGTTCCTTCATAATCTTGACTTGAAATTTCAGATTAACGCAGCTTGAGTTGAGAATTTTAGATACAGTAAATGATTGTCTGTCTTGATTCTTATCTCCATAACACAAAATAGTATACACAGGCGCCAAAGTTTGAAATAGCTACCTATAACCCTTAAGAGTGAAGCTATCCTTGAGTAATTTGGGCCTATGTACCATAAGTATGTAGATGATAATCTACCATGAGAAGAAGGCTTCCTTAAGGGTAGAGTGAAATCTCCTTACTATGGTTAAAAAAAAGAAGAGAAAAAGAAAAAAAATCAAGTGCATGTGCTAAAAAAAATTTAAAAGATAATGTGCATAAAAGCCTGTGAAAAAAAAAAATTAGAGATTAAGATGATAAAATTAGTTTGACCTACTTTTTTCTTTGTTTGAGGCGAAGGCTGTTGATGTTGAGGATTTTGG
This sequence comes from Citrus glauca, assembly GCA_029633175.1. Classification (NCBI taxonomy): domain Eukaryota; kingdom Viridiplantae; phylum Streptophyta; class Magnoliopsida; order Sapindales; family Rutaceae; genus Citrus; species Citrus glauca. Next base: position 7,198,936 of record JAQOOD010000003.1, on the reverse strand, counting down.
GAATGGATTGGATTGAATTGATTTCACACACACACTATAAAAATCGAAAGAGAGATGAGATTGACTATTGAATTTGAAGTTAGAACTTTACCAATATTTGAAATTTTCTTTGAGCTATATAATTTATACAATCTTTGAGGCTATTTCCATGTTTTATTTAAATTTTTTTGCTCTCTTTATTTATTTTATTTTATTTTATTTTTAAAGATGATATTTGTGGGTATCATCACTGAAGCTCTCACGAGACTATAACTCGTCCACTAGGGTCGCCTAGGGGTTTAAAGGCTTGTTGCATACGCTAAATGCAATCGCGATTACCTGCGAAAGTGGTTTAGTTAGGATTTACTTTTTGTTTCATTATTATTGTTTTTGTTTTTAGTTTTACTTTTGCTTGAGGACTAGCAAAATCTAAGTTTGGGGATATTTGATGAGCATAAATTATATACATATTTTACCATTTATTATCTAATTAATCATTATTTTATTTTTATTTTTAATTAATTGAATTATTTTATTGCATAGAGAATTAATTGGAGATTAGACATAAAAATGCAAAAAGAATAACAATTTAAAAGTACATTAGTTGAAGCCGTGATAGAGTTAAGAGCCAAGAGCAATTTGCATTGAATTTCAATTCTCCAATTGAATTGAACGTGCATGGCATTGCAAAAGTGGAAAGCAATTTATTATTTATATTTTTATTATTATTAACAATTCTCCAATTAATTGTTATATCCATGAGATGACATAGATTGATTTCGAGTTGTCACTCTAAAATTGAAAATTAATTAATAATTAGATAATTACTAGTTTAATAGTGGTGGATTTTAAAACCTTGGTAATTCTTATCTTATTGAATTCTTCTTTATTTTAATTGCTTCCTTAGTTTAATTAGTTTAAATTTCTTAGAAACTCAATTTTGGTCAACTAGGTTAGAATTAATATTAATTTTAGATTTAAATTAGACTTTTCAATTTATAACAATCCATATGGGATCGATCTCGTTATCACTATTTTATCTCTAGATTCGTGCACTTGCAAGTATATTAAAATTTTCAAAACAGACACTCACCAAAAATGTATGTCAACATGTTCATTTAAAGTATATTGAGGTAGTACTAATTAAGAGTGGCCTCAATTAAGTTATACATCAGCTTTTGCCCTCGTCTTATTTTTCAACTAGAAAATAGAATCGCTCTTCATGCGGTTTTGAAAAAAAAAATTAGTATTATTTTTTTTATTTTACACTTGATGAAACTAATAAAAAAATATGAATCGATTTTTTTAAGATGAGACAGCCTTATAAAAAACACAAAAAAAAACTATTAGCCAGCAATACAAATAAAGAAGCAACGCAAGATACAGAATAAAATGAGATAATTTATTATAGAGTGATTTTATTCACTCTAATTGTGTGTGTACAAAACAAAAAAGATGAGTTCTCCTTTTATAGTTACATAATCACTCCATGAAATTAATGAAAAATTATGGATCATAATTCCTTGTAAGATAGTGAGAGTAATAGAGAAGCTAAAGGTTGCTAATAGGAGATAGTGGAGAGACTAAGAGATATATATTATGAACATCCACATTTATTTTAATAAACGTATAACACTCTCCCTTAAATGTTCATTACAAAGAATATGCCTCATTAAAACCTTTACATAATTGTTATTGTATAATAACAATTAAATTAATTATGAAAAAATGAAAAATCAAATCTAAAAGAAAATTTCTCTTTATTAGATAATAGAAAATATAAAAAGATGAGAAATAGTGATGTCACATCACCTCTTGTAATCCCAGCTTTATATATATAAGCTATTAGCTATCAATAAAAATAAAGAAAAAATGCAAGATAAAAAATAAAATGAGAGAATATATTATAGAGTGATTTTATTCATTCCAATTGCGTGTGTACAAAACAAAAAGGATGAGCTCTCTTTTTATAGTTACATAATCATTCCATGAAGTTAATGAAAAATTATGGATCATAATTCCTTGTGAGATAGTGTGAGTTATAGAGAAGCTAAAGATTGCTAATGGCAGATAGTGGGGAGACTAAGACATATATGTTATGAATATCCACATTTATTTTAATAAATGTATAACACTCCTTCTTTAATGTTTATTACAAAGAATATGCCTCATTAAAACCTTTACATAATTGTTATTGTATAATAACAATTAAATTAATTATGAAAATATGAAAAGCCAAATCTAAAATAAAATTTATCTATTTATTAGATAATAGAAAAAATAAAAAGATGAGAAATAGTAATATTACATCACCTCTTGTAGTCTCAACTTCATATATATATATGTATGTATGTATGTATGTATGTATGTATGTATGTATGTATGTATGTATGTATATATGTGTGTGTATATATATATATAGACTACAAGAGGTGATGTAATATTTTATATATATATATAAGCTATTAGCTAGCAACAAAAATAAAGAAGAAACACACAATAAAGAATAAAATGAGAGAATATATTATGGAGTAATTTTATTCATTTCAATTATGTGTACAAAACAAAAAAGATGAGCTCTCCTTTTATTGTTAGATAATCACTTCATAAAATTAATGAAAAATTATGGATCATAATTCCTTGTGAGATAGTGGGAGTTATAGAGAAGTTAAAGATTGCTAATGGGAGATAGTGGAGAGACTAATAGATATATGTTATGAACATCCATATTTATTTTAATAAATGTATAATACTCCCCCTTTAATATTCATTATAAAGAATATGCCTCATTAAAACCTTTACATAATTGTTATTGTGTAATAACAATTAAATTAATTATGAGAAGATAAAAAGCCAAATTTAAAATAAAATTTCTTTATTTATTAGATAATAGAGAATATACAAATATGAGAAATGATGATACCACATCACCTTCTTAAGTTTTAGCTTTATATAGATATAAATTATTTTTTCTCCACCGATAATCACTAATCTCTTTTGTTTATTTTCTTTGCTTTTTCTTCATCTCAACGACATGTTTAAGAATTTAAGTTATTTGCTTATTAATCTCTAGGAATTCTTACGAACTAAGATTTAAGATTAAAATTAAAAATTATTCAATCATTGGATATTTATTTTTGACTTCTGTCTATTGCAATATAGTGCTACCTGAAATTGTTTAGTGGCAACTCTCATCCGTTTAATTAAGGTTCATATATTAGAAAGAGCACATGATATCAAAAGGGTAATTTTTAAGGACCTCCCCTGAGGTTTAATGTATTAACAGTCTAAGAGAATATATGACCATAATTACACAAACCTCTTTTAGCGTTAGTATAACGTTTCGTATATCTTTAGTATTTGTGGGTAAATTTGTAATTTTAAAACAAACTTAAAAAAATGAAAATTAAACAAAACCCGAGATCTAACTTTTGCTCAATAATACACATCAATACCCAGTGGTTGTTAGCTTCAATTTCTCTTTCATGAACTTTATCATGAAAAAATGAAAAATAAACAAAACCCAGGATTTGAGTTTTGCTCACTGATAAACATCAATACTCAGTGGCTCTTAGCTTCAATTTCACTTTCATGAACTTCATCATTTTCTTTTTCATTGAACCAATTAATCAAATAACAACCATTCTCTAGCACCAAACGCTTTAACAAAGTTGTTGTAACCAATAAACGATCTTGCAAATGCCCTAGCGAACCATGATGACAGTCAACCACCACTAGTTTCTCCCTGTACTACCAGAAATCCACCTCATGTCCCGTCTTCCCACCAGCCAACTCAATCAAGTTTGTCATGTTCCATAATTGAAAACAAAAATCTAACCGATCCACCACTAACTTCATCTTGTCGCCTCCAACCACCACCAATCTCCACCATGCTTCCTCAAAACAGATTTCAACCTCTGTACCCTCTTCTCACCAGCCATCTCATAATAAAAGTTTCAGCGCTTAAAACCAAATTAAGAAAAACCAACCCCAAAAGCCCATCCAAATCTAGGCGATCAGGGTGTTTTCCCACCATTGCCAAACTCTCCTCAACGACTTCATCGACTGCTAGTCCTACATCAACAGAAACCATGCAATATGTGCATTTCACCACCTTCACCACATTTTAAAGCAATATTGACAGCTTTATTCAAATTTTTATATATTATTTATTTATTTATTATTATGCAATGTCAATTCTTTCTACAATTAATGGGAATCTTGGTCTTTCTATGTGTTTTGTGATATTGGCGACAATATTTGTCATCCTTGTTTGGTGACAAGGGTATTTTGGAAATTTTAGCAGTCCACTAACACTCAATGTTACAAAATATTAACACCAAGGGAGGTTTGTGTAATTACGGTCATACATACTCTCAGACTGTTAATATCCCAAACCTCAAGGGAGGTCCTTAAAAATTTCCCGATATCAAAACTATCAATTTCTAATTTTAAATTCACACGTTTGGGGTTTTTTTTCATGTATATTAACTTTTGTATGTATGTATGTATGTATTTACTGATTATGGAAAACTTGTTCTCATGAAAAAAAATTAAGTCTTGTGGAGGACCTTAATACAAAGGAAAAAAATAAGGGAAATTATGATTACACCATCTTATTTATAGCTTTATGTTCATTAAACCATCACAAAATTCTAACATGTTCTCTGCACCATATTTCTTTTTAAATTTATATCAATTAGCCATTTTTGCACTAACACTGTTAAATAATTTAAACGAAATGATAATTTTACCCCTAAATAAATTAAAAGAGCATTTTGTCTTTTAAAAACTTTGAAAAATAAAATAAAATTATAATTATAAAAATGCCCCTACAATTAAAAAAATAAATCCAAAATAAAGGTGCTCAGTTGATTTTTATTAAATTTAGATTTTGCAAAATTTTAGTAATTATTTTCATTAAAAATTTATAAATTTGTTAAATTTTAATAAAAATAACCGAATTTATTTATTAAAAAATTGTAATTTTGTAAAATTTTATTAAAACAACTAAATTTATTAATTAAAAAATAAATCCCAAAAATTAATAATTTAGGAGATTTTTATTAAATCCAAAAAGTTTGTAATTATTTTTATAATTATAATTTTTTATTAAAATAATTTTTATTAAAAATAAAATTTCTAATTTTTGGATTTATTTCTTTATTAATTGTAGGGGTATTTTTATAATTATAATTTTTTTATTTTCAAAGCTTTTACAAGATAAAATGATTTTTTAATTTATTTAGGAGTAGAATTGTCATTTCGTTTAAATTATTTAATGGTGTTAGTGTAAAAGTGACTAATTGATACAAATTTCAAAAGAAAGGTAATGCATAGAACATATTAAAATTTTTTATTAGTTGAATGAACAAAATGTAAAAGAAATGTGGTGCAATGATAATTTTCTAAAAAACAATTAGAGGTTATATCTAGGGGTAGGCGCGGTTCGGTTCGGTTCGGTTTTTTACTAAATTTTTCATAATCGTTTGATTATGATTATTTTAAAATCATAATTGCGATTAATCAAATACTCGATTAATTGAAATAATTCGATTCGGCCTATTCGGTCTATTTTGGGTTTTTTTTAATTTAAAACCTTAAAGTAATAAATCTACCACAAATATAAAAAGTTAATAAAAAAATCAAAATATATCTCAAAGTATGTTCAAATCCGATTTTTGATTAATCAGCTTCTTTTGCGCACCCCTAGTACTACAAAAAGCATGTATAATAGGCAAACAACTAAAGTTACAAACCTACGAAGAGATTTTTCCTAACTTTAGCAATGGCAATATGTGAATCAATATTTATGTCCTCTGTGATAGCCAATACTAATTCTTGGAACAAGCATGTCATCACCTTAATGGCATAAAGAAACCAAGATTTTCAAGATCATCCATTTCCCTAAATGCAAATCATTACCATATATTAAGTCCAACAGATAAAGAAACTAAGTATTAATCATAGTCCAAAAACAAAAATAAATTTCGACATGGTCTACAAAAGTAAACTGGAATAAATGAGTTGTTGCTACACATTCCCCCTTATAGTAAGGAAAAAACTGCTAGAGAAGACGCATAACTCGCTTTAATGGAAATTATTGTTGTCGGACCTCAGCCTTCTTCTTTTGCCAAAGCCTGTTGAGGGCGCTGTCACCATCGCCCTGCAAAAGTTTGAACCACCAAATCAACAATAGAGTTCGACAATATTAAAAAGCACACATTGACCATGTTAAACAAGAGAATTAGATTCACAATCACCATTATAGTTCACCCAATGCACAAAGCCTACCATAAACCACTAACAACCATTAATCCCAAGACCCAAATTCATGACCAACAAATTAGTTCAAACAGTACAAAATGCCCAATAGTAAAATCTCTTTTGTCAGAAAATCCTTTCTATATTCCATATCTCATGTCTTAAAACACTAGTCAAGGGTCATAGTTGAATGATAAGGCTACTGCAATTTTCTTATATCTACCGAAAGCATTGGCACGTTTCGACAACATTTACTTTTTAGGCATATCGAGATCAGTACCGACAATCCAATAACAAATAAAAAAGAAAACACCAACATTAAATCTTTTTTTCAAAAAAAAAAGAAAGAAAATTGAATCGAACATGAGCACGGACGAAGCCGCAGAGGGCAAAAGTGGAGAATTGGCCGGTGTAAATGCCATCAGCATCAAGGTGCCCGATGTTGATCTGGATAACGGCGTGATCCCTGGAGGTGATGATTTCCAACACTTGCTCCCACCAAGTCAAACCCAGTACGAATTCTTGTCTGATTACCTTTTCACGCCAGCAGCAACTCAAGTTCTTTGCAAAAACAAAACAAACCAGGGAAATGAGAGTCAAAAACGGCTGCGAGAGAAATCAGTTTTTGTTCTACTGAGAGATTTTGTTGATAGTAGGTGACAATGGCAGCGGGGACGAGAGTCGACGATGAGTAGCAGTGGTAAATTAGATTTGTGAAGGATGAGCAGCAGCAGCAACGAGGACGAAATTCCTGTGGTGAATGGGCGACTTCGGTTTTCAGTTGAAGAGTGAAGTCTGTGAAGATCAGAAGATGAGAAGAGAAGAATGTGTTAAATTAGGGATTGTTTATTTGTTTTGGCGTTCGGTTTTTTCCTGTGGTTGGTTTGGTTTTTCATTTTTTTTAAAACTAAAAACCGAACCGACTTATTTTAGTACTTATGTTATATTACTATTTTGGTTTTTTAAATGTAAAAAAACCACATAAAAATCGAACCGAACCGAACAGTTCAGTTCAATTTTTGATTAATCAACTTTTTTTGCCCACCCCTAGTTATTTTAGATGAGTGTAAAATCTAATTGATGCAATTTGTAAACAGAAGTATTATTTCATAGAATAAAAAAAAGAGAATTATTATTTTATTATTGATTGTTTTATCTTGTCCTCAACAATAATTTCCTTCAAGGGTATTATTGTAATATAAATTTTATTAAAACAACGGGTGCAAGGAGTACTTTCATTGATTGAAACAGCCTCACCCACTAATTAGTTATAGAATAATTAATTTCATAATCTTATGAAATTACTTTTCAGTACATTAAGTTGAGTATTACTCTTTAACAGACTAACTTTGATTGATATCTAGACAAATTGAATCACAAAGCTACTTGAAACTGTAATATTTACGATAGTTGACCACCGGCCTTTCCAAGTGGCCGCCGCGGACTCGCCGGCGTTAACCGTTCAATGATTATATGATTATATGCAAAGATAATTGGTGATGATTATGTATTGTGTTAAAAGAAAAGCTTAATTTATTTGCTTCATTGCCAACGTGGATTGTGTGGGATGGCCAAGAATAATCTTCGCTAAAGAAAATCATTTTCATAGTAAGCCAGCTTATCAGTAGCTGGATTGAGCTTGCAGTCATCACCAATGAAAAGATTAAATGGTGGGGGGTGGGGGGTGGGTGCTGTCGGGGTGGCTGCGATTAATTATATCTATTCTAGATTACTTTATAAAGTAGACCGATAATAATAACTCACGATTTTCATTTTAGTTCCAATTAGATATAAAATACCAAGGTATTATTTCTTTTAATTATTTTTCATTTTACTCGTGCTATTACTTTTGTTAGTTGCATGCATGAACACATTCATGATCCAAATCTCTGCCGATGCTGCCATTTGCGGTTGCTCGTATATGCACGCATGCAGCCAGCCGTGTGATGTAAGACATGATGCATGCTGGCCGTCCTAGCTGCATCATCAGCCATGGGACCATGCACATGTCTCTCTGTAAGACTGGAATGTAATATGAGCAAAATCTTACATTTTGACGATCAATATAATTATTTAGTTGGGGTTCCTAACCATATTAAATTTAGAGATGATGTAAAAGATAAAAAAATATATATATAGATTAAAATTAATATATTATACATAATAAAATATATTGTATTAAAATTAGTTTTTTTTTTTTGTATTTTAGTTTGTTCCACTTTAATATGGTCAAAGATGTCTCCAAAATTTGACTTAAAGTTGGCAAGAGACGCATCGATCTCATGGAAACGATTTCAGTTTATAATTGTCACTGTGTCTGCATGCAATGTCCCATTTGATTTGGTAAAACCCTAAATTATTAATATATTAAAAAAAATATAAACAAGATTCGTTTGACAACTTAAATTAAATTAATCAGGAAGAAACCTTATTTTCAATCATTAATTCAACTAAGTGGCTAATTTGTCTTTAATCATGCAGTAATCAATTTATATTTGTTCTCAACATGCAATGTTAGATGGTTTCGACTCCCTTAGAGTACTAATTTTATATTGTGTATTGACATGCAAGACATCAAGAAAATGACGAAAATCAATTAATCAGTTATTGAAAATATGCCCAAACAACCATCAAAAAAATGTTGAGTGTGAGATTTATTTAAAAATATACAATTGATTTAGACCATAAATCGGAAAATTTCAATCCATGCATGCATTTGTACATGTTGAGTCAGAAATGCCAACTATTTTCTAAATTTGCGGTTTTATTAATTCATAATTTTAACTTCAACAATTTTGTATACTTTTGCAAAAACATGTTATAGGATCACATATACGCAAAAACATGCGCAAAATGAATTAGAACGTACTTCAAAATTCAACAAGAAATAACGATATCAAATCTTATTGAGTCGTATATTATGCAAGTTAATCCAATTTTTTTCCAGAGTACACAATTTTGCCAACACATGAACCCGACCCGGTATATATGTACACCATATATACTAATCAAGTGCATGCATACATCTTTTAATTTCCTTATTCAATAATCAAATGCCGGCTTCTATACAACACTGATAATATTTGAAAGTTCAAAACTGAGATTTAGCTCTAGCGGTACGAAGCAGCTTTCTTAAAATTCAAGTCTTGAATTTGAGTTTCAGTAAGTGTATGAGTTTATACACACACAAAAAAAAAAAGAGAATATGTATAGGAGCGAGTTGCAAGATCCATGAGAAGGGTATTAAAAAAGAGTATATTACTATTAATGAACATTCTTTATTTTTTACTGTTATTTAAAAGTACTACATTAGAAATCTTCTCGGTCAACTCTATGCGATTGCAAATTATTGGAAGGTTCCTTACACATTCTTTAACTTGATATAAATAAATAGCCATTCCTTTAATGTTATCTAAGGTGGCTGAAAATGAGAGAACAACTGTACTACAATGCTATCCGATACAACACCATCAACTCTTAATTACATTTAAAAATACGTCAAATTTTTCATTACGCTCCTAAATTTTGTTGTTACTAATTCCCTAATTTCTGTTTCTCCATTCCCAACTGGTAATAAATTACGTAAGTACCTGCAAACTTGAAGTGTTAGTCACGAAAAACTTTGGGTAGCAAACGGGTGGGGGAGGGCGGAGTTTTTGTTCCATATTGCTGTTACCATGGCGCCTGACAATCGAATACGGTTGAATAAATGGGCCAAGCATATTAGCCCAAATGACGTCCCAGGCAGTTGGCGTAGGCCCAGTGGCATCTCAGTACCCATCGATGAAGAACATAAAAAAATAAAGAAATAACAGTGGGACTATTGACATCCCTCTAAATACCTGTTAAAATCCCTTTAATTATTTTATAATTTTAATTTTTATTAAAATTACATAATAAGACAATTTCTAATTAAAATTCACTCCAAATTTAAATAATTTTTTATTTTAAAAATTAAAAAGGTTGTTTATTTTTTAGGTGAGGAACTTACCACCAATGACTACAATAAAAAGAAAGAAAATCATTTTTTTTAAATGGAAGAAATCTGGTTTTTAAAATGAGCTTTAATAATAAAAATTAGAGAATGGGGTTTGCACAATAAGTTTTACTTAAGGGGATTTTTGTCATTGATGGAGGTGTTAAAAGAATTTTTAATTTTTTTAAAATATTGTAATGGAGTTAATTAAGAAAAATGGTGTTAGGAGATATTTAGAAGGGTGCCAATAGTCCCACTCAAAAATAAAGAATCGATAGGAAGTAGGAACAAGCAGGGGTCCCAAATTTTTTTCTTTGCTCCAAAGCTAATCAACAGAAAGCATCTAACAAGTTTAGAGAAACACAAGTTGTATGGGTTGCTTTTAGGTAATCACTTTCTTTTTCTACTTTCATGTTGCAGAGAAATGTATCAGAATCAGATAAATTATTAAGTGGCACTACCATAATAAAAAGACATAAAATGGGTCGGGTCCACACAACACAAGCAACACCAGACGGACAATTGTCTATTGGTGGGGTAAAAAAATGAAAATTAAAACTAACAATATCTTTAATATAATTATTTAACACATGAAATTGAGGGATATATTAGTTATTCTAATAAATGATAAGTTTTACAATATTTTAAAATAAAAAGATATGAGGTAGATAAAGTTTAAATTAATCTTCTTTAGGGTTCAAACTCAAAGTAACACTCCAACCCGAACTTTGAGAGCAAATATGACCACAACTCATATATGAATTTAAATAACTCGTTATAATTGATAATAATTCAAACCTCAAGTATATTAGATAGCGGAATAATTTAAGAATTTGGCCAAAACATCTACCATCCTTAATTCAAGCCCTTCTTTTCATTAATCATGAATTAATCATGATTTCCGGAAACTGAATCACAATAAACTATAATTAGTACAAAACTTAGTAAGCAAATTAATTTTTCTTATGTCAAAATACATACAGACTTATACATAATGCAAATTGATGATATGTCATGATCTTTTCAAAATACAGTGAAAGGAATTCATCAAAACTTCTTTTTTTTCTTGTTGCTTTCAAACTTTTATATTTTCTTTCAATAAAATATATATCTTGCAATGACACTTTGTGCTGTACGTGGCACTTTGCACTATACGTGGTACTTCGCAGAGTGTTAGGTCTCGAGATGTGGCCCCTACATAGTTTGAAGAAGTGGCCTCTTTACAACTTCAAGAGGTGACTCCCACTGCAAAATCTCATAAAATAAAAATTTCATTTGTTAAATATATATTTTCTCATTCATAGAAAACTTAATGCATTTCATGCTTATGCTAATGAAATTTCACACATACATACGCCCATATACATAATCACGCTCAACACATAAAACACATGACATAAAAACACATGGACAGAGACATAAATCCATATTCGTTCATATCAAAAATAAGTTTTGCACGCAAGTCAAACATTTATGTTGTTTATTGTGATTCATTTAAAAGTTTAGTTTACTTTACCTCTTGGCATCCACACTTAACAAATGCATATTGACATCAGCAACCTAAAAATAATTAATAAATTTCTCATAAGATATAATTGAGTTGCGATCATAAAGTCCAATATCCTCAAGTATCCCATTTTGAACAGCTCCTAAGTTCAATCTCAAATGCCTTCAATATTCATTTCTCAAAACCAAACAGTCCATCTTCTCTGATTTTTAATAAATTATTAGCGAAATTAGAAAAATCTCAAATTTTACAGAGCATATGCTGACATATTGGGAATTCATTGATAATAGTTTCATAGCTTAATTCCTTAAAAAACAATTGAAAATAATTTACGTTTCAGATATCATCAATTCTGTTAAACAATTTTATATTCTATACATGTTTGCTTTAAAAATAAAAAAAAATTTATTGTTTAACCATAAAATCATGAAAAATTCTAGAATCACATAGACATATAAAAATCTCGTGTCCAAATTTCATAATTGTTGAAGAAGTCTAGCTATGGTAAAAATAATAATCGTAATCAATGTTCTTCACTGAAATCAGAAATTTTCAAGTTTTCAGGCTTGACTTCAAAAAATCATGTAATTAATTGAAATCTTATTCAATTAGCTTAAAAAAACTTTTAAAATAGTTTGAAGATGTCTAGTTTAACATGTCCAAAATCAGGAATCAAAATCAATTTGTACAGCTCACTATGATTTTTGAAATAACGCACTATCAGCATATTTCTTTCAAAATCTTAAGTTTCTACTTTTGTTGTAAATAACTAGCCATGCTTCTCCATAACAAATTAATGAAAACCAAGATTTAAAACTTACCTCCAATCTTCTCTCAACAACATTCAATTCAAACACGCAATTTGATCTCATTTATTGCTCATGGTAAAACCAAGAAGAAGACTTTTTTCTTCTTCTTCTTCTTCTTCTTCTTCTTCCCTTTCTTTCTTTTCTTTTCTCTCTTTTCTCTACATCTCTTTTTTTTTCCGCTTTCTATCATTTTTTTTTTATCTTAGTTGATCTCTCTTTCTCTCTCTCTCATAATGGGAAAGACATCTTATTTTTTTATATTAGGGTAAAAAATCACTAAAAAAAACTTAAATACTCTTAGGAGAATCGGGTATTACAATTCAAACAAAGTAATCCTCAAAGAAATCTATTTGCAAATTACTCAAACCAAGCTCCATCAAATGAGTAAAATATATAACATTATATGACATAAATAATAACCGACTAATAGACTATCTCAAAATAATTTTTTACCACTTAAATGTATCTACTCCACTGCCATAATGTATACCTTAATTAACAACCTTAATGGCCTGGTCCCAAATTATACAGTGCACACAAAAAAGCCATACATTAATTATAAAAAAAATTCCCCAAAATATATACACAAATCCTCCTCTCTTGTATCTCCATTATTTCTTGAGTCACCAAGTGAGTAAATATAAATACAATTTGCAATGAACCAATTTCAATAAGGCTTATTTTTTCAAGCCCCTAGAACGGTAAGGATTGAAACAAAAGCATGCTTCAATCAAAAGTTTCCCATTTTGTTGTCACCACAAAAGAATCAGAATCTCTAAATGGATGCTTCAGTTCTGTCAAATTCCTCTGCTTTGCTTGCTTTTGCAGTGGCACCGTCACTTTCCCATATGAGTGTTCTTGTTTCTGCAATGGCACTCTGCCTGATTTGCTGCTGAGCTGCGTATTGCGTAGCCTTAACATATCAAGTGTCTCGATGTAACTCTGTACTCTCTTTTCCTGAAATAATCAATAAATGATTTATGTAACAAACCAAAAAGCCAATGAAGTAATCACAAAGAATGCCAAAGTACACCTGCTTTCTCTTTTGCAGCTTCAAATCTCCATCAACAACAATCTCGTCCAATTTCACTAATTCTGTCATTAAGTTTCCAATCAAATTATCCACATGTTCATCTGTCAGTTCCACTCCTCTAGAAGCTATTGCTTCCAAATCCGTAACCTGCTAGCAGGTTCTTAGTCAGAACTCCGACTCTGTCTCATTTTCAACAAAAAAGACAATCGATCAATTATCAAAATGTGTCAGAAACAAAATTCACCTGCTGAGAAAATTTGTCAACTTGCAAGCAGATTTGCGCAATGGAATTTGAATCTTTTTGAAACTTTGCAATTTTGAGCATCTCAAGGCACCGTCTTTCTCGGTTAATAATGTCTTCTACTAAGACAATTTTCGATCCATCTCTCACTCTTGCAACATCCAAATACCCTTTCGAATCCCTCTCTTTCTTTTTGTATATCAGTTTCTGTTCTTCAGGGTGTAATCCAGTTCTCTCCGAAAGCATTTTCTTCAATTCCCCTGCAACACAAACAAGGAACAAAGAAAAATGTAACTTGTAACCCAAGCAAAGAGAGAAAGAAAGAATTAAAAAAAGAAACAAAAGGGTCTCAGGAATTTGTATTACCAAAGCTTGCTTGAGGACTTATAAGAACTTCATGATATGTAGAGCCAAATTTGACTCGAACTCTAATAGTGGGAACAGAAACAGAACTCCGAGTACTGGATTCTGAATTTCTCATTTGCACGAACATTCCTCCAGGCCTAATTTCCAACTCTCCAGGATTATTATTATTATTCATATCAACTCTGCTGCTAACACTAGAGCTCTTGCTTTTTGCCAATGAAAGCATCCCTTGAAGCCTTAGAATGGAGGGCCTGAAACTAGAAAAGTGACAATTAAAATTAAAAAAAGAAGAAGTGGGTTCAGGAGAAAATATGAGAAAGAGGAAAAGGAAAGTGCAGCAAAGGAAAGCTTCTGAAGAGAAGAATTAAAAAAAAAGAAAGAAAGAAAGAAAGAAGAAATATATATGAAGATGGGAAGTAGTTACGTGAACAAGGAAACGAGCAAGGAAAAAAGGAAACCTTGGCCTCTCATAAGGAGATTGAGCTAAGATCTTGCGCATGCATATTTTACAGCCTCACAATGCAAATTATTATCATAGTTCATATGCTACCAATTGAGCTGATTATAACCACACTACGATTATATGAATTAAAGGCGAAGTAGAAACAAAACGGCAGGAAAGGAAAGAAAAATCAAAATGGGCCAAAGCTTGCGCCAGCGGCAGAACTGGAAAGCAAATAGCGCAGACTCCACCGAAATATCCGAAGCCAGTTGGCATCTGTCTGTTTACCGACTTCTAGTGGTTGGTTCAAAGGGACCGACTCCTTGTCCTTTTCATTCTATTATTATTATTATTATTTTAATACTATGTGATTATAATTGTTTGTTATCCTGTATTTCCTTAAAAAAAATAAAAATCTTAGTCATGATAGGTAATTATTATTTTTTATACATTAGAATCATAAATTTACTATAAGAAAATCAAACAATAATATTTGGGCATGAGCAGAATTTGCTTCTAAAATTAAACTACATTAGCACATGGAAGAAACTTGACCAAAAATGATTTATCATCTAGCTATTAAATGGTTATAGTGTAAGATTCTGATTTTAGAAAAGATTTTACTTCAAAATTAGTGAAATTGTAATGCCAGAATTTTAGTCGGTGTAAAGAATTTCAATCTTCGTGCTAACAACCCACCAATTTCATGATGTAAGAACTAACTTAAATTTAGTAGTCATTACCAACATTGCATGCACATGTAATAGACTGGAATGCCAATCAAAGAAATTGGACGAAGTTTTTCAGAATTCAGATGTGTTGTAGGCGCTGTCACAAACAATTCCAATAACAGAAAAAAAAAAAAGTGAATTATCCAATTCACAGGGGTTCAATTTTAATGGATGAAAACGATGTTGAAAGCAAACATTTCCATTTTCCAGTGTAAAGTATTTATCAAAGGACTGTTGGATGCTCAATGTTAGCTATTAAAAGCCAGTTTAGTAATACTCTAGATTTTAAAATTATAATTATTAATTATTAAAAAAATCAGTTAAATATTTAATTAAATTTATTTTTAAAAAATGCTATAATTTTTAAAAATAATCGCATGTATTTAAAAATCTTATTACTAAACTACTATAAGAATATAAATCAATGAATTCAAAAGAAAAGTTATGTAAACATTTATAAATATGCATATGAAATATTTTTTAAAAAATAAAAATTAGTGATTTTATCACAATTGTTTATGCTCCACCAAACTTTTTTCCTTTGGTTAGTATCTTGGAATTAAGCCTGCATTTTCTAAGGGATAATATAAAATCTTCTCAGACATTACTATGTCATTTTTTCACTTTATCTAATAATTTTATCATGAAAAACAAATATGTTAGTGGGGATGAGACTATCTAAATAAAAAAATGACAAAATGCTTAAGGTTAAATTAAATTAAACTTTGAGCAGATTTCCACAATTTCAGAGAACAAACTAGTGTTACAAATCTCTTGGGGTAACAAGGTGAAGAAACCACACAAGAAACCAAAGCTGTGTCACTCCAGGAATCTCATTTGAGGCACCTAAGCGACACTGAACTGTGGATTCTATCTCACATTATCACTCATCTTTCCGAGTTTTTGATCTGGCAGGCTTTCCAGGTTTGATTACATAACTGAGGAGGATCAATACTATCGGAATGATGGTTCCTATGTAATACACACTCCCATATGAAGCAATTGTCTCATGCAAGCTCAATACCTGCAGCGTACAAAGAGTAGAATTACAAGCTTAAAATTTTTCCTGAAAGGTTATTCCTTGAGCATATGTGCATGTGCCTGCATGCACAGTCTGAAAAAGAGAGAGTGAAGACTAACCATAAAGCCAACGCACGAATAGTTCAGAACTAGAACCGTGTAAGCGAAGTTCAAAAACACCATTATCTTCTTAACTAACTCCATTTTTGGAGGCAGAGCTTGCTGCCATCTGTAAATGACTGAAGAGAAAAACAAGGGTAATGTGAAGCAAAAGAATAGAACAAATTGCCCAACCAAAGGATTACAAGGATGGGTAGATCAGTACCTCTGGAGCCAGCAATCATCAATGCTGACTGGACAAAGAATATGATGTACCCAGGATACAATCCCTGTAATTCAACAAAGACAAGATTGGAAGGAAGAAAGTTACATCGAAGGAGAGGTCTCATTAAAAAAAAAAAAAGGCAAAAGAAAATAATAATCCATGCCTATATTTAAGATAAAACACTTATCAATAAAAGGGGAACACATTGAAATTTGACAGGACTATTCTTGATCTAGCTGAATATAAGAATCACGTAAAAAAACACTTTAGGAAGACATGAGATGAAAGTTATAACATGATGGCAGAACATGAAAAATATTAAACCAAAAAAATAATCAATAAATCTATTTAGAAAATTTAGAGATCACCAAAGAGTGATAATGCGGAAAAAACACAAATATAGAACTGTAAAGGATCATGATCCTAAGTAGGATTGCAAGAATGTGCATTCTAGTGATGAAATATCCAGCGGACATCTACCAAGGAAATTACATTATCATGATAGAATGCTCAATGGTTAAATGAATGAGGTACCACGATGTCCAGAAAAGTAGTTCAAAAATTTATAACAAAACTGATGGTTAGTCACATCAAGGATTATTAATGAAGAAATGTTCACAATAACCAGAAAAGTAGTTCAAAAATTTATAACAAAACCGATGGTTAGTCACCTCAAGGATTATTAATGAAGAAATTTTCACAATAACCAATAGGCATACTACGATACTGAAAAATTATGAAATAAAATTATAGTTCTAGATAATAGCAGATGTATTTATCTTGAAAATAAATTTATGTTGGCTATTACGTAGTAAAAAAAAAAAGTGGTACCCAGGAAAACCCTGAACTCATTTGTAACCAAAGCATGCTTATCAATTGTTTATTCATCATACACATAGAAAAAGCAATCTCAAACTAAAAGTTGGAAATCACAAAGGTTAACGAATACTTACATGCCAAACAGCACTAACAGTCTGTGTAGCAAGCAGCTGGAAGAAGCCAGGTTTCTTTCCATTCTGAATTAGCCTATCATAAACATCTACAGTGATACAAAATATTAGACATATTACATGATTGAATAGGACATACCAGTAATTAACAATCTCCACTCAGTGAAATCAACAAAGTCAGAATAAATCCAATTAAGGAAAGGCTTAAGATATATATATCAAGTCTTATCTTTTCTCAGGAAATTTTTGGAGCAGTTTTCAGGCATGCTTACATAGATGATAGATAATTATGAAGACATACAATCTAAAGCCTGAGTTAAATTTTCTCACCATGGAGATGACACTAGCAGTAACTTTACCAAACGTAACAAATGTAAAATCAGATACAATTGGCACAATTCAAAGGAGGTAGACACACTCACAATGACGAAGCCAGGTGCTGACTTGTATGTTCCACACAAGTGGAATTTGAACAGCACTCTTAGCAAACTCAACACCTAAAATGTCAACATTTTTTGCTCGATCCCATTTTGGCTTTGGTGGAGAAGATTCTGTCCATCCACTAAATCCCAGGCCAGAAATAATGATTGAGGCCTCTGAAATTGACCAGATGAAATAATATTTCCAACGTGCTGTAAAGCCAGCCATGTACTGATAACTCAACCGCTTCCAGAATCCCCATTCTTGGTATATGGGTTCGGTAAATCTGGTCAAGGGATACTGGGGCACCAGGTAAAGGTACAAAGCCATGCAAACACCAGCTTGGAGAATAGCGCGAAGTGTTGCTGCATAAGGTGATGGCCAAGGCCCACTCCAAATCTGAAGAGAAAGCATCAATAATAATCACAGAGACTGAATATTCCAATAAGTCAAAGAATAAAGAAGCATAAACTTAGAAAATAATGAACACACCCCTTTCCTTTCAGTCCACTCTAGATAATCCTTGATTTCATAAACTGGACCAGCAAAGTGACTGCCACAGCAGAGACAGTAACCAATATACTCAATCAATGAGGGCAAACGAGTCAGCCGATTTTTCTTCTGAGCTTCACGTAAGTTCTCTTCTGTCACTAATCCATCATTATAATTTATAGCACACGAGATGACTTTCAGCGTTAACACCATTAATGCTCCTGAATATTAGAGAAACCAGGTTCACAGACAATTTTTGGTAGTAATATGAAGCAGAAGAATTGTTGCACGCATAATAACAGAAAAAATAGTTGAATAACATTTATATCTGCATATGCAAACACAAATAGAAATTCAAAACAAGTCCAAAATTCAACTAGCCTAGTAGAAGAGAAACCTAGATGTTATAAACCAATAATCAGAAAACCTCTCATTTCTTTCACAGGTAGTACCACTCATCACAACTTAGGCAAGAGCAGAAAAGGTATAGAACAGCTTCCCTAAAGAACTAAGTACCGAAATAACAGATGTTTTCTATCAGCAAATTTTTCAATCAGAAGTTAAATCATAAAATAATGAATCATTTATCACTAATATAGTAGCCTTCAAAGAAGGAAACACAAGGCACAGTGAAAGGCTGCAAGTATGCTTACCAGTGGCATCAATACCTCCTTCCTTCCATGCATCTCCACTCATGTAGTATACGTGGCTACAAATTAAATGAATAGTCAAGAATTCCGAGAACAAAAAAGCCTATGCAGATAAAATAAATATTCATTAAGTAATTTAAAAAATCAATTACAGCAAAACATGTTATGGAAAATCAACTCATCACTTCAAATTAAGCCGGATGACTGAACGGTCCCTCTTTCAAAAGTACATCCCCCTAAATTGATTTAAACAGCCTTATGGCCGCGCATAGCAAAGAAATTCAAACATTGGCTCACATATAAAATAGAGTCGCCAATCATCAGCAGCCTTGACCACTGCAACTACTGTTATATTTGTCATTGAATATCGCACTGAGAAAAAAACTAATTAAGTACACACTTTGATTGCAGGCAATAATCTATCTTTAATGCAGAATCAACAAAAGTCAAAAGCAATTACCAGCCAATGAGATATCCGAAGCCTAAGAAAAACGTTATGATTCCACATTTAGCGCGGTAAATCGCCATGGAGAGGTAACCCAACAACATTGGCACCAAAAAATGCAGATTTGACGAGAATCCAAATGATAAATACGATAATAAAGCCCCCGAAGCGGCGGCGTACACGTGTTTACCGGTTCGACTCGGTACGAATCGCCAGAGGAAACTCACTGGAATCGTCGCCACGTAGCACAAGAGGAATCTCAGCACCGCGACGGAAACCCCGATCGATCCCGCCATTGACTCCATCTCCAGTAAGGCCATGGTTGAGCGTTTGAGTTGACTCAGTGCGTTGGGTTTCAAACTCACTGAGTTTATTTTCTCTGTTCGGAGGAGATTGAAGAGGTACAAGGACTTGTTCGAATATGGTTGCCTGTGGGGCTGGCGATGAACATGAGAGGACGTTTAAATTACGGATTTGTCCTTTTAGATTTATTATTGTTGAGACGTTTATTGTTTAAAAAATAAAAGTTAGCCAGCGCCCGTCACAAACAATCGCAAGTTAGCTCACCGCGCGGGCTCGAGTTGTTGAGAATTGATTGTGAAGTCAAAACGTACAATGAGTAAGCACCATGGCGTGCCGGCAGACGACCACACGTTCGTTAACTGCGCGTGTAGGTTTCGCTTTAACTTCCTCGATGCCATCGACGGAGACATTGATTGCAATGCCCATATGCATGGAGAGTGGTTGATCAACGTAATGAGACTGCAGCCAATTCAGGCCCACTTGAGGGGCTCAAGCTGTCGGGTGTTTATAAAAAAACCCAATTAAAGTTGACTGAGTCACCACAAGGCTAATTCAAAAAATGGCCGCCGATTCTTTCAAGGTAATGGCTATCTTTGTAGGTTATAATCATAAGTTATAATTTTAATTACGTGGTTATAAAAACATACTCTATCTTAAAATAATTTTAATATAATTAAAATTTTTAAATATTTTACTGTTTATATTATTATATTAGTCTATAATTAAAGTTTTATTATTTATATTTTTTTAATTTATTAACTATATTTTTTAATTTAAATATTTTACTGTTTATATTATTATATTAGTCTATAATTAAAGAATCATGATCACTATTTGAAGAGCCCCATAGTAAAAATATTTTTCCTTTTTAAATTTTTATCCTAACAATTTTTTCAAATTGTGAGACAATATAATTAATTTACTTAAATATTATTAAAAAAATACCAATTTTTTAATAAATAATACATCATTTGAGATGAGTATCATTATTTTTCTACCTACAACATAATACAACTCTATATGATTTATCAAAATTAAAACTTTTGATATTAATTAATATCATTTTTAATATTGATGCAGCCACTAGCTGCCCTAGTTTGTCCAAAAAATTAAAAGGACATGTTTGTAAGCTGAAATCATAAATATTCACTCTCAGAATAATTAAATGCATCGAAGTTAAGTTCAAAATTATTTTAAAATCACACACAAATATCATCCATCTATAATTTATTAGTCCAATTGCATAATTTATATGCTCAAAGCGCAATTAAAACCGTTAAAAGCGAAGGCCTAAGTTCTAATTTGATTTAGCCCAAATACCCAACTTAATATTAAAAATTCATCAGAACAAAACTTATTATTTACAAAATAAAATAAAATAAAAATATTCACTTTTCAATCTTCACGATTTAGCGGCCTTCCCTTAAACCTTGGTTTCTTAACATAAGTATAAGAACAAATACTAAAAGAATAAAAATAAAAAAATAAAATAAGGCAGTTAGTTTTTTCTTATATTTTATTCGGTCATTTTGCCCTCACCAATAATGATTTTCTTGCTTCGACACTAAACTCACCCTAATGTGAGGATCACGAATGAAAAACAAATTGCTTAATACCAAAATAGAAATACATAGTTGCATACTGGTGTAAAAGAGGAGAAAATACACACAATTTAATTTTGGATCAAAATTCTCTCATGATTTGATCATGTTCTGAGCAATAAGTCAATTATTGATTGGTTGTTAATAAATGAATAAGTAAGAAAAGTTGAATCTTATCCACACAATACTACTAAAAGACACATGACATGAGATTTTGAAAAGCTTGGAAGAGATAAGATTATGAGAGAATCTTTTTCGTTCAGTTTAAATTGGTCCAAACTCTCCATCTTATAATTTTTTTGAACCGTTCAATTCGGGATTTGTTTAAATTTGAAAATTGCAATTTAAAAACATCGATGGACGATGATCTACGGAAAATTGTTAGCTTTATTATTTTAGTCAAAATAAATAAGCAAAAAGAAATTAAAGTCGCAAAATCCATCGTCAATTTGTCAATAGCCTCAGTACAATGTGAAAAAAAAAAAATTATCGTCTCGAAATTTCCATGTAACCAAAGTCTATAGATTTATCTTTCCAAATTGGAATTCTTTCTTATCATATCCTATTTTAGGTTATGAAGTTTACGTTGCAAGTATATGTTATTTTCAAAGGAACGTGGTCAAGCCCGTTTATGTGGATTGGAATTAATATCGTTGAATATACAGAGTCAATCACTTGTTTTTATTTGATACATATTTGAAAATCACAAATATGAAGCATTGTCATTGAATGAACTTTGATGCCAAGATAGGTACATAGGGAAAATTATTTTATGACCAAATCTGATTTGGGGACATTATATTCCTTCTACAGCTAGCCCCATTCTTAGTCACTAACACATAAATAACAAAGGGTGGGCGATCCCTTAACGTGAAAGTTTGACTGAAAAAAAAATGGCTTAATTTTTTTTTTCCAATGGGTCTATTTAATTCAATACTAATTTAAATTTAAAATGTAGTTTCTAATACAAAAGTATATTTATATGAACTAAAGTTTCATCCTGTTATTGTTATTATAATCATAATTTTAATTTCAATTGTAATTAGCAGTGGTAGTTGTAATTGAATTTGTTATTGTAATTGTATTAGATGGTAAATAAGTAATCTTACAAATCATAAAATTTATTATCTAATACATGAATGTAATTAGTAGTGGTAGTTGTAATTGTATTAGATGGTAAATAAGTAATCTTACAAATCATAAAATTCATTATCCAATACATGAATATATGAATGACCCATAGCAATTAAGACTCAAATTAAAACTCAAATGTTGGAAAAAAAAATTGATACGTTTAATAAACAAATGAATTCGATTTGAATCACTAATTAAACAAATTGATTCCAGATTTAAACTCATTAATTTGTTTAGGTTTATTTAATAAATGGTCATAAACTAATCGAATGCCATCCATTCATTTACTATTTATTTAATTAAATTACTTTTCATTTTTAAATTTGTTTGATTTTTTAAAATTCGAAGGTTAATATTATAATTTTAGTGATAATAAGATAAACCACATAATTTAAACAAGAGTTAGGGCCGCTGGCCCTAGTTTTCTCAATTCATTATTTCGCTCTTTCTTCCCCACACCTCTCAACTGCAGCAGCCTCTCTTGACTCTTGTGTGCACACTCAGCAATTTCCTTTTCTTTTTCTCCACAATTTCTCAGCCGGCACCTCACCAATAAGCTCTAATTTTTTTTTTAATTTAATTTTTGAGCTTTGTAGCTTCGGCTTTGGATAAGACTAAGAGCCTGTTTGTTTAATTAAACTAATTTTTTTAGTTTTTTATTTAATCTAAAAAGTTTGAATGATATCATTAAACGATATTCTCTAAAATATCTTTATTTAATTAATTAATTTTTATCTTTATCTAAATAAAATTTAATAATTAGCATTACTACCCTCTTTATATAACTTGTGATAATATATAGTGATAGACTATTATTATTATTATCTATTTATTTTCTTCAAAAATTAACTTTATTTATCTTCATAATTTTTTGTGTGTATTTTTCATATAAAAACATCATAAACTATAATAAAATTAATTAAAATAAATAATATAGAATATTAAAGAGTTGTATCAAATTAAATATGATTTATGTTATGATAATTTATTATTTTATTTATATTCCTTGAGATGTTTATTATTTATTTAACATTCATAATTTGTAAGGACATAAACGTAAAAATATTAGTTTTTAGTTTTTTAAGTTAAAAAAACTTAATATTTATTTTTAATGATTCAGATAGAAAAACAAATGTATGATTTAGATTCAAACTTTCAACTTTATTTAGAATTAATACTAATTCAGCTCAATTCAAATTTCAGATTAAAAAATAGACGCCACCTAAGTAAATAGTTGATTTGTTTATTATTATGCAAGTGGAAATTATAGAGCAATACCATTGCTTAGAATTTTATTTTTATCTTTTAAAATAAACTTATTTCAATTTGAAACTTACTAAACTCTAGCTAGATTTAAGTTTTTACATTATTGTATAGTTTTTGCCTTTAAATTTCTCCATCAGCTGAGATTTATCTCAACACATTTGGAAATTTAAATTCATATGATTCTTTTTTTTTTATTTTTTTTTCCTCAAATGCACAATCATCAAGATGCAGCCTTTACTAGTGATTCGTTTTTTCAGCTTAGAATTTATTCAAGCTTATGATTGGTTGTATTTAAATTTCCATCTCATAATTGATAAATGAATTATAGCTAAAATGAAATGTTTGAAAATTTTGATGACTTGTTTAATAACATTAACTATTGTTTCTACTGCTCATCTTACCCTAATGACAATGTGGGAGTGCAATAAGTCAAGTTTTATCTTGTTTATTTTTCTTGGCTTTATAGATTTAATTATTATTTCCTTAGCAATACTAAAAATATGTTGTATATTTGATATATTGAAATATTATAGTGGCTATTATTAATATTGTAACATGTTAATATCATTTATTTACTTTTGGTGTAGGATTCTTGTTTTCAAGTCGACAAAGACAAAATGAAGAGAATTAGAGAAATCACTTTGGTTTATAATTTGAATTTTAATTACTGTTATTTGTATTTTTAAGAATTTGTAATTTGGTGTTTGGATGATTGGATGATTGTATATTTAATTTTAAAATATGGTTTGAATTATTTGTATTTTGTAGGACATTATATTTGTGGCTTTTTTATATTTTATTTTGCTTAATTTATTTATTAATTATATTTTTCTAAACAAATTGTAAAAGAATCTAAATTTGATTTGATTCGTTATGGATTAATAGTATGATAAACACATAGTAAACGAATCTGGATTTGATTCTATTCATTTATTAATTCTATGAAACAAATAAAACGAATTGAATTGAATATTCGCTTCATAAATGGATCGAATCCGAATCCTAAGATTTTGATTCGTTTATTGAATAAATCGAATCTGAATTAGTAGAATTTTGACCCAATTCGTTTATAATTTGATTCGTTTATTTATTTTGCCACCCTTACCTCCCTCCTCAAAAAAAAAAAAGGTATATCGACTCCATAACCATTTCTGCTACCTTCTCCATTTTTTGTTACTCTCTTTTTCTCTCTCTCTCTTGAGAAATTTTGCTATCTCTTCTCTTGGGTATTAACCGGTTCCGCACTATATTATATTGTATTGTATGGTAATGTATTAAATCATACAGTAACTCACGTTTGGTATAAATATGGTTTGTATTACATGTTTTAATAGTTAGCATTATTATTTTATTATAAAACTAATTTTAATAATTATTTAAAATAAGAATGTTAATCCTTGGCCACTGCAGACAGCCACCATCTACAGCCACCGACAACCGCCCACCAGAGAGAGTTGAAATCAATATTTATACCATCCTCATTGCCAGATCTACACTTCTGTACAGAGATAATAGACAAAAGAAACTTTGTTAGTCTCTTATTATTTCTCTAACCATTGAATAAGAAAATTAAGCTTTGCCACAGTTATGTTAATCAATTGGTTTTTTTATTTTTATTTTTGTTCGGCGGTCTTGGGCCTCTCTCAATCCCAAAATTTAGTTTGAGGTTGAGATTTTTTCTTACACTTATAAAACCATCACTAGCCCTATTTACGATACGGAATAACCCCAACAATTTAGGCAACCAAGAGTATGTAAGTTCAATTCATACAGAAAATGAAATTTCATTTTCTTTTTCACTCTGTATTTTCAGCAATCAAACTAAAACACAAGGCTTTCCGAAATCTAACTAAAATAAAAATGCATCATTTGATTATGTTTCATTCCAGTTATTAACTGAATTAACTACAATTTGGTTGGCAGCTAAAAGTGGATTTCACCCTCATTTATTAATTTTATTTTTACCACGTTAAAAACCTAATCATCTGCCAAAGTTCACGTACGTTAAAGTCGATTTTTTTTTTTTCATATTATGTATAACCTTTGTTTGTTCTCCTGTAAAAACACATAATTTCCCCATTTTCAAAAGACGTTTCATTGATAAATTATGTAAAGAATTTGATTTGTTGACTCTTCCCTCATAATATTTGGTTTCACCTGAATAGTGCCCGTGAGAAGAGCGTAACCGAAAAACGCTGTATTTGATTTATCGATACCTTCTTTAAAAAAAAAAAAAATTCGATCCTAATTGTCCTAGAAGGAATAAGCAAACAATATTCTAATAGACTCATAATCCCAAAGGGAAAAGGAAAATAATAATTATAATGACAAGAATTCTACTCGTAGACGAACTTCACCGGCGTCCCCCACCAACGTCCCTTCAAAAGTTTTATCAAATTCTTTTTTTTTTTTCAATTATTCTGGTTTTAATACTTAAAAATACCAATATTCTATTAAGTTCCATTTATGTCTTTGATCTCATGAAAAAAAAAAAAAAATTCTTGAAGGGATTTATTTACCATAACCTCTACACACAGCGGCTACTGGCGTTGTCTCTTTAATGTTAAGATTGGTGGTTTATCTTTATGCAGGTATCCTGGTTTCGTACGCTCGTTGTACTCCATACAGATCAGAAGTCTATTGGATGGTGAAACGCGCAAGATTATTCAAAAGAGTATGGAATTGATTGGCAGCACAAAGATTAAGGAGTTAGACCAAACATGGTCAAAGTTTTTTGCTAAGATTAATATCTGCATTGATAAGCTAGGACAATAACAGTTGGAGCAAATAAAAATTTCACTGATGCAATTGAAAGGTCCAAGGGAACAACGCCAGTTGTGGTTGATGATGAAGATGGAGATATTCAATTGTCCATGTATCCAACGTTTGCGCGGTCATTGAGCCGTAAAGTGGCCAAAACACCAATAATGCTTTCCCGTGAGATTGCTGAGAAGGGTACGAAATTCATCGGAAACAGAAATTTACTTTCGGAGGAGGAACAGGTTTTCAGCGATGCACTTCAAAGGATTAGGAGCCATCCTTCTTCTCAAGGAATTCAAAATCAATCAGTTGTTTTAAGTTTTTTTTTTTTTATTTTTCTTTTCAGATTCGGAAAATAATTAATTGCTTTTATGTAATCTGACTCTACCCAAACAATATTCTCAATTAAACAATGATAATAATAATAATTGGAAAGAAGTTTGAATATGGGGTTATTTGATTCCAAAATAAATTTACTCTCATATTTTTTTAAAAAAAAAAGGGAAAAGAAGTTTGAACATGGAGTTATTTGATTTCAAAGTAAATGTACTCTCATGAAAAAGAAGTTATACACCCCAAAAGTTTAGAGAAAAAATTTAAAAGTCCTTAACGTTTTTAAAAAAAAATATTTAAACCCCAAATTATTAACGGATTCTTTTAATTTTAATTGAAAATTCATCTTTAACTTATAATTACCATTTTCTCCCTCTAACATACAAGGCAATATATTGATCTAGACATGTCATCAAAAAGTCATTGATTGTCCTATCTACCCACGGATCATTAATAAGATTACAAGCATACCCTTATTTAGAAGGGTTAGAATTTGACCAAGAGATCTAATTTAATTTTCTATTTTTCTAATTTAACCATCCACTATTAATTAAATTACAAGAACACCTTTATTTAGAAGACCATTTAAAAGGAAATCAAAAGCTGCTGGTTACAACAAAATCATTAAATCTTAATAATAATCCAATTAACACGAAAAATCACCATCATCTGACTAGTTTTCATAGAAAGCCGCAATCTTTGAATTGGTACCACCATTCCAATAAGCGTAACAACAAATCATTATATCATAGTCCTATATCAAATTGGTACCCATAAACATTACAACAATAACCATAATCTTTTTTTTTTTAAAAAAAAAATCTGTTCACAAAAATACTAATCATAATAATAACTAAAATCCTAAAAAGTTATTGTGATTCATACACGAAAAAAATAGTGCATTGACAAATAAATCAAAATGAGTTCACCAAAAAGACAAAAAAGAAAAAAAAAAGACCACAATTTATCAAGCATAATTTTTTTTAAGGAAAGTTCATCAACAAAATGTCACAAAATTTGCTAGATTTCAGGTGATCCATGCTTTAGTAAAAAATCATAATGAGATGCAACGCCAACATCTGCATAAAAAATGAAAAAATATTAATATCTCAAAAACAAATATAGATAATAAACAAAATAAACCATCCTGCCTCACATACATGTCTCATTCACATATGTTTATCAAATGCAACTAAGGAAGATTGAGTTTTTACCTTGATTTGATATCAAATTGGAATCGCATCCATCTTTAATGATGACTTGAGTAGGGTTGTTTTTTTAACTTATGTTATGCTACTGCCGACCTGAAAACAGGTGATATTGTTGCTAACTTGAATGCCAACTTAAAGAGGGGTGTTGCTGATGACTTAAAGAAAAGTAATGCTGATGTTGAATTGAAGAAGGTTGATGGTGATGTTGACTTGAAGAAATGTGATACAAATGTTAAATTAAAGAGGGCTGATGTTGAATTGAAGATAGCATGTTTCAGTTCGCAATTGATTGTAAGAGTGAGGATGTCATTTTGAAATGTTGTTTTGAATTGGCAAACTGGTATGACAATTCTGGTTACTAGTTTGTTTAGAGATTCCGCTCAAAGCTTGTGTGGTTGTTGCTGCATTATCAATAATGCATGATTAGTGTATAAAGACAACAACCATAAAGAAGAAAAAGATAGTTTTAAGACTTACTTGATGGGTGTTGAAGGCATTCTATGTAGTTATGCTCTACGTTGCATTTCTATTTTTTTTTCATGGTGACCTACAAGCACAAATAATAATGTAAACTATTGAGTAATGGATACATAGCATTTTAACTATTAAGTAACCTATGAGTGCAAATGATAATATAAACTATTGAGCAAAGGATACTAAGCATTTTAGCTACTAACCTATGAACGCAAATGATAATGTAAACTTTTTAGCAGTTGATACTAAGCATTTCAGCTACTAAGTAGTGGACATTAAACATGCTTTTGCACGAAATAAGTGGGCGCAAATGTAAATAAATCAGAACCTATCCAGTGGCATCAACAAGTTCATTTTTGCATGCTCTTTTGTTATGGTCGAAAATGGTACAATTGCTACATCTTCGCTTGGTTTTCTTTTCCCTGGTTGTTTCCCTAGCTCTTTTCTCCTCACTATTTTAGTCCTACCAACTCTTGCTTTGACATATGGTGGTAAGATTTTTAAGCATTCAACAGTAGCCAAGTAATGTGATCTAGAAGTGGATGTATGATATTTGCATATGTGGCCAAACATGTTTCCACTATCAGTCTTTTGTTCACATAATCAACACCATCCTCATGTCTTCAAGCGATACATGGCATCGCATGTTTACAGGGTACACCATAAATTTCATAGACACCATAGTCACAAGTTTTATTCTACAGGCTAACTATAAGTGTTTTGTTATTCTCATCTATTACCTCAAATTTATACTCACTAGCCACAAGCACCCTTACAAATTTTCATTCTGGCTTGGAAACATTCAACTTTCTCCCCACAATTGGAGGTAGCTTCCCAATCCATTTTCTTGCATTGGAATGCCTTTTGTACAAGCTTTTCATAACTTTTTTCTTAATGAATTCCGTAAGTGTCAATACAAGTTTGTCTCTGCATTCATTTAACCAACTATTCCATGACTCAATTAAGTTGTTGGTTACATAATCAACTTTTACATAATGTGTAAATGCATGTCTAGCCCACTCTTTCTTGTCAATCTTGATCAAATAATCGTAAGCAACCTATGTGTCTTTTTTAGATGTTTTTATCTCTTCATGTTGTCTTCCCATTCATCTTCACTAGTGGCTCTTACTGCAGCGCAAAATAGGTTTCTATCAATGATATCAGGATGATTACTTTTTAAGTTAGCAAACACATGCTTGGCACAATGCCTCACCATGCCAATATGCTTCCAAGCCTAGTAATATTTCTTTTTGCCTATCTGTCATAAATGTCACTTGACTTTGATTCCATACATTCAGTCACTCACTCAATATTGCCAAAAACTATTTCCATCTATCAGCACATTCTGATTAACAAAATACAAGCTGCAATTGGAAAAATTCCATTGTTTGCATCTATTGCTACTGCTAACAATGGCACACCTCCAAAATGCCATTTTAAATGACAACCATCTAATCCTATAAACCATCTACATCTATTAATGAATCAATTCTTTAAAGTTGCAAAGTTAAACATAAGCCTCTAAAACTTCAAAGCTGACATTATATCTTTATCAAAACCAGACACAAATTTCATCTTTATTAACATATCAAGATAATCTGATAGCTCCTATTTAATTTATTCATTACTCTTTTCTTGGTCATATACATTTTCTTCATGTTTGCCTTAATCCCTAGGTTGCTAACTAACTCATCTTTCATTGCCTTTATAGGTATTTTGGGGTTATTCTTCAAGGTTCTCTCAAATTGAGAAGCAATCTACTTATATGATGCCTCTTTGGTCTCTAACACTCCATTACACCCATGTACATTATTCAGCTTTTAAATTATAAATTTAGTCCTAGATTCTACTTGTGCTGCATAAATAAAACCAAGGACAACTCCCGTTCGAACACTTTGCCTTGAACTTTTTGTTGTCATTCTTGATTCTTGTTAAGATCAAACCCACTCTTAAGACTGTAGTTTTAGAGTAATCTTATGAAATATTGGACATTTTTAAACTCCTACCCAACAACCACTCCAGTTACTTCATTAGGATTAGCAGTATAATAGTTACTTATAATATGTTATTTATCTGATTGATTATTTGCTTATCTTCCGAATATGAAAGCAGACCATGTTCTCTATCATTTGACTTACAGTTGGAAAGAATTTCATCTCCTTCTTCACTATCTTCACAATCCACTTCTTCACTACCTTCAATGTGTCTAACAACCCTTCTATTGTGATCCCAATTTAATTCACTTTCATCAACAAGTGTTATCTCTTTATTATCATCATTTGACCACTATGCATCATTTCCTTGTTCAAAAAAATAAAGTGGGTTAGTATTCAGGTTTTGGGATAACTAATCAACCTGAGACTTTGGATTTATATCATCAAAGTCAACCTTAGCTTGAAATGACTGTTGTGGTTGGCTATTATTTGTTGTGATCTGCACACCAGTACATCCTTTTCATTTGTAAAGTTACGCATGAAATTCACATGCTTCATGACCATGAATAAAAAGGAGAATATGCAAAATATAACACCTAGTTGAGTATTCTAACGAAAAGGGAAAAAAAAACACATAGGTGAAAGAATATAGATTTAATTACATGTGTTCAATTACAGATACATGTATAACTACAAAATGTAAATAAATAATTCAAAGTGAAATTTGTGATGAAACAAAGCTCCATATTGTACTATTAGATGTATTATTTTACGAATAATGAAGCTAAAAAGTCATTATATGTATACTTTCTACAATCATGCAAAGAAATAAGTTATAATAGCAACGACAATCATTTGAAATTATAACATGATTAAAATTATTCCTTTATGTTTGTTAGGCTTATGGTAAAAGCTCATCTCTAACTAAATCACTACTAAAAGAATAAACACGTATGGTGAAGCAAATAAAAATAAAAATAACGAAAAATTTAAAAAATCCCTAAAACCTAAACTCTCTCGCACAAGCCTCCCAATCAAATGCCATCAGAGCTGCTTATATCACCATCGTGGCCAAACTCATCCACCATCTTTGTTGTCTTGGTCCATTGGCCGCAATCAGCAGCTAGTTGCCGGTTTCATCTCCATTGGGCTGTGTCAATTTTGTTGTTGTCTTGGTTTCATCCCTATCTCATTTCATCTTTGATTTCGTCCCTAATGTCAATGGTTTTGATCCAACCCAATGATGATGATTTGTTGTTGCCGTTGTTGTTGATGACAATGACAATTTTGATTTTGATTATTGCCGTTGATTTTTTTTTTGGGGAATGGATTATTTTGTTGATGATGATTATTTGGGAAATGGATTAATTTGATTTTGATTATTATTAAAATTTTGGAAATGGGTTATTTTGTTGATGGTGATGATTTATTATCTTATTATTATTAATTATTATTATTACTACTATTAATGTTAGATTATAATTAATTAATATATTAACAATAATTTTAATAATAATAATAGTTATTATATAATTAACTAAGGGTATTTTAATAACTTGAAACAATTCAATTTATTTTAATTCTAATTTAAAATTAAATAAACACATCAATGAGATTCAAATTCTAATTTCTACAACTGAAATAAATAATTTATTATAATTTTTATTTTTTATTCTCATTTTAATTCATTACTATTCCAAACTCATTTCGATACGCAGAAATATATAACCGAATGGTTGCAATTTTTTTAAACGAATGGGGTTTGCCGTAGAAAAAACAAATACAACTATATAAAGAAGCAGGAGGGAAAAAAAAAAAAAAAGGGCAGAACAGCAAATTGCAATCGTGCAATCCCTAACGCCCAACCATTCACACAGTCAAATCTCCCTCTCTTCTTCTTCAATCTGCACAATTGCCGGCTGACGACGGCGAACGCAATCTCCTTCGCTTCTTCATCAATCTTCACAATCGCGCAATCCCTAACGCCTAACGACACACTCGCTCAAACACAGTCACACACAGCCCTAAACCTGCCAAATCTATCAAAGGCCCACGCCGCCGCAGCTGTCAAATCCGTTCAGGTGCGCCGGCGCTGCGTCTAGCTGTCCTTGAGCCGATTTTCTTCCTCGTTCCAGGCTTCAGCTGCTGTCGTCTCTGCCATTTTGAGCCAATTCACTTCCGAGTTCCAGCTGCTGTCGTCTCTACTTACGCTGCTTCCGTGTTCGTTCACCATTATCAGCCGCACTCGGTAATTTCAAATTTACATACGTTTTATAGCAATTTCAAATGCTGCATGAATGGGACAGTTTTATTATAATTTCAAATTTGTATAATGGCTGTTTATAACTCAATCGGGCACGGCCAAAAGGACTTGTTGAGTATGCTGGGTCGTAATTGATATTTGTTTTTCAATTTTTTGCATTATTGATCTGGCCATTAGAATAGGCAATATGGAATCAGATCTAGGGAATACAAACAGGAACGAGTAATAACGCCCCCTTTTGTTTTAAAAACTGCAATGTGTTGAGAGTCAAAGCTACATCCATAATACCAATCATTGTACTGTGCAGAAAATATTCATACTGCCAATACTAAGGTCGAACCTGAATTGCAACCTGAATCCAAGTTTATAACCAAAATTTAAATCCGAGCTGATCCAAAATTTAAAATCTGAACCAAACTGAATTTAATTTGATTGAGTTCGGTTTGGGCTTGAGCTTCGAACACAATTGGGTTGAGTTCTCCAACCCGAATGTGTTGCAACCCGAATGTGTTGCAACCCAAATTGAAACCCGAGCAACCGGAACCGAAGCTGAATTTGCCCACCCCTAGCTTTAAAGGACACAAATATAAATATAATTTTTAAAAATAATTTTAAACCAGTAGATTTAACAAAGATGGATGGTGAGGATTAGATGACATGACTATATTAATTTCATTAATATTTTTTCTCTCTCCTCCTTCCATAAGGAATTTCCCATCTATCTCTTCTCCATTTTGAGAGGAGACCAGTAGAGCTCTTAGATTGAGCTGGTCGTTATTGGTTTTAGTTCAGAGTTGTTGGAACTGAAAATGAAGAAACCCAATAATGCAACTGCGGGTTCAAGCAAAACCAAGTTCGAGGAGGAGTCTGAGGAAGAAGAGAACGAAACCACTTCTGTTACTTCTTCAGAAGAGGTAATAATCTTCACAAAAAATCTCAATTTCTTTTTCTGTTTTTATAGTTACACCTATCGAAGCTGTTGTATTTTTTTATTAAAAAAATTGTGCTTGGTTATAGGAGGAAGAGATAGAGCGTGAACTGGCAGAAATTACATTTGAGGACCTGCTAAAGGCCCGCTCTGATGGATCGCATTTGGTCTATAGAAAGAACAGTCAGGAAAAGAAAGTTGGCAGAGCTAACAAAAACAGGTTATTTTATTTATCCGTTCTTTTAAAAAAATTTTATATTGGATTTTGTTGATTTTAATGTATAGTGATTGTGGTTTATGCATGTGAAGGCCGATGGAGGTTAGTGCAAAGAAGCCGGTGAGTTGGTTTAGAGATGTTGTTCAAGCACCTAAAAGGGTATGTTTCATTTTTCATACTGCTCTTTTGAATTATAGGTTATATAAATGTTGGTTACTTGTCACATGTCAGCAGAAGTATTGTAACTAGTTCAAAATATTAATGGTGATTTATATTCCTGTGATTTTAGTGATGGTCAAATGGTTTTATTTTGGTTTTGAGGTTCCTGAGCTTTGCTGAGTGTTGCTTGACCCTTTCTTTTTAGGATGTGAAATTTAATGCTTCACACCATTGCATCTTATTAGAGGAAGAGTGTTATGGTTTTCTCTTGAAGCAGCAATCAGCTTCCTGGCTGCCTACTGTGATTAATTTAAATAGGATTATTTGTTTGAATAGTTTGCTTGATTTTGTTCAGGTGGTACGTGATCCGCGTTTCGAGTCATTGTGTGGTAATCTTGATGTTGGGGGGTAAGCTTCTTTCTTTCTCACTCTCTCTCCTCTTCCCTGTATGCCTTTGTATCAGTTTTGTTACATTGGTTGTTGCTGTGATATTACTGGGTTCTATGTTTCTTGTTGCTGCAATTTGTCTCTTTTTGAATTTCTGAAGTTACCAAGTACGGTTGCTAAAATCACAAGCTATTGTATCTGTAAAACATCAAGGAGTGAACGGGAGCAAGCAAGTAGAACTCAAATGATGCTTTTTTGGGGTCTTGTTAATCCTCTACATATTTTTTCATACCCACTAATATACAATTTCTCTTATTGTGGGAGTCCATATTATACGTCTTTGGAATAATTTTTGCTGCCTTACTTATACTTTTTATTTGATCTTGTAGGTTTAGGAAAAGATATGATTTTCTTTTTGAAAATACCCTTCCTGCGGAAAGAGAGGTGATCTTCTTAAAATCATTACTTGTGGAGATTTATTTATGTCGTCTCTTCATCTATTCTCTTTCTCAGCATTGTTGCTCTGTGGATAAAACAGGAGCTGAAGAAGGAATTGAAGAAAACCAATGATCCGAATGCTGTTGACAAATTGAAGAAACGTATATCTTGGATTGTAAGTGCTTTTCCTTTTGGAAAGAAACTATAGTCTTAATCGGGTCTTATATCAAATTGTTTTAGAGATTCTCTTGAACCTTGATATATTTCATAATATCCATCAGGACAAGCAATTAAGGTTTGAGTCAACAAAGAGCACTGATGCTGCTATACTGGCTGAGCACAAGAAGAAAGAGAGAGAAGCAGCGAAGCACGGGAAACGGCCCTTTTATCTTAAAAAATGTAATGTTATTGTTCTCTTCTGTTTCCTCTCCCTTTCTCCCCCTATGCTGGCACTTTTCAATGTTTTGGGGCTATTGACCTATGGTTATTTTATGGTTCATAATTACAAATTAAAATGCTGTTTTATGGTTCATAATTACAAATTAAAATGCTGAGTCACTGATTAATATTCTGTTACTTCTTTGCAAAAGTTAGAGCATGTTTGGTAAATGGCATGCAAAATCACAATTTGTGTCCAGTATTAAAATCAAATGATGTAAGAATAGTATGGACGTAGTGGCAATAACAATGCTAAGGGAGTGGGAGGAGTTACCTGCAGGCAATTTGAAGTAACTCTGTATCTGCCAGTGATCTTTATCCTTTATTTACTTCTTCATGATAATCGTGGAGGTTGTGTTTGTGGTTGAGTTGAGCTCGTGTTGGTGATGGATATAGTTGTGTTGGTGGTGTTAATGGTGAAATAGGAGGCAATTGCTAATAGTAATAGTGACTAATCTATTAAATTTCTTTGCCCATTACTCTTCTACTCTTCCTTCATTTTTATGTGATTACGTACTTTTTCGGTGACGCATAAATCTTTTGTTTAATGACAGTTTATTATATAGATTTTTGTACATAATGTGACTAAATAAACAAGAAGCAAACATTCACAAAGTATATGAAAGCTGACTCTGTTATGTATATATTTTTGCAGCGGAAATCCGGAAGCAAAGACTCATTGAGAAATATAACAAGCTCAAGGTATACATCTGACTTTCTTGTGTCAATAAGTAGTATGTCAGGTATGATAATTATCCTGGTAAAGATGGTTTTAGCTAACTGATAAATTTCTTGATACAACAGGGGTCTGGCAAAGTTGAATCATTCATTGAGAAAAGACGAAGGAAGAATGCTGCAAAGGATCACAAATACATGCCATATCGTCGGCCCAATAATAATGACCAATAGAACCAATGATTTTACATTTTTTTGGTTGCGCAATGAGTTATATATGCCCCATCCTCCCGTAGTACACATGGTAGTAAGAACATCTCCCTGTTTAGTTCCAAGCATTCTGTAGATCTCTCTCGAGATTTTACTGATCCGTAGACAGAGGTGAACAGTTAACAGTTTTGTAGTTGTAATTTTGGAGCACCTATTTTGGACTCTGTTATTGAAACTCAATAGGCGAATAACCCTGCTGCGTTTCTTTCATCTGGTTTTAAACTTCATGATTGGATTGAGCTAAGCCCTTGACGATCGTCAATTTCAGCAGGATTCTGTCAAAAGTTTCTGAGTCACTTCTAGCAATAAATACAAAGACAAAGAGGTGATAACTTTTTGGCTTATTGTTGAGAAGACAGGGTTCAGACTCTCCAGTTTCTACAAAACGGGTCGATGTCAAATTAATGTGAATAAATATGTAGTTATTGAAATCTGAAAATAGATTGCAATTATCATTGTGATTTCAGTACGGTATCTTTCTGGTGCAGTAATTAGTCTGCTGTAAAGCTTGATTTGCAGGGTTGGGCTTGATTGCACTGACACGACACTATTCGGTCCATTGCAGGGTTGCCGGTTGCGTATTCGGTCTATTATTAGTCACGTTGTATTGATAATTATAATGAGGAGTTTGTTTCCTTCTATTGTTTTGTGGAGTACGTAATTGTGTCTTATAATTGATGAAAATTTAACGGTTGTCAAAAATAAAATTATGTTATTTTATATCTTTAAAGATTAAGGATAGGTATATATCTTATATAATAATATAAAATAACAAGCACTTTATAATTAAAAATATCAACAAAAAGTGAAGTAAATCATTATTTGTTTTCCTCCTTTTTCCTTGTAAGTGTTATAATTACTGTAAAACTGATCTTTATAATTAGAAAATTAGTGAGACCAATCGCTATTGTTTGTATTATGGCTCAGTCTAAAATATTATTCTTATATTAAAGAGAAATCTGATCATCGGAGAAAATCACTATCATATTGGAGAGGAATTAAATTATAAATATTCGATGCGACTGAGTCATTTACCATTATCGGAATGTAAAGCCAATAAGTTGTTTTTTTTTCTTTTACCCCCTTAAAATAAACATCATCACTTGATTTACAAGTAATTAATTATCATTATAATTATTCTTTCTTGTTTAAAAGCAGTCTTTGACGACGACACAGAGAAGATAATATCTTTGAAACATGTAAAGTGAAAAAGCAAATCTTGAGAGGATCAAGTACAACATTTTATTTATTTTTAAAGGGTGCTGCTAAGTTACAGATTCTGTAACTTACAGCTCACCCAAAACAAAGTTTACACAATCCCTGAATTGTTTGAATAGCAGCACCCACTTAGAGGTGTAAAAAAATTAGTTTTTGGGTGGTTGTATGTTACAGATTCTGTAACATAGGAAGGTCCATTTTTAAAATGTAAAGGTCATAGTTAGTTAAATAAAACTATATGACCATCACCTGAACAAAACTTAAGTCTAACTTAACACAACAGAAATTAATTGATACAGGTTAATTAATTAAAAGTTATACCATTATTAATAAGGTCAAATTTGGTATCATCATTTTTCCCCCTCCCTTATTTTTCAGTATAGTTAGAGTTAGGTCTTCGTACACTTATCTACTTATGAGGAAAATAATTATTTGATGAATTATGTTATATTGATCCATTTTATATCTAATAAAACTATGCTATAGACCAAAATTGATTAGAGTTTGACTATGTTATTCTATCATTATTTTTTAAGTATGCAGAGTCTAAACTTAGGTACTACTTATTTTTTATTTGAAATTTGAATGGCTATGAATTTTCCTGAATTTGAATAAGTATGAATTTTTCTAAAGTTTAAACAGGTCTGAATACAAATGTCTTAATGATATATATATATATATATATATATATATATATATATATATATATATATATATATATCGGAATATAGATGATGTCTTATTTGTTTTTCTAAAATGTGGCATCGCAGAGAAAAGCCTTTTTTAATTAATTTAATTATTTAGTCCCATCTATTATAGTAACTTTCTACATGGACTTTTTTATTAAAAAAATAATTAAATATTAGATTTAATGAGTATTTTTGTAGGTTCAAATAGCTCCATTATTTTATGCATACAACATATCTTAAATATAATTATTTGACAATTACGTTCTTGTAAATCGAAAAAATAAAAGAGATTAGGTTTTATAATTTAGAAAATAAGTATATCTAATATGTGTGTGTGTGTGTGTGTGTGTGTGGGATATGACATTTGCTTCCTATTCAGATCTTTTTTCGTTGAGATAAAAATTATAAAATTTTATTTTTCTATTTAGATATAAATATTTAAAAATCATATATTAATTATAAAAAAAAGATTTTAAAAAGACTTGATGAAGAAAATTTTAGACTTTGGACGTTTAACAAACAAATTCTATGAATTTTTTAAATAACAAGGAACAACTTAAACATTCATCAATTGAATCGATAGAAATGTACATGGATGAACATATAAATATTACTAGTTAACTATACATCCACACTATTGAGGGTGCGTTTGGCAGTAATGTATAACAGACAAACACTAATGATTGGGTTTTGGCACCTCAACAGTCTTTTTTTCTCAATTCTGCTGTACAACCATAGTTTTTACTTTACAATAATTGTAATTTAAAAATTACAACATCTTGCTCTGAAATGCACCCTAAGTTGGATGAATGTGATGGATAAATATTTAATTAAAAAATAAGGGAATCTAATATTTTAAAAGTATATAAACCAATTTCATAAATATGCTGAATTAGGAAACGAGACTTTCTTTCTGAATTGTTACACCATGTTCTCTACTACTTTGTTTTAGCACAATATAGAGCTGTATTAAATAATTCAAATATCTATTCTTGCTAACAATTTAAGAAGCCTACCCCTGTTATGTGAGAAGGAAAAGAGCCATTTTTATTTGAAATTGTTGTAATCTAAATGTGGAGTGGGAAAATTATTAATTTTTTTTAAATGAAGACGTAAATATTACTTATTAACTATTAATTTGTTGTAATGACAGCGACGAAACAGCAACAAACTGTGAAGGCAGAATTAGAAAGAAACCGAGAAAAGAGAAGAAAAGGACATGTGAAAATTTAAAACAATTTAATGCCACCATGCAAACCCCCGCAAGGAAGCACGCGTCATATCCCTATTTCACACGTGTCCCTTTCCAGTGACCGAGCAGACCGGTTCCATAACCCCCTCCAACTGGCAGCAGGCGGTCACCGCTCTCTTACACAGTGCCACTGAGTCACTGACACACTCTTGCCTCTTCCCGCTCGCTCTAAGAGCCTCCTCAAAAACATCAACTTTCATGGTTGTCTTACTCAAAAATCT
This sequence comes from Citrus glauca, assembly GCA_029633175.1. NCBI lineage: Eukaryota > Viridiplantae > Streptophyta > Magnoliopsida > Sapindales > Rutaceae > Citrus > Citrus glauca. The sequence goes on along the minus strand of JAQOOD010000003.1, from coordinate 7,159,115 downwards.
TTTCTTTTGCATTTGTTTCTAGCAAAAAAACAAAGATTAAAAAAAAAAGAGAGACTTCAAAACAGATAGTCAGATACTACTAGGTATATATTATTGTCTCACTTGTTTTTTAAATGTTATTGTAGTTTTTTGTTTTTTGACATTTTGACTTTCTGGGTTTTGTGTTTCATGTTGCGGGTTGTGGGAAAACGACTGTTTGGTTGATGGGAAAACGTGGGAAAATGGTGGGAAAGATGGTAAAGTCTTGAACTTTGGGGTTTCTTTTAGGTGCTTGTGAAGCTGAAAGGAACACGCATAGCTCAGTTACCTGAGCATTATGTAACCCATTTGTTAAAATGTGCCTCTTTATGTTTTTCTCAGTTTATACAGCTTCCTAGCTACAATTTTTTAGGTTAAGTTGGCCTTCATTGTGCTTGATTCAGGAGTGCTTCATTTGAACTTCGTTTAACATTTTTGTGTGTATGGGGGTTTGTGCTTGTTTGATTCTCTAAATTTAGTTTTAGGGATCTCTCTGTTTGTTTCTGGGGAAATTGTTGCCTTTCTTCTGGGTTTTTCTCAAGCTTCAGAGTAGAACAACTCTGAAAATGAAATAAAATGCTTAAATTTTCTGTTGCAAAAATGGTTTGAGATGCTGCATTCATGTTAGTCTGATAGCTAAACCATGGACAGTTTGTTGGTGGGTGGAGGTGTTAGTGTGTATGTGTGCATTTTTTGGTGCTAGATACAACTTTCTTTTCGCTTTGTTAAATTAGGTTTTCATTTCTTGTTACTTCTGCCTAAAGACTGATGTGACGATCATTGATCTTTTCTTCTCATTGCTAAGGTTTTCAGGTTCTGGGATGGCTCTTGAGGCCTTCTCTGATTCCAAGTATCAATTCGCTTTCTCCTCTGGGGTACTGAATCAGGTGACTGGAGACACTATGCAGCCCTCAAGCTCTAGTCACTTACTACAAAATGATGGACAATACCGGGCTGCAGTAGCTTCCCTATTGAATGCATCTTCTGGAAATTTTTCAGGTTCTGCTGCTAATATAAATGAGGGTATGGTCACTGGGTTGAGAAATCAAACAATTGTGCAAGAAACTACAAGCTACAGACTGAGTAGGTTTAGTTCTTTACTTCCCAATAGTAGCTCAGCAATTTCTATGGGTCCTCAATCGCATCCAAGTGCCAATGCAGATATGTACTCTTATCTTAATTTACCTCCATTGCCTGTGTTCTCATCACATAGCTCGAGCAGTACAGGTTCTTCGAACACAGATGGTTGCTCCACATTGCAGCAGACCTCCCATTTAGGCATTAATAGCTCACAGCCACGGAAAAGGAAACAACAGCAGAGAGGTTTATCTGCTACATCTCCGCTTGACTTGCACGGACGTCAAGGTGAATCTTCTAATGATAAAAAACTCGATATCTGTGCTTCAACTGAGGTGCATAAGAAGCCGAGATCGAACACATTGCAGCTCAGGTCAAAAAGTGAGCAGCAAAATATTTTACATTCTACTCCTGAATTTGGGGCAGTTGACATAGATAAGATGCAGCAGCAGCAGATGAGGCATCACCAGTTACAGCAGCCAATGCATCAAGTCCCTGCTGCATATGCATTGCATAGTGGAGTATGTTCACGCCGGATAATGCAATACATGTATCATCTGCGGCATAGACCATCTGTGAGTTAATAGTTTAATTGTATAACTATTACAAAGCCTTTTATATTTTCATTTGAGGACATTGAGCTGATAGTATCTATGTGGGGTTTCCTTGCACACCCTCTTGCTGTCTTTTAACAGTATGCTCCCACTTCATTCTCTGTTTATTGATATTCTTGAAGATGCTCTAACTCTCATTGTTTGTTTTTACAGGAAAATGGCATTGCCTACTGGAGGAAATTTGTGGCCGAGTATTATGCCCCTTGCGCTAAGAAAAGGTGGTGTTTTTCTATGTATGATAATGCGGGACACCATGCCTTTGGTTTTTTCCCCAAGGCAGCTGTGGTCAGTTTTCTTACTGTCTGTTGTTTCTCTGTTACGCAAATCTCCTTCTGTGAATATCCTTTCCATTTTTTTTGTCATTTGTTTTGTATGAAACTGCTTAGTTTGAATATTGTTTGGTCTTCCTGTTGGCTGTTCAGGATGCTTGGCGGTGTGATCTATGTGGTACTAATCCAGGAAGGGGGTTTGGTAAGTGCAAGATGTTTTTACCTGTTGTTAAATTGTTGACAACAGTTATCCTGATTATTTGAATATGTTTGGTGGTGTGTAACTGCTTTCTATCCTTATCTGCATGGTAGAGGCAAATTTGGAAGCATTTCCAAGGCTTAATAAAGTAATGTTTGAGAGTGGTGTCATTGATGAACTCTTATATCTGGATATGCCACATGAGCGTGTTCAATATTCTGGATTGATGATATTGGAATATGGCAAAGCAGTTCAAGAGACTGTCTTTGAGCAATGTCGTGTTGTTCGAGAGGGTAAACTTCGTATAGTGTTCACTCCTGATCTGAAGGTCAGTAAGGTCCATTTAATATTGACTTGGTTAATTAATCTTGTTAACCTTATGTTTATGATATCCATAATATTTTCAGATACTTTCTTGGGAGTTTTGTGCATGGCAACATGAAGAATTTTTGCCTCGGAATTTGGTTGCTCCTCAGGTAGTGATTCTTAGGATCGATGAAGTCTGTTCTTTAATTAAAAGTCTTGATTTGTGATCTCGTACTTAGGTTTTATACTTGGTTAACAGTTGTCTGTGTGGCGACCCTGTTGTTTTAAATTCTTGAAAAAATTTCCTTGTTTCCAGGTTAATCAGTTGGTTCAAACAGCACAAAATTATGAAAGCACTATTTACAGTGGATCTGATGGTGCAACACCGCACAATTTACAAGCTAATTGCAATATGTAAGTGTTCAATACCTTCTTCCAGTGAATGAATTTTGGCACCACCCTCAAATGAAAAATTTGTCATGCAAGTTCCTTTTGTGTGGAAAATACTTTGGTTGTATAAGACCACTATAGAGGAAGCAATACTTAGAAATATTATCTAGTTATTGATAATTTTCCTTACTTCAGGTTTCTGGTGGCTGGTTGTCAACTTGCGAGAAATACAGAGTTAGATTTGGTTGATGATTTGGGATTTCCCAAGCGATATGTTAGATCCTTGCAGGTACATATACATAATTCACTCTGGTTGAAAAGAAATTCCAAGTCTAGAGATAATTTGCTGTATTATTGTTTTACAGATAGCTGAGATTGTCAACAGTATGAAAGACTTAATTTCATTCAGCTTGAATAGTAACACTGGACCTATAGGTAATTGATATATCTCATATACTGCTGTTGTTGGCTTGCAATATGTTATAAATTTTTGGCTTTCTTTGTTGGAAATTCGATTTTGGTTTTAACATTGCATATACTTTTTGCTTTCCAAGGATTTTGTATTTTGCATTGAAAATTTAGCAAATTTCTGCCTACTTTTGGCTTTTCCTGACTTTCAACCCTTAGACTTTGTTCAGAAAATTCGTGAATGGTATTACCCATAATTTGTGGTTATTTGTCATAATGTCTTAGAAACATATGTAATGTAATTAATTATTTGAATAACAATTTGTGCAAAATCTTTAATCATAAATGAGTTTGGTAAGTGATTTCTTTTCTTTTATTTGTTTACTTCTATAATATGTTCTCTTGATTATGCTACTTTGACCAAAAGTTGTGTAAATTTTGAACTACTTTGTTAGCTGATTGATACTAGCATGGAAAATCATATCTGATACTACTGCTAATTTTAGAGAGCTTGAGGAATTATTGTTGTGAAGCAAGCACAAGTAAGCCCCTGAAAGATGAATCACTAGAGAAGAGAAGTGCTCAGGATCTCTTAAATGATGAGAGAAAGTTAGTAGCTGCTTCACCTATTCTTGATAACAGTGAAAATGATAGCTCTAGCTTCACTGGTTGTGGGACTTTGGCTAGCTGCGAAGGAGCAACACTTTCCCCTGGTTGTTATGAGAGACTGTTAAGACACAACTCTTTCAATCCAAAATTGAGCAAAGTGAAACAGGAGCCTTCTTTGTCATACAAGTCTGGTGCATCTTCAAAATCATCTCAATGTCCTAAAACCATGCAGTCTGGGCTTGTCCAGAATTTCTCAGTTGATGGCGTGTCAAGTTTTGATTCTTCAGAATGCAACCAGAAGAAGACGATGGAGGAACGCCTGATCCGAAGATTGCTGCAGGAGATGATTAATAACAGCAGAACCAACGGGGACAATGAGGTGGAAAAATTAAACCATAAAACTCCTAGTAACAAGAATTCTGGTTTTCCAGCTATAACCATAGCAAACAATGTTGATAGGAACATGATGGAATTCAGGAACAACGGCTCATTTCCATTCCCCTCAAATGCAGAAAGTGGTCATGTGGGGAAATTGAGCTCCTTTACCGGTGCCTCCAGCATACTCCCTTCTGGTATTTATAGTCATGACAACTTCATTAGAAGAGATCAATATTTGCCTGAAGTGATACAGAGCATGGCTTACAGGTACCACGATAACAGGACTCCTGATGGGGGTGGCGACCGGGACATGATCTACAATAGAAAGACATGACTAATGACTTTGCTCATTTTGAGTTATTCACTTATGATTTCTGACTTGGGATGAATACCAGGGAAGTGGTTCTGCATAGAGGTTCACATAGCTTTTGAAGCAGCTTAGGCTTTTTGGTAATGTAATCGTGACGCTGATATAATATTATAATGATTTGAAATTAACCCCTATAGTGATTTTAACTTTTTTTGGTAATATAATCATGCTGCTCTGTCGTTAATCAATGCCAAACAATCTGGTGTGATTTTCCTTCCTCACAAGCTAAGCTAATGTATAATATGGGGTGTGTTTAATACATTATATTGTATTAAGTTGTAATACAGTATCATATTTGGTATATTTTATTATTATTATTATTATTATTTATATTCAACTAATAATTTGAATTTTTATAATTAAAACCAATAATTTTTATCATCAGCCAACATATGTGTTGGGCTGCCTTTGTACTTAAGTGTCATTTGAACTATATTTTAGTATCATTAGAATTTTTGTTCTTTAAACTACGAAATACGATAGCTGTTATCTTAAATTTATTAGGTGTTATCTTAAATTTATGACAAGTAAAAGTTTTTACACTGTCGCATATTTCCAATAATAAGAATTTTAATTGTACCAAATCTCGATGCAAAGGATCTTAGAATTGTCGTTGACAGTTCAATAATACTGGCAGCAACATTTCCGGCCTCCCGTCCCCGGTTTGTCTAATGTGAACAGTGCCACATTATAATGTATTAGAGTACACCATAATGTAGCTTTAAAGATTTTCCGAACATAGCATTGCACTTAACTAATGCAATTCCATGGAATGTGATGTGCTAAACACATCCATTATTTATACAACGTGGAATTTGAAATCTTATGCCATGTTTGATATCGGATCCTTGAGATGCCTTTCGCTCAAATTCTAAGAGAACCAGAAGATTAGGTGGCCATTACAGGTCAAATAGAGAGGCCGGATACTACTACAAATGATATAGGTTTATTCGTCCTTCAACCTTGAGATTTAACTAACTTATATATTTGCTTAAAAGCAAAAAACTACCTTATACGAGACCCAAAATCCAAGCAAACTATCACTATAATGGCAAAGACTAGTTGAGAGAGGACGGAAGTGAAGAGAGGATAATCCAAGAAAGTTCAAAATGAAGCCCTTACAGGGGAAGATGGGGATCCGGCATCAAGTATCACAAAGATGTTTCAATCTTATTTTTGTAATAAATGATGATAAAAAAATTCGGCATTCTCAATATGGAAATTGATATGAAGGCTGAATCATTTTTTTTACTTTGCGAAGTACCAAAGAACAAAATGATATAAAAAGAGGTAGCACGCAAGTATATCACACAACATGGTTCAATTACCAAGTAGCACTCGTTTTGTGAAGGAAAAAAAGACACCATACAAGAAGACCTTGGTAATGATGAAAGGTAATTACACACTAAAAGACCATAACACATATACATCAGCCTGTTCCAGACTAAAAGGACTACCAGTATTTGATCCTGCTTTCTTAAGATACCCAACCTCTCTACAATATGTGGGTGTTTTTCACTTTTCCTACATTTGAGTGGCCAAGCGCAGTTCAAAAATGCTTTAACCTCTCTGTACATTTACTTGGGCATATTAGGACCGAATCTAAACAAAGACCACCTTTGGTGTGGGTGCAATCGATCTGCATCATGGAGAACTTGATCTTGGTCAAAAGATTACCATTCTCGACTATGAAGTCCCCAATGTGATACTGAACCCATTTTCCCGGTTCATTCAAAATGCATTGCGATGAAGCATGCTGACCGTCTGATGTCCATAGCTGAAACTGCACAGGCTTTCTATCCCAACCGTGGACATGCTCGGTGCTGCAGATCCTGCGACCAAATCTCTTGGATGCCCGTCCTAACTGCAGTCTGATGAATATGCTATAAATTCCAGCCGGGAAAGCAAACTCCACCTCCCCATCAACTTCAAACCACCAAATTTGCTGAAGATATGCGACTGAAGTGAATCTGAACACAAGGAGGAAATGCTAATCAATTCCCACACTGAATTTTGCTATTAAGTTGAATAATAAAACATCTTTAATCAAATGTTCAATCATAAACCATAAACAGCATAACAAGAAAACATCTAGAACCTTCAATATTGATTTACTTTTATTGAACACGCAACTCCAGCCACAATCATAAAGCAAAAATCTTCCTTGATTCAAAAGACGAAAAAAGGCAACGAATGCATATTGATTTGAAAGGGAAGTGACTTTATATCAATCAAAAAGAATTGATGTTTGAAAAAAGAATTTTCAAAATACATTCATTAATCAACATTTGAATAAAGCTTAAAGTCAAAGAGAGAATAGTTTTAAACAATAGTATGAAACTACATGCCGCCAACAGAGGTCAAACAAATCAATGTTATAGGAAACAGGAATAATCAATAACTGCATGCAGTTGGGAATCTAGTAACGTCTTTGCCTGGGAAGGCAAAACTCAGTAAAATAACAAAACTTCAAGGACAGAAAGGCAGTCATAGAACCTCGAATTCCCCCACAAAATCAAGGCATCACACAATCATTCAGTCAATCAATCATGATTCAATGAATATATTAAAAACTGGACAATTAAGAAAACAAAGAAACATACTTTGAAGTAATTCAGCAAGAAATTGCCCCATCACCAGCTCTTTATCAGCCAATCTTAAAAAATACTATATGATAAGAAAACAAAAATTTCCCCATTCTCATGGAAAATTACTTTAATTGGTTCTAAAACGTCTCACCTAGATTCCTCGGTTGGAATATGATTCCAATATCTCCGATCATCAATACCAGTAATCGCCAGCCCCTTGGCCGAAATGGATAGACAGACACCCCCAGTACTCTTATCTAGCCAAACTTTCTGCACACAACCATTATATGCAAACTTATCAACCCAATGAACAAAAAGAATCAAATTCACAAAGCCCCTGCAAACAAAGGACAAAACATCTAATCTATTGGTTCATGGTATAAATCCCAACAAGGCCATAAGATTAAAATATCCAATAAGAGAACAAATTCTGCTATGTAATGACACAAGAATTTTGTCTTTCGTTTCTTAATCAACAAGAAAACAACAAAGTTCAAAACAATTTCCTTAAAAAAAATCACTTCTTTCTCATAATCTGAAGACTCAAATTAAATCCGAAAAAAGAAAAACTTGAAGCAGAGTTGAAATGAAAATCCCAAATAAAAAAAAGCGCACGAGCGCGCCCGCGTGCGCACACACACATGATATCCACAGTTTCTTGCAATCGAAACGAAAACGAAACTAATTACCTTGGTGCCACCATCAAAAGAATTCATTCGACAAAGCCTGGCATAAATCTCTCTCTTACCCAAATCCTTCTTCAAGTCACCAAACACTTCTTCAATCAAAGTTCGATAATTAGGAGGCAATTTAGATTCCCAAACGAAATCGGCCAAAGAAGCCCCACGAAAAGCTCTATTCAATCTAGCCAATTTGCAAATCTCTGTCGGATCCAAAGACCCAATAATCAAAGCCACACAACTCTCCGGCAAATCACCCAGTCCCGGCTTTGCTGCTGCGAAACCAGGTGTTGCGCCGTTTGGGTCCCGAAATAAAGCAGAAAAATTTGCACCCATCAAGCTCAAAATCAAAATTAAAAAACAGAGCAAGCCCCAAAAAACAGAGGAAAAGGAAAAGAAAGAACGAAAGAAAGTAAAGAAAGAAAAAACGCAGAGAACTAGAAAGTTCTGAGAATCAAAAGGGTGGTCTTCAAAGAAAGAGAGAGAGAGAGAGAGAGGAAAAAGGTTCAGAGGGAACTCGCAGATGTTGTCTTGTCTCACGGACGCGTATTGCATTTCTGAAGTTTGATTCTTTAGTTTTTGTGTTTTGTCTGTTTGTTTGACGAGACACGGAGAGAGAAAAAAAAAATTGCGGTGACAGAGAGGATTTTTTTTTTTTGGGAGATTCATAAATTTATGCAAGAGAATATATAATAATAATAATTATTATTAGAATGGATTAGATTTAACTGAATGAGTTTATTGTTTTAACCGTCAAATAATCCGTTGTTTTGAAAAAAAAAAAAAAGATGATTGGATTTTTTAATACTTTCCTGTGGACTTGTTTATCCGCCACTAAATTAATTTAAATTTAGTTTGAATTTGACCTTTTTGGTTTTTTTAGTTATTTAAATTTAGTTGATTGAACAAAATCCAATTTTTATAATTTCTTTAACAGAGTTTTTTTATTTATTTATTTGAAAATAAATCTCTATAATCCTTCAACCCTCATAAACGATTTTCACATAAAAAAAAAAGTATTTAATCACTTGACTTATATTTTGTTTTTCTGTTTTTGGTAAATCCCATCACTTAATCCAATCCTTATCCTTGATCATACTTTTTTTTAACAAAATATTATTTAGACAATTAGATTTATCCAATAAAAATATCATTTAGACAATTAAATTTATCCATTTATATCCATTAGATTTTCATTTTTTATAAGATAAAATTTTCATTAATTTAGTAAAGTGAATCCATGCAAAGTTTCTTCCCAACCCAATAACAGAGGAGAGATTGAATTTATTTTCATTTCAAACAAAATGAAAAGTTTCCCTTCTCACAAGTTCCTCTGTGCACTAATGGAGATACTGATTTTCCTTTGTTTTTTTTCAAAATATTCAGGAATAGATGATTAAGATATTCCCATCATGCGATCATTTATTAATTAATCCATTAATTAACCCCGGAAGTTTCAGTAGATTTTTTTGTTATAATTATTAATATAATAGAAGTTGATTTAAGAAATTTATTAAATTTGTAACTGTAAATGTAAGTAAATTTGTAATGTTACATTAAAAAAAGAACTGTAAAAAAAAACCCTTTTCAATTAACTGTTTATGTTTCAAAGATATTTTCTTTTGCCCCTTGATTTTTCAATCTATAATGACTTGAAAATTTGAAATCAGCCAAAATGATGAGTGCGGCATTAGTGCCTTCGAAATTACACGACAGCAACTGAATATATGATGGTGTTGGACAACTCACTTATGCGACTTAACATTGGACAGATGCCAACCCCATTAGACCATTAGTACAATTTGATAGTGACAAATTGGACTACTCTAATTACTAATAGACTCGTTCACAAATCACAATAAAAGATTAAAAAAAAAATCTTCAACTGACAGTTATGTACATTAAATTCAATTTCATAGAACCCTCTAGATGCAAAATTTTGCTGCTTCCATGTTTTGCTTCTTTTCAATGTTAAAATGTTTGGTATACAAGATTTTTATCAAGACTTGGTTATGTTATAATTATCGTACTGTATTATAGTTGTAATTAGTTATTAAATGTTTTATTACACTCTTCATTTAAATAGATCTAAAGATTAGTTGTAATTATGATATAGTATTACAATTCTAATATAATCGGACCTGTTTTATCGACTATCCTATTATATAAATAAGTGACCACAACATATTCACTTTCGTTTTTATTATTTGTTTATTTAGGGATAATTATTTTTTCAGATTTATGTGATGTCGAAATAAATTTCACCAAAAACGATTTATGTGACTATCTCGTTCTTTCCATTTCAATACAATGTCATATATATAGCTGAAATTTACAAGAATGTATTTGATTTCGTTTTATTCTAATAGATTGGTGTTAATCAATTTTAATGGTTAATTTTGATTAGTAGCACGGCGTCTATCTAGTCATTGTTGTGATAAGTTGAAGATTATTAATCATCCAATCAGATCGATTGGGTCGACACTAAATTAAATAAGCTTAGGAAAGTTAAAAGTTTTAAGTTATAATGAAGGCCCAGTTAATAAAAAATACACATTGTGAACCGCCACAAGGGAACATGCCTACTTAAATCTTATTGTTTAATAGGCATGATGAGATAAATAAGTTAATTAATACGTATTGATGAATATCGCTGAATACATATATGGTTCAAAAAGACCCACGTTGCGTAGCAGTTTGATGATTGCATATGAAATTTTTTAACTCCATGAATACGTATTTGAAGAGTATAAGACACAAATGTAAAGACAATTCAATTGCACTTTTTGATCCCCTCTCCACTTTCTCATAGCTTTCGTCAATTTCCTTTTTGTTTCGGGTCACCGTTGTCTAAACATATAAAAATAAAATATAAAAAAGAACACATGCAAAGGAAGTGGGTTGAGCATTTTTTTTATTAGAAAATCATTTATATTAAAGAAACCATAGGTTATAATTTTAATACAATGTTGATAATAATAATATATTCAAATGAAGGGCTTGTGGGTTGTCTCTTTTGAGTTCTTTTTATTTTTTTAACTAGAAAATTGCGGACCAATGACACTGCAAACAGTCCGCAAAAAAAAAGTACGGCCAGCGCGACGTGCATCTGAGTCAGCATACGACATGTCGGCCAAGAGTCCAACCACTATGTTGTTGTTTGTTGCCGCCTCGAAACACTTGTCATTTGATTAGCGGATGAACTTGTGTAATTTGGATAAGCAATGACGAGGATTAAGAGAGTAATGGCCGTGTTATAAATTTTAGTTAATTGATCAACGTTTGCCACTTGGCTAATCGAAAACCAAAGTAAGATTTGTTAATTATTCGTTGAAAGAGCCGCCACAACTTTCGGATAGGCCTCGTTGGATTTTTAATTAGATGTCTGAGAATGATTTATATATGCGGAGATTGGATTCAGATAAAGATAAGTATCATGTTTATATCTCCCATTAGTCGAGCTGTTATAATTAATAATTGGTATCAAGACAACTAATCAAGCTTGCATGGAAATAAAACTTGCTTCTTCGATGCGTTATGCTACAAATTCAAAGATAGCCGCCGGCCTGGGGGCCAGAGTATATTTGCTTTCTCTTCTATTTTGATCCCAGAAATTGAGACCGATTCTCGTTTAATGAATGTAAATTGGGACCGGGTGGAAGCGGGCAAGTTGCTTCAATTATGATAAACACGATGCCTAGTCAAGGAGCAATGACTAGGATTTGACGATGAAGAGAAAAAGTAACACCAAATGAGGTGATCAATTTCATCGTTTATTATTATTATTATTTGCTTCTCCTTAATGCAAGTTGCACGGTTACTGTGTTCATCTTCAATTAGTAAATTAAATCAGTCAATATGCATAAGCTGGATTCATTAATCAAACCCTAAAAAGTCATGCAAGTTGCCTTACATGATTGAGAATTTTTTAGAGTTCATTTCGTGATCTGACTCGGATATATATATATATATATATAGATATAGATTCGTTGTGATTATGGCGGTTTTTTTTATTCTTTTTGCATTGCATAGGGAAGAATTTAGCAAGTCTTTTGATTCGAGTTAGCATATTGCCAAACTCACTTCATTCTTGCCAATTACGTACAATGCGATTCCCATTATTTCGTTGGGATTAAGAAAACATAATATTCAAGTTGTTTAATTTCTCTCACTATCGAGCAAGAATCGGGAGGAAATGAACAAAAGATTAAAAAATTATGATAAATCGGGTCATTAGAAAATTGCATGGAGAAGCATATGTTTTCTTAATAATGTAAGAAATCCACGAGCTTGATTTACAACTTAGATTAAATAATTATTAAAAATGGTACATGATTAAGGTGTTGACATCGTTAAAAAAAATATAAAATCAAATAAAATTTAATTATATGAAGATGCTAAATTGTGGGATACCATAATCATATTGTTAATAAATATATATATATATATATATCTGTGTGTGTGTGTGTGTGATTGTTGGACTGAAAATATAAATGTGATGTCAACATACTGACACGAGTAACAAGAACTTAAATTCTCGTTCTTGGCATTTCCATTTTGAAGGTCCAAAACAACCAAAAAGAAACAATGAGCTAGCTACTCAAAAAGGGTACTCTACATATATAAATGGTAGCACGATGCTAGCCACTAATTAATTTATTCTTGCCATTCATGGGTGAGGGGCGGCAGACAGGCAAAGTATGTGACAACAAGGGGTCGGTTTGTTTGATTTATAAATTAATTTATAAGCCAAGCTTTCTGTGGATATATTGCTTTTGAAAAATGTTGCCAAATACCAATTATGTGTATTACATGTGCGAAACGGAACGTATTACAATTGTTTGCAGGCGGCGCGTTCTGATTGAATCACTCCGCAACTTCTTGATGGTTTGAGAAACGCAGCGGGTGGAATTAATCTAATATTGCATATTTGATAAAAAAAATTATTTATCGTGTGTTTATTTCATGAAATAAGGAATAAATTAATATAATTTATAATTTATGGTGAATATTTTTGTAAATGTCGATTCATATAAATGAGTGTGTTATACATGTGTGTGTATATAAAAAAAAAATCTCTTTAGTAAAAGATTGACAACAATACAATAAATAAGCTTATAATATAAAATTATTAAAATTTTACATTAAATAATTATTTATGAATTTTTTTTAGCATAGAGAATGTGATATATTTGAATAATTTAATTTAATGAAAAGAAAAAGAACACGTATGACTGCAAAGGAAATAAATGATTAAATTACAAAATATTGTTAATTATTACTATATCATTGTTTTAGTTAAAGTGAAGAATTTTCTTACTGCAAAATTACTCCTGGTGACAATGTTATAATATATTGACACACACACACACACATATATATGTACATGTTCAATTAGACTAAATTGTAATATTATTTTACAGTAAGTTAAAATAGAACTAACATCTTAGCCTCTGAATAATTTCAATTTATTCAATAGATATATAATTAAATTATTTTATAAAATAAGCCTTTAACTCTAATTGAAGAAAAACAATTGAATTGGGGACATACTTAAAAATGAAATAAAAATTATTATTTTACAAAAAAAAATTAAAAACTTGAAGGATATAGGCCAAATTTTTACGGCTAGAAGGCGTAGGTCCGCTTCTGGATTGCTCTGACGTTAACCTCGGATTGTGGGCAGGTCACTGCAGTCAAAAGACTATACGATAAATTTACCATTAGAAATGACAAGTTCAATTTTTTTTTCTCCAAAAAAAAAAAGATACAGTGGACTTCTATTCAGTCGCACAAAAAGTTTTATGTGACGGGTCCGCCTAACTTAGGTTAAATGTAAGTTATGCTCAGTTTGTAAAATTTTATCTAGTTTCTCATATTTTATATTATTTATATTTTATTCATGAATATTATAAACTTTTTAAAATGTAAAATTTCATTTAATTCTTTTTACTCAATTTTATTTTATTAAAATCATAGAGTATGAATTTACCCCCATAATTTTAAATTCTCAAAATAACCTCCATTCAATTAAAAAAATATAATTATTGTTAAATAAATCATAATTATAATTATAAATATTTTTAATAAATTATTGTTAATAATAATAATAATTAATGATTATCTAACTAATAATAAATGTATTGTTAATGCTACCTTCTACTTTAAATACTCATTATCGGGTTTCAAGAGACCAATGAATGATAATTTCTGTCAAAATTTTAAGCTTGACCCAATAAAAATAATTTTGCATTTAAAAAATAGAAGCAAGAAAAATTTGTTTACATCCTCAAAGGTATAACAACTTAGTAAAAAACACTTAAAAATAACCGTTTTACTAGTGAGATACCTATGAAACCATTATTTATTAAAGTAGTAAAAAATTCTAAAAGTACTTGAAATTATAAAGTATAAAAATATAAAAGAGTCTCCAACATAAATATAGACTCAGTGTTTATTCCATTTTATTATAATCATAAATATGTTAATTATTATTACTAACAATTTAATAAAAAATATTATTAATTATTGTTAGTAGATTAATTAATTATAATTTTATTATTATCTTTATTGATAATAACAATAATCTATTAAAACATATTTATAATTATAATTATGATTCATTTAATAATAATTATATTTTTTTAATTGAATGGAGGTTATTTTGAGAATTTAAAATTATGGGGGCAAATTCATACTCTATGTTTTTAATAAAATAAAATTGAGTATAAGGGGTTAAATGAAAGTTTACATTTCAAAAAGTTTATAATATTCATAAATAAAATATAAATAATATAGAGTATGAGGGTTAGAGCGCAACTCACATGGAACGTACGGACCTTATGTGAAGCGAACTCTCTTTAGTTCCGAAATAAAAAAGTAAAAAAAAAAAAAATTATCAGATAACAACAAAATCTTAGAAAAAGTAGTAGGTTGAACTATCTCTGGTTAGAAAGAAAATGACTATCCATGCGAGATTTAAACGACGAAAATAAATGCCCTGAGGGAGAAGACGATAACAACTCTCATATACCTACAGAATACTCAAAAAAGTATACAGAAATGTCACAAACAGATCTATTAAAACTTTTAGAAAGAATTCTATTAAAGTTGATACGAAAACTCTCAAAAACATGAGAGAAAAACCCATTTTATTATTTTGCTTGAAGATGAGACTGACGGCTGAAGTTTTGTTTATTGAGGGGAACAAGTGGTCGTTATTAATTGACTTCACTAACCGTGCCCATTTGACACCACTGCCCAACTAAACTGCAGTATCACTCTATAATTTTAGCCGTCTCTTAATAATTTTTTTTTTAAATATCATTTTTTCCGTTTTCTCTTATAATTTTTGAAGGAAAAAAAGGCATTTTAACATCTTTTGATAGAAGCCACGACAACGTGAGTATAAATATCTCCTCAGTGAATCTCAAAGGAGTGGGCATATTAGTTTTTGGTTCGGGTTATTTGAGTTTCGGTTTAGGTTTCAACTCGGATTAGAGAATTGAACTTAATCGAGTTGAAAATTCCAACTCGAATTGGATAAAATTAAATTTAATTTGGTTCGGTTCAGCTCGGATTCGTAATTCAGATTGAATTGGGTTAATTTGGTTCGATCCGGTTCAGATTCGTAATTCGGATTAGATTTAATTGGTAATTCGGGTTAGAACAATTTAATCCACAAATTCTACCAAAAACCACTTAAAATTTAAAAATCTCAAATCCAAACATTCTTGACAATATTTCAACAAGTATTTTTAAAGTTAATAAAACATGTAGTCAAAGAGATTTTTTTATTTAATACATATATTTTTTATTTTTAAAAGCCGAAACTTAAAAAAAAAAATCAACCCGTTTGGGTTCAACTCGAACCGAATTTTAACCCAAATAGATTGATGGTTTGAATATGCTCGGGTTGCACGGGTTAATCAAAACCGAACCAAACTGAACCCGAAGTTTACCCAATCCGAACGCCCATCTTAATAATGCCCAATAATCAAGACATTTATATTTGCAAATTTAATTAAAAAGTAGAAAAATCTTCGTCCGTCGAAGGTTGCGCAAATTGCAAAAACCTGTGATCCCAAATTTCTTGACAAGAAGCGAAACCAAACACATGCATGATCATCATCTTTCCCAATCACACACGGGTACTGGTGACGGAAAAGAAGGGCAAAGACAAATGAACAAATTACGTAACAAACCCATGTGCAGAAATTAGGTGCTTCGATAAATATTTATGAAAAGGACATTAGCGGTGCACGGTTGCAGATGCAAAGGACGCCGGCCGTAGCAAGTTGTCCATGTTCTGTATTTAAACCAGAGCCATTGTGCAGTCCAGCTCGACAGCAGCTGCACCTAATGGCCATTTTCGATGAATTATATCTTTGTCGTTGTCTTGGGCTTGTGCTAGATTTTATAGCTTGACACCACGCCCGTGATAACGAAAGCAAGTGGACTAACGGACAACGTTCACTGCCTAAAAATGACAATGAGTAAATTGTTTGATTCCTTATATTATAATTGTTTAGTTGATCATATTACAGAAGCCCATCCACCTAACTTATCATACTCAAATCTTGATTTGACAGTTGAGAGTTGCTCACGTATTATATAGTTAATTCAAAATTTATTCTCATATCATAAGAAAATTCTCTTATCACTATTATCATATGTTGGCTGATCTTTTTGCCACTCAGTGCGTCCACGCATGAGTTTAACTCTGTTAAAGTCACAATAGATAAAACTTGAGAGACTAAATCGTACAAAAAAACTAACCTTTAAGTATGAGTTAGGCTTGTAGACATTTATATGACATCGAAGCCAAACTTTCATACGAGTCAAATGTCAAAACTGCTTTTCTCCATGAAAAAGACAAGACAAAAAAGGCCAACCTTACACTACTAGTGTACGATTAATATATTCTTTAGCAATTGAGCTAACTGTCAACTACCAGTTAGCTTGAAACTTGATGACCACAAACGTTGAGTGTTTGTTTCCCTCCCATTGCTAAATTATGCAAGCAGCAAGCGTCTTGCTAGCTCTTTGACGTCTTCGGCGCTGGCACTAGGAAGGTATCATCTCAAAATTAGCTGGCACGTTGAAACCAATATGAATTCCTGCAGTTTTCCATTATTAAATCAGCTTGAACTTGTGTGTGTAAAACTGGTTTGTGAAAATACAAACGAAAAGAAATGCTATCCATGCACAAAATCAAGCAACTTCCCTTTTTCTTCAATGAGATATTCCATTACTATATCAGTGAGCCCTGCATGGTTGAATTAAGAGACTCACAGTGATATCTATGTCGGTAGCTCCCTCATTTACACTAGTTGAAACGCATCATACATATTCCATATGAGCATTAATGACCAGGTTCTTCATTGATAAAAACTTTAAAATCATTTTCCGTTTGCTTTCTCTTATTGTTTTTTGAGTTCATAGATATGGCGCGCGCCCGTTATCTCTCTCCTTATCTTTATCAAGTTGAACAGTGATGTTTGTAGCGAAAAAAGAGTATAAAAATTTGGTACAAAAATTATATGACAGTGGCGGAAAAAAAAAATCTCGAGTAAAATTTTTTTTTTATGCCGATGGATGAGTGGCGCTAATTACGTGATGGCATTTCTACATCTTTTGATAGACCCAAAAAGAATCAATAATTAAGTTGAAAATTGAAACATTTAATTTCTTTCTCAAAATTAATTAAAAAACAGAAAAAAAAAATTCATCTATAGAAGGTTGCAATCTGCAAATGTGTCATCGCGATCTGTAACTTTGCTTAAAAGGAAGCGACAAAATCGGGGGTTTGATAAATGAAAAGGAAGTTGCTAAGAAGGCTGATAAGGCCAGCCGACAGCCGTAGCAAGCAACATGATTATTTTAGTGTTTGTTTGGTGGGTTACATCTTTATCACCAGCCCTGGGATGGCCAGTGCTTGATTTTGTAGCTTGACATGTACGGCCATGATCACGAGTGCACGCATGTAGGCCAGTCGCTAATGGACAACATTCATTGTCTAAACATGACAGTATGACACTCGGTAAATTCTTTGATTCCCTCCCTTTTATCCACAAATTCTTTTAATTTTGGAAAATTTTATGAAGAAATATAGATTTTATAAATTATACATAAAACTAGTAAATAAAAAATAACATAAATAAATTAATATAATTATTGTTTTAAAATTGTAAACTAAACAAATACTTATAAAAATAATATAAAAATTATAAATCAACATTATAATTTAATTTTAAAAATATTTTCTTTATTTAATTTATCTGAGCAAAGAAAATATTTTTTCATTAATTGAAAAAAAATTGTATTGAGACAATTGGAATTAATTTTTATTAAATTGGTTTAACCATAAATTCTATATTCACACTAGCACATTTATAAACTATGTTTTTTTATCATAATGTTTTTTTAACTATACAAAACAATTAAGAAAAAAATATTTTTCTTATGTGGATCAAACCAAAAATAAAATAAAAATACATTATTATATTACTATGTATAAAATATCAATAAAATTAAATCTAATTTTTAGTTTTATACATATATCATGTAATTTCAAACTTTACTTCTTACTTATCCTAAAATATGATTAAGGGACATAATGTGAGAGGGCAATGCTCCCTCCCATACACAATTTTCACTACTACCTAAGTTGCTTTAATGAAAGTTAATCTTTCTTATAAAAAAAAAATATCATTAGGGTTGCTTTCGAGGAGGTTTAGAAGGATGAAAAATTAGTTATCTTACACACAATCTTGAACATATATAAAAATAAATATTTTCCAAATTTTGATTTTTAGAATAGGTTTTATCCTTAATAAAATTTCACATATATCATCACACGTATTATATAAACCCAAAATTATCATTATTCAGTTTAGAAATAAAAGCAGTAAATATATAAAATGATCATTATCATAATGAGTTTTTACTTTTTATATGTAATTTTTTTTAATAACCTTATAATATTTACTTATTTTATGCTTCATTTATAGGTCTTCTATTTCATTGATATAATTCATATGTTATTTTTACACTTAATGTTATTTTACAATTTTTATGCTAGACCTGTAAATTTATGTTTTGTTTATCAATAATACATTATTTCACCACTCCTATGTTAATTTATACTTTATTTTACACTTAATGTTGATTTACAAGTTTTATATTATATTTGTAATTTTATGTTTGTTTACCAATAATATATCATTTTACCATTCCTATGTTAATTTACTTATTTTACATTTTTATTTATAGGTACTTATGTTTTATTCACTTTATTTATATTTTATTTTACACTTAATGTTGATTTAAAGTTTCTTGTTATTTTGATAAGTTTTTATTTTGTTTATCAATGAAATATCACTTTACCGCTCCTATGTTAATTTACTTATTTTATCTTTCATTTACAAGTCTTATATTCTATTTGCATCATTTACGCTTTATTTTACACTTGTCGATTTACAAGTTTATGTTATATCTATAAAAAAATTAATTTCCAATAATACATCAATTTACTACTTTTGTGTTCATATGATGCACTTGTTTTACCTTTCATTTAAAAGTCTTATGTTTTAATTACTTAATTTCTGTTTTATTTTACACTTAATAATTATTTACAAGTTTTACAATACATCTATAAGTTTCTATTTCGTTTACTAGTAATAAGTTACTTTACTACTGTTTTGTTAATCTATTTGTTTTACTTTCATTTACACAATTTATGTTTAAATACAATATTGGTGTCATGATTTTAATTACGACATTATTTAAAATTTACTTTTCCCCCCTCGATTTACTGACTGTTAAACAGGAAATATGTGCAAATGTGATTCCTATATAAAACCTATACACTCAACTATGTTGCTTCTTCATATATGAATCAGGATCCTCTCCTGATTTGATCTTCATCTAAGAAAATTTTGTTAATATGATTGGTGGTTAATAAATTAAAAAGAAAAATAATTCAATCCTAATCATCCACTAACACTAAAACACAGGTAGCACAAGATTTGTAAAAGATCATGAGTGCTTAGATCAGGAGAGAATCCTGATCCCTTCATATATATAGCTAAGTTATGAGTTGATCATTTTTTTGGGGTAATTTTTAGAGACCTCTCCTGAGATTTGGTGTATTAACACATATATACAAAGTATGCCTGTAATTATAAAGACCTCTCTCGTTGTTTGTATTTCCATCCAATGGTTGTTAGTAGATCAATGAAATAACCAAAATACCCCTAAAGCCAAAAACACTCTCAGAGCAACCACTAGGATATTGTTTGTTAATAGAATGAAATATGTTTTGCTCCCAGTATATGGATAAAAAAAAAACATAATAACCAAATACTTAGACATTAAATACTCATTGACTGAAAAAAAATAATAATATTGGTGAAGAATTTAACAATTTCTGAACTTTAATTAAGAAAATCATATTTGTTTCAAGCAGCTCAAAAAAAATCTATTACAAAACATTCCCTTCTTAACATTTTTTCCTTGTAGTTCCATTAAGATTTACAAAACAAAAAAACATGAGAGAAGAAAAAATATATAGATTTATAGTTGAAGTTACAAACAGAAAATATACCAAGTACAAAAAACAATCTAATTTCAAAACCAACCAAAGAGCTTCTTTGGTTCTTAAGAGTGCTACCAATTGCATAATATTTTACAGCCATTTCCTTTGCCTTAAAAAATTCTTGTCCATCTCCAGCTTCAATCATTACCCTTTTTCCCTTGTGCTTCTTTGTTTAGTAAAATCATCTTATTTTTCATTTTTTAAGCATATTCTACCTTATTCCTTTCTAATTGTCCCTGCCAATTACTCAATATGTTGAAAATGTATTATTTATAAATTTGTGAGATTAATACACTAAAATGTCTAACCCAAAGGGACTTATGGATGTAGGGGAATTTTTTAAAAACAAAAGCAATTGAAATTCAACTTAAATTATGCGCAAAAAAAGAAAGTTGAATCGGCCATGACACATAAATAAGTAATGCATTTCAAGATAATTAAGAGCTCCTTAAGTTGGTTTCTAGGCAAAATATATTTGATTAAACATATCATAGCAAATTTTGTATTTCATTTTTAATCAGTTCATAACAAAATGAAATCCTAAGCAATTATTAGGAAATAACTATAATCAATAGTGTTTAAATGAGAAAGCAGATTCAAAGTTTTATGAAATTTAGATCAAACACGAGTTTATGGACAAAGACTTATAGTATCTGGATATTCACAACTAGTGCACACTGATCAAGTTACAGGCAGATACACAAGGTGAAATCTTATAAAAAAAATAAATTGAAAACCCATTTAAATCGTATTTGCGAATAAACCCACTTAAATCTTAAATTGTAATCACAAATATGATCCCAAAAATTAACTTCATTAAAAAAATCTCAATTTTTTATTTCAATTTTACTATAAAATTTTTGGAATTATATTTGCGATTACAAAACTAAAGCCCACTTTTGTTTAACACAAAAGTCACATAAAAATAACTAATTTCTAATACGCAATGGTTTGTTTAGCTCATCACTAGTGCGAATCACACTAAAAACATGCAGCAGCTTCTTCAATAACTTAAACACAACATTAAATTCATTTTCAAACACAACATCAAATCAACCAAAAAGTTCTAACTTTAACATGCATTGAGTTATTTGGAATTTTCACCTTGTATGAGGTTTAATAACTCATTCATTCCTTGCCTGTTGCCAGCAATGGTCACTCGACGACAATATTTTCCTACCGCCATCACTTTGTTGTTCATCACTCTTCCTTCAAATTGGGGTTTCTTCGAATTTGAGCTACATTTGGCGAGGTTAGAATCATAAAGAGAAGAATCTGTGGTACTTTGGGTGGATGATGGATTGCTAATTAGCTTGAGTTTGGAAGATGAAAGAGAAGATATGTCCAATGCGTGCTTGGAACCAATGGATAATAAAGTGCACAGCGAGTAAATATTGATTTTTTTTTCAAAATTTTAGATAGCTTTTTTAAGAAATTACCCTCATACCTTGACAAGATACTAAATGGAATCCAAGTGGTTGGGGAGGTATCTAATAATATGCTCATACTTTCTATTTAAGTGTTGATATGCCAAATTTTAGGGGAATTCCCTAAAAATTATCCTTTTTTCTCTCTAATTTTTCTTGAATTCACGGGAACTAAACCTCAAAACAAAAGTTTTAAATCCATCATTTTACCAGTTTTCGTTTATGGGGGCGGCATTCATTTTTGCCTGCACTTGATTGTCTCTCTTGTATATACTAGGCTTCTTTCGGCTCTAAACTATTTTGGACTTATCTTAATATAAACTTGAACAATGTCGCGTACTAGATGCTTCATTTAAAATATCATCGTATGTTTCCTGACAATCAACCATTTATTGTCTTATAAATTTCACATAAAATTGACTTCCAACCGTAATGGAATAATCAAATCACGAAGGAATAAGCAATATAATGCTTCTTGCCAAAAGCCCTAGATAAGCAATATCGGTATTCCTCTGCCTAATCGGCGATCCCTTCTTATCTTTATACGTCCCTTCACAATCCACAGGCCCCCTTGCGCCTCCATAAAACGCCAATTTCGCAGCTTCCTTGTAAGCATTTTCGTCCAGTTTCTTCTTGGCACCTCCAAAATCATCTTCAACCATCAGCTTATAATCAGAGGCGCATCGCGAAAGAAGCTGCTCAAGATTTGGGTCGCTTGCTTGTAACTTCTTGATCACATTGAGCGTCTCTGTGGCGTTGCCTATGCATATGTCAAGCAAGATTCTCGCTAGCCCTTTGACATCTTTGGCGCCGGCGCTACGAGGGTCTGATCTGAAAATTGGCTCGCACATCGAAACCGAATATGATTTCTTGCATGTTTCCGTTATTAAATCAGCTTGAACGACTTGGTTTGCGAACATGCAAATGAGAAGAAATGTCGTCCACGCCCACGGGTAAAGGGTTTTGTTTTCCATTTTCAAGGCTTCAAATATCTATCTATGTTTTATGTTACAAATTTAGCGTACCGTATAATTTATAAATTAAAGATAGAGAGCATAATCATATATAAGCAAAGTTAGCTGTAGATGAGATTTTTGGTATACAATATTTTACAGTCCATATATGCAAATTGTAGTAGATTCCACAATTCTGTATCTACCAAAAATTAAAGATTTCAGATACACTTTACTTTTTACAAAGATAAAAACTTGTTTAGCTCCTATATAATGAAGTTAGTGCCTATTTAATTCTTGTATTTTTTAAAATACCTCAAAACATCCCTATGTTAAATTATTGACACCCCTGCTATTACGTTTTATTTTTTTTGCGTTGTTTTTACAATATTACCCTCTTACAATAATTTTTTTATATTAATAAAAAAATTAAATTACCAATTTAACTCAAGAAAATAAAATATAAACAAAGAAAACATATATTCATTTTCTTTTTGCTTTATTTTGTTTTAGACAAAAATTAATATATTGACTCCTTCGCATAGTGTTCCACAAAAAATAATATATATTATTTTTATTTTATTTTATTTTATTTTTGGGTTAAATTAGAAATTAGAAATTTTTTTATTAATGTCCAAAAAAAGAAAAATTATTGTAAGAGGTTAATATTGTAAAAGTAAACAAAATGAACAAAAAGTAATGACAAGGGTGTCAATAGTTTAATAACATTATGGCAGGGATGTTTTAAAGTACTTC
This sequence comes from Citrus glauca, assembly GCA_029633175.1. Taxonomy (NCBI): domain Eukaryota; kingdom Viridiplantae; phylum Streptophyta; class Magnoliopsida; order Sapindales; family Rutaceae; genus Citrus; species Citrus glauca. The sequence goes on along the minus strand of JAQOOD010000003.1, from coordinate 7,135,475 downwards.
TAAAAAATAGGGACTAAATGAGCACTAATCTCATATTTACCCCTTTTACAATCTGCTCAATTTATTGACGAAAAATAAATTCCACAATTTTGTACCATATAATTTATATAGATAGAGTCATAGAGAGAATGATTATATCTAGTAAAGTTAGCTGTATATGAGATATTTGGTATGCAATATTTTAAAGTCAATATCTGCAAATTGTAATAAATCCCACAATTTTGTATTTATGAGAGTATCTCAAATGTTTATCGTTCATAGAAAATTTTCAATGCTCCTCATTATCAAAATATAGACAGTCAAATAAACCAAATAGATTGTAAAAGTGAAGTGTTAACTTGGGAATCAAGTTAGAGACTAGATTTAGCATTCAACTACAATCTTTTGTTTCTAATTGGAAAAAATGACACTATCACCTTCATGGTTTGATGAAACAATAATGCTATTCGTACTTAATTAGGATATTTAGTTTGTATCTCAACTGATGTGATAAATGATGTGTCATTATTTGATTGGTTCAAGTGATAAATAATTATTATACTTTGTCATTTTTAATTTAAATAATAAATTTCTATTTTTGATGCATTGGTTGGGACACAAAGCAAATATTCCAACTAAGTTAACTTAGGATCACTCCTGATAAAATCGTCATGAGACCCCATGTTTTTATAAATAATCACAAAGACACCTTTATGGATACACATATTCTCTTTTAGACAAACTATGGGGGTCTTTTCCAACATGTTTTGTAGGTGATTTGTACAATCACTTCCAAGCACAAAGAAAGATTCATGTGTCTTAAACAAGAGTTTGTGAGTCCATTTCTAAAAAAATAAGGGAATTTCCGTGATCATTTTTTCAAACTAAAAGGGTTGTTGGCGTTCTTTTTCCTTTTAACTAACACGAAGATTTGTAGGAATTTCACAGCATTGGCTGTTAAAAATCTTATACAGGACACTCGTACTATGTCTTTGGGCATAATTAATTTAAGGCCAAGAGATGAAAAACAAATAAAGAATAATAATGACGTTTCATATCATCATTAGTGAGATAATTTTCCAATTTAATTTTATAACATTAAATTACTAAACGAATGACATATAATATGGTTCATCATCGATATATTGTTGAATCTCAACGTTTTAAGTAGACAATTAGTCGTAAGTAAATAATATTCTACGCATAATTATAGCCTATTTCTACAGAGGTGGACTATTATTGGGTTGGGCCAGCCCCGTCTCTATCTGGAAATGAACAAATCAGGCTGATCATTAGTGCAAGAGCCCTAGGCCGGTGCTGGCCTCACATTTTAGGCACAATAAGTACATACATACATATACAGATGTTGAATTTGCTAACAATACAATTATCTCATGATATCATTAAACCAAAAGGGTTATGTCAATGTTTCCTGCGACCATTCTACAGTAACAATGTTACTAAGTGTGACATCGCTAATAATCGTAGTTAAGACCAAAAAAAAAACTCAATACTTATTGATGGTCTATATTTCTAAATAACTTGCAAGACATTTTTTGCTTCGAGGCCAAATCTCTCATACTGTGAGAGTTTCTGCTGCTACTGCTGTCTGCTGATGTTTAAGCTTGGGCTACACGGGTTTTATTTCGCCCGACGCTGGCGATAGATCGTATCTTGAGAGACTACCAAACAGACACAACAACTTGTTCTAACTAAAACAGACGACAACTCGCTTATTTGTTTGATAAACAAAAGACAAGCATATAGGTCTTGCACCGGGGTAAAAATTATACGATACATCGTGCTTTTAAACGGCGAACGATTAGTCGACCCTGTTATAGTTTTTTAATTAAATCGTCGAATTCGATAATTTTAATTTTTTTTTTCATTTTCTCAAACATTGGTTTGACTAATCAACCGATATTTTTTAAAAAAACCAAAATGTTTGACTTTAAATTTATATTTTTATCACTATTTGTTTAAAATTATAATAAAAATTAGATAACGATAAAGGAAATGAGGATGAAGTAAATTATGAGGAAAATGTCTGGACTCTTTTTTATACGCCATTTTATGAGGCAGGGTATCTCATCACCTTCTTGTTTAATTTTTTTTTCTGAAAAAAAAATTATTTTACATAAAGCAGTGGTTTACAGAGTGATTCCCAAAACAAGCCTCACAAAATCTGACAATTTCATTGATTGAGGTTTGCTGGTGTATACTTGAATATGTAACAGCACCAAATAGCTACATCATTTATCAAGTCAAAAGTGCTATAATTCCTTGGGTTACAAATCCTAAATTTTCTAAATCTTTATTCTTCTTCCATACAGTTGAGGAGCTATCAAATCCTAATGATGCAAAGTTCTGAGCCTTCTTTGCTCCATAACCTGCAAGCCGTGCAGCCTCCAGAAAAGAGTTCGTATCCAAGTCCTCCAAGGATTTTGAAAATAATCTTCAACTGCCCCTACGTAAAAACATAGGCACAGTGAAAGATAACCCTTCAGCTCTGGATCAGTGGCCTCACCTTCCAACTTTTCGATCAACTGAATGGTGGCTGTAGCTTTGGCTATAGTTTTGTCCAGCATGATACGAGCAAGCCCTTTGACATCATTGGCTCTGTAACTACGACCGTCTGATCTCAGAAACATCACACATGCTTCACTCAGAAAAAAGATTTTATTGCAAGTTTCTTCTATTAGATCTGCCTGAACCAATGTGTAATTTTGATTTGCACACGAGACGAAGATGATGATAAGATATATTGTAGTCGATGCACAAGGGGTCTTGTTTTTCATTTTTGAGAGCACATAAAATGTCCAGGACATCTCTTTATATTTTTAGAGTATGTGTTAGAGAGAGAGGAAGACGAGAGAATTTTATCTTTTTTTTTATTTAATTATTTTTTTTACTTATTTTTTTATTATTTCTTTTATCTTTTTCTCGTGTTTCTCTACACCAAATATTTTTCATATTTTTATGTAAATGATTTGCTCAAACATTATCAAATATCTTTCTATAATTGCCATTCCTTGATAAGGTTACATTGAATGCAATCATATATAAATGTTAGTAAATTCAAAATACAGTAAACGCATGCATAATAAGAGTGGATAACCACCACTCCTTTGACTAATAGTTGTAATTTCTTTGTCTGATTCTTGAGGTCGAGGATTTGAGTCCTATTGCGAAGCAGATTTTTTTCTTTGTTTAGATACAGATCGTCTTGATCATTGGATAGACTTGAACAGGCCTTCATCAAGACGAGTCCAAACAGAATTATGATGAAATTATTTTTAGAAATTCATTTCCTCTATTCAAAAATTAAAATTTATTTAATTTTCACTTCACACAGTTACCTAAAATGTATAATATGACCTTACTATTGCAAGTTTTTATGAAGACACGTTTTATTCAATGAACCCATTAAATTGAACAAAAAAAGGAAAACTCAAACGTAACAATTGCAATATTTCTGATTATGTTTGGACATTAGTATATTATTTATTGGACAGCAGTCACAGCCATTTATGATAGATCGCATATTTTCTTATAGATTTATATAAGTACAGGAAGTAAGAAATATTAAAAATATGTTTGGACGCGTGTGATTTTTTTTTATCAACTCTGTGATAGGCGGCAAGCGCAGGATATCAGCTTTGTTGAAAGAGTATTTTTTTCGAAAATGCTTGTTCTGTTTTTATCACGTCACAAAGAAAATATGTGTGGCCGTACGTACGGAAAAATAACATTCACAATTCCTTACTGATTAAATTCGTTGAAGAGGGCTTGATTGATATAAGACTGTAACGAATAGTTAACCATTAAATCGAGAGTCCTATGTAAATAAATGTTGCCAATGGAAAAGGAAAATGGTTCTGTACATTTCCAGATCTTTCTAATTGATCACTTGCTTCATGTTTTATCATCTCCCTTGGACTTATCTTGTATTTTTGTTCATGTTGCGTCTCAAATCAATTTGACAGAAAATGATTTCCAATGCTAACAGTTATATTTTCCAGTCATAATAATATAACACAACTCAACAAATCTTTTCATCTATCTATAAAGATACAATTTCTGGATACATTGTTCATAAATCTAATAATAAGAAGGACAAATTGTCATCATCATACATAAAGAATTAAAGAATAAATGCAACTTGACATCAATAATGAAAGCCTAGACCTGACCTGCAAAGAACTGAAATCAGTATGAATGAAGCTACTGTATTCATACAAATGGTTCTGACCCTATCAGGATTGAAAAATCTTATCTGCAACGAAAGAATGAAAGAATAATGACAGATTTCTCTACCTACAAAGAATTTTAGTGTCTCTTTCTGTATGCTAGGATGGAATGAAAACTAATAATGGTGTGTGTATGAAGAAAAAAGAAACCCCGCAGCAATCAGCTTGGCTGAGAGAATGAGGATGAACCGCCTGCAACATCAACAGGTGCCCATGCTGAGACTGTATAAAGAGGCTGATCTATCCAGCTTAGGGTAAGCGCCACTCCATCCTGTCCTTGCTTCTTAACACCATAATTCTCACAAGAGTACATCTTCAGTAGCATTTGACTCTGAAGCATCTCCCTCTCGCTGATCCCCATGCATCGAAACCCTCCTTGCTCCATCATCCTCCTCCAGTTCTCAAAACTCTCGTGTCTTTCTAACCGGTCACTTCCTTCGCAAGCAACAACACTTCTAACTTCCCTTGCAAACATCTCTTCTATCTTGATCCTAACTGGACTGTCTAATGGGAGAGAGTAATCGATCAAATCAAATAAAGCACTGTAGTATCTCAATGAATTGGAAACTCTGGTCTCCAAGAAAGGGGAATTGTGCTCGGCTTCTTGCTCTGCCATAAGGACTGTTGTCGGGTTTGTGCTCCGAATAAGTCCCAAAAAATCCCTGAGTACTCCTCCATTCCCACTATACAGTGTCTTATGCAACTGAAAGATACAATTCACCGCTACGCTCTCCTTCTCCTTCACATGAAGCATCCACAGCCTCACATCTTCTAACCTGTCCACAACCGGATGGAACTCGAAAGGCAAATTCAGTGACTCAGCAAATCCGGAAAGCCTATCTCCCGTTTCGTTTAATTCTTGTTTGGACTCACCGATACCAGTGATTCTAACATGGCTTGGAGGGTTAGGCCTGGAGGCTAGGCTCTGAAAAAAACTAGGCCACTGAAGTCCTTGCTTAATGTCAAAATCAATGATGTGAACCCTGTCTTTCCCGTCAAAAGCTCTCAGCAGCATCTCATTTGCTGTGAAATGAATGAATTTCGGAATTGGAGTCGCCTGGTTCAAAAGCCTCAGTGCAGCCCCCGAATCATCATCAACCCGATCAAAATCTCGAGGAGGGGTAATATGAAAAGTATGAGGCCAAAGTCTTGAGACACGAAGAGCCAAAGCTTCAGTGTAGTAAGCTGTGAGACGACTAATAGGGCTTCCTCTCGGAGAAGCAAGATCACCCAACTTGGCAATAAAATGGTTGACAGCAGGGATATTCCTCGACCCAATTGCTTCCACACAATCTGTAAGTAATCTGACAAGCTCAAATCCATTCTCCCCTCGGTTGGTATCCTCCTCGCTAGCTTCCACACCACCTTGATGAGGATATGGATTCCTAGACCCATTACCAACATCATGCTCCACAGGATTCTCATGTAGCCTAAGAGCCAAGCTTCCACTCTCTGATGAGGTACTTGAAGCCGGAACCTCCTTTGCCAGCCTATGGCTAGTCTCATCACCATCTTTTTCACCCAAATCTGTGATCTCAGTTATAACCGATTCCACCCAAGGATTGTTCGACAGTGGCAAAGGTGGTGAAATAAATTCACCAGGCACATAACAAACCCTGTCTTTCTCTCCTGAACAGGTCAAAGTAAAAGGAACTTGAGGGACATTTTGGCCTGTGAAACTTGGCTGAAACCAAAAGTTCCCGGTACCCAATTGACCTAAACTCAAACTATCACTACCACCTTCATGAATATCATCATTTTTCCCATCATTTTCACCACTGCTACCCTTTTTCCTTTTAGCCCTGTTAATGCAAGACTCGTCAACCAAACCTCCTTCTGCAAACCTCTTCAGACTCTTACCCTTCTCCCAAAACTCATCTTTGATCTCCCTCTGCGTGCTCGTTGCCAAAGGTGGAAGACGGACGTTCTGTTTGAGAGAACAAGCGCTTGTCTTAGGCTCAATTGGCTTCTCTACAGAGAGGCCAACAGGCCTAATGGGCTGCGAGCGCGACGAGTCTTTTCGAGAAAAGCTACATGGCAAGTCCAGTCTCTGTGTGGTCATTGACGGCAACTGAAAATGGCAAGCTGGAAATTGTGCAGATGCTTCACTCCTCAATCGATGCCTCGGTGACAACAATGTGGAACTAGAACACCCCGCCAACATCCTCTATATCCTTCCTATTTTCAATCTTTTTGTGTTTTGTTCTTTTCAACTTAAATTCACCCACCCAACCTATTTTCTGTTCAAACTTCCTATCTCTCTTTGGTTCTATAATATCTGTATTAGCTATGCAATAAATGAGTTTTTACTGTGCAAATTCTTATATGTTTTGATATTATGGCCTAGGAAGTAAATGTAACAATATAAACCTAGAGAGATAGACTAAGTGAGTGTGTGAATTTTCAAGAACTGAAACAACAGGAATCCGATGAATAAACAAAATTTAGAAGAAAAAGATATGTAACAAATTTCAGTGTTCCTATATGAATAAGTTGCAAGAATATGCTTAAAAAAACAATGGAAAAGAAAGAAAAAGAAAGAATTATCCCACCCCCAAAAGAATCAAAGAATCCAATACTAAATCAAACACCTGTAATAAAACAATCATCGGATTCCACAACATTCACAAACAACTCATTGTTTCTTCACAGACGAATGCAAATTGTGGAAGGAAGCAGAATAAACACATACTTGCACAAAATGGTAGCTGAAACTCATAAAAAACTCGGCAGCCAGAACAGCATTTGAAGCCGACAACAACTCCATGGTAGCTAAAGAGCTGAATCAAACACAAGTAAAACAAACAAACCCCAGCTGATCAAAAGGAGCAGTTGAATTCCATACCTCTCTCAAACACACTCGCTCACTTCCCAAAAGAACCATAACCCATGAACCATTTGTGTTTTTATATACTAATACAATACCAATCACCCTTTTCGTGTTTCTTCTTTTTTGGTTTGCTCTACTAATACACTAACTCTGTACTATAATGTGTAAAACTATACTGTAACTATAAAGCCTATTAACTACCACTTCCAATGGAGGCTGTCTTGATCATTGCTCTTTTTAGGTCCTGTCTCCTTAGTCTTTGATATGAGAAAAATGAAAAAGAGGATGTTCGAGAAATGTATGGGGAACTTCGTTTCTATACCGTTGGATTTTGATCCGACGGCGGAGATCGCGAATCTAAGTGACCGTTGGGATATGTCGGTGAAATATGACCGTTGGGGGAGAGAGTGAGATGGGGGGGGGGGGGGAGTGGGAGTTGGTTATTCTTTTATCTAGGGGGAGAAAATAGGGCTCCCTATTGCGTTGCCGTTCACGTAGGATGCACGTGCCTGTCTCCTGATATCCGTTCACTCGACCGTTGGGTTACATCATCAACTTTCTTTTTTTCTTTTTTAATGTTTTGTTTTTTTGTTGGTAATTGGTATCAGTACTTGCATTTTCTTTTTCTTTTTGTTAACTTCCTTAACTTTTCCACTTTAAGAAACGTGGCGCATAACAAGCCGCCATTAGAGAAAAAAAAAAAGTGAGATTTTCTGAAGTGTGATTTGACGGAACTACGACTGAGGTTTCTGGTCTTTCTGAGTGGAATAACAATCTGCCACGTGGAACCAGGAATAGGATCCTCTTTTGTTCTTGGACTTGAGCTCAGAGTACTTTAGGCCCACATGTGGCTTCAAGAAATCGTTTGCCAGAGAAGGGGAACAAATTCAGGCGAACCCACAATAGGAGTAACTAATTCGGATGTTTTGCTTTGCTTTGCTTTTTGACAGATCTTTTCAGTATATCCATATTTTAAAGCGAGGATATATATATATAATCATATATTCGAAGGTATTGAAAAATGTACTTTTTTTATTAATATATTAAAATATTTTAATCTATTAATAACATCCTAACTTTATTAAAATAAAAATATTTTTTGTTAAGAGAAAAATTACACACATATATAGTTTGTGAATTCTAATATATTATTGAAGTTATTTTATTTAACAAAAATAATATTGGAAGTTTTCCAAATTTTCAAAGTTACTTTGTTACAGCCTAGTGAAAAAAGAAGAAAGGGTATCTTACAACGAAAGGTGAAAATCATGATTGCACGCGAGTAAATTTGTACCCCTTTTGTAGCCATCTTCCAACGGTTGAAGAGGGTAAATAATCCTCTTGCTAAAATTGGTGAAAGTTCTAGGAAGCTATAAGTGCTAACAAAATGCGGTAGAATCCAAACAAACGCCAAGCACCGATAGCTATGGGTCAAGCAAATTGAATCAAAGATCAAGAAGTCACTTCATTCGCCGATGATCTGCTTGTTTGCTATTTGTCATCTTGTATTTGTTGTTTTTAAATTATTACTTCTTGAAGTGTTTAGTTCCGTCCTGGGCCTACTCGTCTTTGAGATGAATAATCATTCTATACACAATAGTTCAAGGCAAAATTTCAATCAGATTTTTTTTTTTAAAAAAAAAAGTCACATTAAAACTCATATATGTTAAGAAAATAATATTTAAACGGATGGTAAAGACACATCTTAATTTATGCATGTAAATAAGATATAAAATTTAGCGGGGGTCCTGTATAGCAGCAGTATAGCTCCTTCGGCGTCCCACACCTCATTCACCAAATTGTATCTAAATAAACTAAATTATAACTTTCTACACAATGAAGTCTAGACCAACTCCAGAAACAAAGCTTCCTGCTTGCTCGTCAGCCCAAGTTCATTGAGAGTCAAAGCACCCTCCCCATCACTGAAAGCACGCCTTGGGTATGGCCTCACCTATTGAAGCAATTACACTAAATAATTCAGAATTACAGGTCTATTATCTGTCAATCACCTCAATTAATCTGTGGGGAATAATTGAATAAATTTAATTTTGTTAGGTAGAATATGGATGGTTTGAACATTACCAGTCTGTAGGTGCCTGCTTTGATTCCTCTACCAACATCTATATAGTCAAAAAGAGACTGCAAAGAAATATTTTTCACAGTGAAGTTGTTGGGCAGCGGGACAAATTGAAAGTAAGCAGATTTTCTACACAGATCTTACCTGCAGCTTGTTGGACTTGAGGAATCGGCGACCACGACGACTGCCATCTGGCATCCGCACCAGAAGGGTCACAGCATTTTCATCATCTGGGGCTGGCTCCTGAGGCAATGACGCTTCTTTTGCTGCTAATTGTCTTTCATATTCCTGCCAGCAAAAGTTCATTGCGCATCTGTGAACTGTTTAAAACCATTTAAAAGTAACATCCACTCCAATAGACAAAACATACAAATTCAGAATGGTACTTCTTAGCTGGATTTAGTTATGTCCACCATAAGATAAATAGGTCTATGAAACAGAAGACTTTCAACAACCAATGACCAAATATGTGGTTGATGTACCCAAAGAATGAATAAATAAATAAAGAAAAAGGGTCAAATGCAAAAACTTTCAATACGACTAGATAATACTACATGAGAAAATAAAAAAAAGGAGAAAAAAACACTTTGACCATGAAAAGGAAAAAAATAATTCGATAACAAAGTACCTGCTGCTCCTCCATTTTCCTATGGGTTTCTTCCTCTTTTCTTCTTTCCTCAGCAAGAGCAGCATTTCTTGCTTCTTCCTCCATTTGACGGCGAGCTTCAGCTTTTTCTCTGTCTGCTTGCAATGATGCAAGATATTCATCATCCTGCACGAGTGAAATACGCAGCAGTTCAGTGACACACCACAGACAGAAATTAGAACTTTATTATTTGGTCTTGAGGCACAAAATTCAGACCTGCTGCTCCCGTATCAGGCGCTGAGCTTCCAATGAGGGTGATGGAGGACGAGGTACTCGCCGAGGATAAGAGACCTCAGGTTGCATGTACTGATGAGGTGCATACGGAAAACGGTATCCACTTTCAGGTATTCCACCAAACATTGCAGCCTCAAGCATAACTGCTTCATCATGCTCCTCGGAAGAGATGCCGCCCCACTAATTTAGTCAAGTGAATGTGTCAAATAAATTAGTTGGCATAAAATTTTGGGCTAAGAATAATAAACATATGTGAGTTGAATTTCTTGTTGAACTTTCTCGATAAGAAATATGCAGGGAAGATACCTCATCTGAAGGAAATGCATTTCCGTTGTGCTGTGGTTGATTGCTGACATCAGGCTGTCCAGGACTTGGAGGTGAGCTGACCTCAGTAACCCCAGCTTCCTTGTCAGATTCCCCAGAACCCGAAGATGTATGTATGGACCTGTGCCTAACAAGAGGCTGCTCCTCCACATCTTCAGTCTCTTCTTGGATGGATAAGCTTCCTCCCTCCAACCTAAGTTGAACAAGGTACCCTCATAAAATTCTTGCCTCAAAGAGCAGAAAACACATCAAATAAGTATAAAGTATGAATCACCACCCTTCGCTATGGCCAGGACAACAGAAGGATGCCACATGCACACACAATCAGTAGTCAGAGAACACACATAACACCAAAATTAACAGTTCAAAGAATACCTCCCATTTGATGTTGCCACTTTTCCCAGCTCCATCTCAGATGGCTTGGAAGCTCCTGCTACTGATGCCCCAACATCCCCACCTAGCTCACGCTGTGCTTTCTCTTGCTCTGCTGTCTGAATCCAGTTATCCAGTTCTTGTAAAGTGAGAAAAATGAGGCGCTTGTGAAGGAAAGATAAATGTAAAACAAAAGCTTACCCTTAATGACAATGAAACTGCATGTGCCAGATCGGCATCCTCCAAGTGTGGTTGCCTATGCTCAGTCCCAGCACCACTTACATTCTGCATTAAGAAGAAAGTGATTTACTGTCTATAGATACCAAAATCAAGAAAACAATGTAAATGACAAATGGTACTGAAACATTCATAATGTGAATCAAGCTGTTGTTTAGAAGCCTATACCTCAGCCTCCCGTTTTGAAGCCTCAATGGCAGCTTGAATCATTTCTTCTTCTATGTCATTGCTATAGTCTGCCAAATTATCAAATGCAGGAGCAGTGGGACTGCTACGCCCATCATTTCGCAGTGTAGACTGTGCAGCAGGAGGAGCTGGAATATCCTCATCCACTTCATCAATTATGGCTGTCCCTCGGTTATCAGGGCCATGTGTATTTGCAGATTCAGTGACATCCTCGATGGTAGGGGCATGACCAGATGGATCGCCACCATCTCTAACCTCTATGGGGATCTCTCTAACCTCTCTAGGATGGGTAACATGAGGTTCACGGCTCATAAAATCAGAGGCACCATCAAAGAACCTTCTACGACTGCTTGGATCAAGCAGTGAGAATGGATTTAAAGTTCTAGATCCAGATAGAAATGACAGTGGAGGCTCTCGGGGCACAGATTCAATGGGATCATCTATGTCCATAAAATCAGTTTGGGGTGCTGGAGCAGTTGATTGATGGGTGCTGAAAATTGCAAATCGCATAAAGGCGTATCATTAATAAATAAAAAACTTAAGAAGACTAAGAATTTTAAAAGATGGAACATAAAATTAGATGTTAATTCTGATGAAAACACTAATTTCTAAACACGTAACAACCGGGAGGAGAGGAGTCAACTGCATAAGATGAGTAATAGAAATTAAAAATGTAAAGCATTTCTTCTTTATAATTCAATAATAGTTAAAAATAACAAAGAGGGCATATAAATGGGAAAACAAATCAATTCAAAGGAAGAATGACAGACGCGTTCAGAGACGTGTTTCTATCTCCTTCGCTAAAATGTGCATTCACAGCTGCATTCAGATCACCACTGTGCTCCTGATTTCAAGGAAGAATAACAGATAAATCAGCAGTAAAGAAAACTAAATTTCAGCAAACAATTCTACAAGATTACTATCAGGCACACAGCCGTACAAGTATCCATCCTCAAAACAAAAGCTAAACCCAATGGCCAGCATAATACCAAGCACTTAGCTACTCCAGAGAATTTATAATGTGCAGGAAATTTTCTTGCTGTAATCTTGGCATTACTCGTATTGGACTAGCATTCATCCATATGACAAATATGCCGTCCAAATATAACCAAATTTGGCATACGTCAACTCAACACAATTCTTCCACATTTGCACTTTAATTTATTAAAAAAAATTCTTCACCAAGCCTAGTTATAAACAATGAATTTTGTTGCTTAGATTTTATTTGACTCATATGGTTCCATGCGGGTATTAAATGCATCGAAGAGTACTCTGATCAACAAAAAAACACTAATGTTCATTCAAAAATGGCACAAGAACAAGTACAGCCAATGATATATGTAAACAAACATATAATAAGTACCAATCAGAGTAACAAATTCCACATTAATTTCATTTCTAATAAACTTAAACTCAAGAACCAAAAACAAAATTCACCAATTTCAGAGAACCTAAAATAATTCTACTACAAAGGTTTAAATATTACGACTTTTATCAATATAAAAAGTGAAAACCCTAAAATTAAAGCATTGGTCATCATACATCTACGAAAGTTAAACAAATTAAAGTCCAAAAATACACGAAATACAAACATTAACCCTAGTTTCCCGTAGATTACATCATCAATCAACTGAAAATCAATCATTGCAAATTAACTCCACAATTGCAATCAAAATACATAAAAAGCGAATAAAAATTCTGAAATTTAGCTAAAAATTACAGTTTTTTTTTAATATACCTCTAGCTTTTGCACCGCGACCGATTCAGTGGCACCTGTGATGCTAATGAAGGTGTCGATTGCTTCTTGATTAGGTCTCACCATTTTCCGGGGAAAATTTTATTTTAATTTTCTTTTTGAAGCTTAATTCTTTTAAGCCTTTTCACTGTTCCGCTGTTGTGTGCTTTCTTTTATAGAAAGAAAGAACAGAAACAGAGAGATAAATATATACGAGTAGAAATTTAGGAATCTTATATAAGGTAGTGTTTGGGGTATGGGTATTTTTGTAATTTGATTACTTCTCCAATCTTCTACGTTTCCTTTTATTGAGAGACGGTCTGCCTGTTAACTTACGGAGGTGAGGTTGGTATCGCCTAATGATAAAATCACTTATTAATGTGATCGTGTTAATTAAATTTTAATGCCCATTAATTAGTGATATTTAGAATAATTGACCATCTATAATCTCAATTCTTGGAAGATCTTCGTAGTATGTTCATACATATATATACACACACATATACGCACACAAATATATATTAGATTATAATAATACTCCATTTATGAATAAAAATATCATGAATAGAAACTATTAATGCACATCACTCGCTTCATATGCTACATAAATTGAAATACCAAGTTTATAATTTGAAATAATTATTATTAATTGTGTTGTAAAAATAATTAATTACAAAAAATAATAAAATATTCAATAAAATTTATTTTCAAAATTATTATAAATTTTAAAAGTAGTTATATATTTGATAAATTTTACGTTAAATTGTCTGAAGTATACAAATCACTGAAGTAATCATAATGTTAAATAAATCTTTTTTTTACAATGATGTTGTTTGGACCCACGAAATGCTCTTTTCAGCCACATTTTAATTATTTTTTATTACTAAAATAACCATAACATAAAATTACTTGTGCAATAAAATCACTCATGATATGGGTATTTTTGTAATAAAATACTAATTAAAATCACTCGTTCATTAATAATTAAAATAAGAAATTCTTTTTTAGAAATATTAGTTTTAATTCAATTTTTAAATTGATTTCAAGAATCAATTTTTTAAAATTAAATTGTTCCACCGAATAGAAATGTATTGAGAAAATTATCGTTGTAACACTCTTCTACATTTTAAAAAAACTAGCCATAAAATATTTTAGTGCCAATTTGAAGTATGTTGAGTTTAATGAAAGCATCAAATAAATGATATTATATGTATAAAATTCCCCGTTGGCCTGAATAAAACGTATCTCTATAATAAAACTTTTAATTATACTACGGATCTTAGTTTTTAACGACTCATAAACCATATCCAAAAGAAAAATAATACATGTAAACCAGCAGAACAATTAAAAATAAAAAATAAAACAGGGCTAATTAGTACATTAATATCAGATTATTTTTAAAAAAATTGAGTGTGGTGCAAAATCTAAATTATTTTTTAACTTTTTTTCTCTTATGATTCATATTTAAGTTATTAATCAAATAAAACTATTTGAAAAACAATTCAGCTAGGCCCTTGGTCTAGTTTATTTATTTTGTTTCAAATGGTTACAATCTATAGTTATACAATAATAATAATGTTAACGATCTCCATAATTGAGCTCAAACCTAAGTTCTAATTCTATATACCACCTATCTATTAAATGATGAATGTAAAAATAATTTTAATATTTAATAGATAAATGTGACATCAGTTTAAGAAAACAACTCCAACCAACATTAGCCATACAACTACAAGAGGTCTATTTGAGGCTTTAAATGCATACACATTTATTTCCTTATGTTTCTTTTTTTTTTAAAAGAAGTATTGTTCATGATATTTACATTATACAAATTACTGAGACCCGTTTACATCAGTTCTACATAAAATTTCATAAAATATGATTACACTAGAATATATTTAGCACTATCTTGTGTTTAGCTTGAACTTGATTAATTAAATATTAATTTATTAACTATTATATTTTATTTATAACAATAAAATGTTAAATGTAAATTTTACATTATCAAGTCGAATTCACGTTGTCGTACCCATTAATTTTATTGAATTATTTTTTTAACAAAGTTGGAAAAAAAAAGAAAAAAGAAAATAAATCTTTGGTCTTTGATGAATGATATGCAGTTCATAAATTTATAACAATACATGAAATATGGATGACACATCGGTTATATATTCAGGCATAATATAAATGATATATATTGTAAAATGTT